>CM064568.1:46941084-47040524 GCA_032716605.1 Paralithodes platypus | reverse complement strand
ACTGTTTGTTGTTGGCCATGTGCAAGCGGGAAGGCCCATGCATGTCAGTCTTGTTTAACCCCTTCTGTACCGGTGACGTAATTTTTAACTTTATTCTGGCTACTACTAGACGATTTGATGCAGTTTAAAAAGGACCGCCAGCAATTAATAGGCTTCGAACTATCTCACTTAACCCTTTTTACTACCACAGATCCTTCTTAAACTGCACAATATCGTCTAAAATATAGCAAGAATAAAATTAAAAAGACATCGCCGGTACATAAGGGGTTAAATGCGATCCACCATTGACACTGATCATCAGCAGCTTGTAAACATGGGGTCTCAAAAACCCCGTGGCAATGTTGCATCTCTCTCACTATTCTATCGCTACTACAATAATCAGTGTTTCTCGGAGCTTTCCCAGTGTATACCACCTCCTCTACGTAGGGTACGTAGTACCCGCCTTGCAACACAATCCCACCCCTACTCTGTGCAACTCTCCAACCCAAGAATGAAACTCTATTCTCAAACTTTCTTCTATTCAACTGCTGAGCTCTGGAACTCTCTCCCAGAATCAGTCTTTTCCTCTTCCTATGACTTAAATTGCTTCAAACTCCGTGTGTCCAGGCATTTTAGCTCGAACGTCCCTTGATTTCGGCCCTGTCACTTTTTGAAATCTGGGGGAGGCACTCGCTGCAGGCAGTTATGCCTTTTGTCTTCCTCATTCACATAGGAAAAAAAAAAAACGTGCGTCAGCGTTATGATAAATTCAATCCCTATCAATTTACAAGGGGCTAGGTCCTCCTCTCCCCCACTAGTGGCTATTTTGTCTTGTGCTTATTGTTTCTTCATAATCAACATATGTTTATAAAGCACAAAATGGTATGTGTATTAAGCCTATGATATAGTAAACAATTACCAATTTTCAAGGGTCCCCCCCCCCTCCGCCCCTCCTACTATGGCCTGATCCCATCAGCAATGCTGAAGGGCTGTCAAATATTTAGAAGCCCCATCAAACTGTTAGGTCACCCAAACCACTCTTTTGGCTGCCCAGTCAAATGTTGGCTGAATTTCTGAACTCTTGGTCGCCAGGTCACCCTATTGCACTTTTGGACACCCTACCAAACATTTGGTAGTCCTGCCTATTTGTTGGCAGCTCGGGCAAACTTTTGACTGATAGTTTGAAATAGTGGCTGCCCTGCATAGCTTTTGGCCTGCCCGACATACTTTGTTCTGCCTCAATGAGCTTTTGGTTGCCTACTTAAATATTTGGCTGTCCAGCTGAAAATATGGCCACCCAGCTGAACTTCTGGCCATCCCATAAAAGTTTTGGAAGCCCAGCCGAACTTTTATAATTTTGGCTGCCCCGCCGAACTTTTGGCTAACCAGCTGAACCTTTGGCTACCCAGCTGAACCTGTGGCTACCCAGCTGAACCTGTGGCTACCCAGCTGAACCTTTGGCTACCCAGCTGAACCTTTGGCTACCCAGCTGAACCTGTGGCTACCCAGCTGAACCTTTGGCTACCCAGCTGAACCTTTGGCTACCCAGCTGAACCTGTGGCTACCCAGCTGAACCTTTGTCTACCCAGCTGAACCTGTGGCTACCCAGCTGAACCTGTGGCTACCCAGCTGAACCTTTGGCTACCCAGCTGAACCTTTGGCTACCCAGCTGAACCTTTGGCTACCCAGCTGAACCTTTGGCTACCCAGCTTAATGTATTCCCATCAATCTGAACTGTAGGCCACTATGGTCACATTTAGCTGCCCAGCCTATCTTTTGGCTACCCCACTGGTTGTCCAGCCTATTTTTTGGCTTATCAGCTAAACAGTTGACCGCCCTGCAGGCTGTCCGTGTGTCCAGGCATTTTGACCCCAACGTACAAAAAAGTACAAAGGAGTACAAAGGAAAACAAGCAACAACAGGTCATGCGACCCCTCGAGGTTACTTGCCCTCCATAACACTGCTGTTGCAACAGGATTTCGGAGAGAATGTGGGAAAGATGTGAGAAGGAAGTTCTGCCCTGGGGCTTAGTTCATGGTAGGGGAAATTATATTAAGATCTATTAGGTAATTGAAACAAACACTACTAAAGATTATTATTTTTTTCAATTACAAATGCAGTCAACCTTGGGTTTCAGGGCAAGGTGCTTGTCTAGGCAAACTTTGAAGGAATCAACGGTGTTGCAGTCTATGACATCTCGGGGAAGCCCATTCCACAAGTTGACGACTCGATTGAAGAAGAAATTCTTGGATTCATTAGAGTTGAATGATTTACCAATGATTTTGCAGCCATTTCCCCGCATGTAGTTTGATCGGTCAATCGTAAAATATTTATTACAGTTCATATTGTCGATGCCTTTAATGATCTTCAAAACTTGAATAAGGTCACCTCTCAATCTGCTCTTGGTTAATGAATATGAATTTAGTTCTTTAAGACGTTCCTTGTCTGGTTTGTTCCGAAGACAGGGTATCATCTTGGTAACTCTACGTTGAACTCGTTCCAATTTGTCTATATCCTTTTGATAGTAAGGGCACCAGAACTATTTTGGCTGTGGGAGAGACACTTGTTACAGGCAGCATACCTTTTGTCTCCTTCATACGCATATGGGAAATAAGAAAACTAACACAAATCAAGCCTTCCTCTTCATATCCTTCTTTGAAGTATCACACAACATGAGTTACTAAATTAGCTTCTCAGCAGTTATGGTGGTGAAGGGGTTAACTGTGAGACAACGGGTGGTGTGTGGAGACCTCCCATCCATGTACTGTACCAGTAGCCATGCTCCACAATCCTCCACAATCATAGTCCAGTTCTCTAGGTTATGAGCTGAATGCACTAACCAATGCGCCAACAGATAGCTGAAGCATATATTCACTGTGTGTATATACCCTAATATACTGTATATACAGTATATTACGTCTGTTTCCTAAGAATTTTAATTTTCTATTTAATTACTCTCTCTCTCTCTCTCTCTCTCTCTCTCTCTCTCTCTCTCTCTCTCTCTCTCTCTCTCTCTCTCTCACAGTTAAGAATAACATAGTATAATGTGAAGTACAGTATGTTTGCAACTTTTTGTATGTTATTAAATTATTACATTAATAATCATTGATGTACAAATCTGGCCGAAAAAAAACGTCTTCTTTCACCAAATGTGCCAAATAACGCAAATGTTATTGTGGGGCTAATAAGTATACATATACTGTATACTGTATATATTGTGTTTATGCATGTAAGTATGTGTGTTTGTGTTTGTGTTTATAATATGTATGTGTAGTTACAATATATGTGTGTGTGTGTGTGTGCGTTTACAATATATATATATATATATATATATATATATTTTTTTTTTTTTTTTTTTTATATTCCAACTTACTTCCTCTAGGGCATAGGCTGAGAGCCTTAACATTCACCGCTTTACAATGAACAGTGAAGCCCGTGAGGTCTTGTTCCAGTCTAGGGTGTGAGACATGTGAAGCACGTAGAGTACAACGAGCACCTGCCATCTTGCCTTCACATGAGGCACGGTGCTCACTCATGGCCCGAAACGACCCCATCTCTGAAGCCACCTCGTTCCCGTGCTTCACTGCCTCACTCCCTACAATAGGACTCTCACACTTACACACACACAACGCCACCTGTTGAGCAGATAACTCACCAGGCATTGCACCCCTATAGCATATTTGAATATGGGAATATTCATACAGTGCTATTTAATGAGGGAACAATGAGGGTATTTTATTGACGTTTCGGTGGGCTTGTGGTAATGCACTGATACCAGGTACAGCACAAATTCCATCCCAATAATATCTTCCCATTGATACATCGGGATTTGAACCCGGGACCTTTGGATTACCAGGCCAGTGGCAAGACCACTCCACCACACCTCCCCAATATATATATATATATATATATATATATATATATATATATTATATATATTATATATATATGTGTGTCAGAGTGTGTGTGTGTATGTGTATGTGTATGTGTCAGAGAGTGTGAGTGTGTGTGTACGTGACTCCATCAGGAAGTTAAGCGGAAGTAGAGGAAAGAGTAAAAATAAGACTAAACTACCAAAAACTTGGGGTGTAGGAGAGGAAGGGGAAGGCTGGGTCTGCGGTCTGACCAACCTCCTGGGCAGAACTGTAAAAGAATGGATTGTCAGAATTAGTGAGTTTGATTTAAGTTCCACCCCACACATATCTATCTATTTATGTTTACTATATCTATCTGTCTATCTATCTATCTATCTATCTATCTAAAGCCTGGAATAAATATGTATACCAGGAATAATACGAATTAAATAGATAACTCAAATAACGTCCCCTAAGACCAAGTTTATATAGTTAGCACCATATTTCACTACAAAATCTTCAAAATAACTGAGAAATCTGGATGGGAAGTTTGCAGTTTACCGCCAGTGTATAGTAAACAGACTATAGTTATGTGCGGTGTTAGTATGAATTAGTGTGAAGGTGAACTAGAGCCAAGGAACCGATGTACTGGATAAGGTGATCAACAACAGTGGTCATTTACGGTCATTTAATACTGGTTTGATGGATATATATGAAGGTGAACTAGAGCCAAGGAACCGATGTACCGGTACTGGATAAGGTGATCAACAACAGTGGTCATTTACGGTCATTTAAGGGGAGGTTTTTAGTTTGTTCCCTAGACCTCCATCAAGCTTAAAATTACACCCCATTGAGTCCCTTTCAAGATAAATTTGTACATTTTTCGGTAGAAAAATTTCCCGGCCGAAGGCCGGTTTCTCTTAAATTACAGGCTCGCTATCGCTCGCCAGGATAAAATCGACACCTGAATTGCACGAAAGGTCTTAATATAGGGTGGAAGTTCTTAAAATCGCTAAACTAATGGGGCAAACGTTTTATAATATCAAAAGCAATGGGGCTAAACATGAGGGAGAAAGGGGTCAAGAAAAAATCCCTCAAGTGGAAACCTCCCCTTAATACTGGTTTGATGGATATATATCACAGTGTACAGGGAGGAGATAACAAACAAACAAACAAACGAACGAACAGATTGAGGGCTGGTCCTATCCAGAGTGAGGTTTGGCATCCTCTACCCAACCTTAGCCGTTTATGCCTGTCTCTTTTACTGTACATCTTTTTTCTTTTAGGGGCAGGGGGCTAGGAATCCTCCTCCCCTTGTAAAATTCACCTACTAGACGAGACAGATTAATGGGCGAGGGAACGCGAAAGTGGTCCCGGACCCTAAGAACTGGAACTTTAAATGTTGTTTCTGTTCGGGCTCTGTCTCCAGTTGGCCACCCCCAGCTATGGGATATGTGCCTGAGTTTATACATACATATACAGTACAGTACATACATACAGATACAAACATACTTACAAACATAGATATTGTTGTATACGTACCGGTAACTTGATTAGTAGTAATAAACCTATCGAATATAATGATAGAAACATATCACTATCAATATACCCAATTATTATATATACCTTTATTATACTGTTATTGTATTGTGTACAATGTAAGGTTATGCTTATTATATAGAGAAGAAGACTAACCGGTATCACACGACAGTTTTTATTGTCAATATTCGGTGGTCAAAAAATGTCTTGAAACAATGCTTGTGTAATACTTGCTTCAGACAGACAGACAGGTTACAAATAGACAGAGAGACAGACACATACATGTTGTATAGACAGAGAGACAGACACATACATGTTGTATAGACAGAGAGACAGACACATACATGTTGTATAGACAGAGAGACAGACACATACATGTTGTATAGACAGAGAGACAGACACATACATGTTGTATAGACAGAGAGACAGACACATACATGTTGTATAGACAGAGAGACAGACATATACATGTGTATAGACAGAGAGACAGACACATACATGTTGTATAGACAGAGAGACAGACACATACATGTTGTATAGACAGAGAGACAGACACATACATGTTGTATAGACAGAGAGACAGACACATACATGTTGTATAGACAGAGAGACAGACACATACATGTTGTATAGACAGAGAGACAGACACATACATGTTGTATAGACAGAGAGACAGACACATACATGTTGTATAGACAGAGAGACAGACACATACATGTTGTATAGATAACTGTGTTTAATTGAAGAACATGCCACAGGAAACAACAATGTGTCATTCAGTCATTCTCATTGAGCTAGGAAATTGTTCACTACAGATATATGTTGATTGGTTGTGTGTTTGTGTATGTGTGTGTGTTTGTGTATGTGTGTGTGTGCGTGTGTGTATTATGCGTTTGTTATGTGTTTTTGTGTATGTATGTGTTCTTTGCGCGGGTGCATTCGTGTGAGTGTGTATTATATTATATACAGTCTCTCTCTCTCTCTCTCTCTCTCTCTCTCTCTCTCTCTCTCTCTCTCTCTCTCTCTCTCTCTCTGTGTACGTGCATTTGTGTATGTTTGTACGTGCCTGTGTGTGTGTGTGTGTGTGTGTAACTGAAGGCCGGATTGAGGAAGAGTACGATGCAACAATCATTCCCAAGAACTAGGAAATAACTCTTCTCAAGAAAAATACGTGAGAGAGAGAGAGGGAGAGAGAGAGAGAGAGAGAGAGAGAGAGAGAACACATGCATAAAGTCAAACACAGATACAGTATATCTATGTAAGAAAAATATACATACACACTCAGGAATGCACACGCGCAAAGAACACATGGATGCACAAAAAACACATAATAAACGCATACATACACACAAGCATACTTTCAAACGAACAAAGAGAGAGAGAGAGACTGAGTGAGTGTGTGTGCCAGCGTACGTGTGTGTGTGTGTGTGTGTGTGTGAGAGAGAGAGAGAGAGACTGAGTGAGTGTGTGTGCCAGCGTACGTGTGTGTGTGTGTGTGTGTGTGTGTGAGAGAGAGAGAGAGACTGAGTGAGTGTGTGTGCCAGCGTACGTGTGTGTGTGTGTGTGTGTGTGTGAGAGAGAGAGACTGAGTGAGTGTGTGTGCCAGCGTACGTGTGTGTGTGTGTGTGTGAGAGAGAGAGAGAGAGAGACTGAGTGAGTGTGTGTGCCAGCGTACGTGTGTGTGTGTGTGTGTGTGTGTGAGAGAGAGAGAGAGAGACTGAGTGAGTGTGTGTGCCAGCGTACGTGTGTGTGTGTGTGTGTGAGAGAGAGAGAGAGAGAGACGTGTGTGTGTGTGTGTGAGAGAGAGAGAGAGAGACTGAGTGAGTGTGTGTGTGTGTGTGTGTGTGTGTGAGAGAGAGAGAGAGAGAGAGAGAGAGAAAACTAGCTGTATGAATGTCAAGGTGAAGGAAGGAAAGAAGGAAAGTAATCTAGTGTAATGTGAAGGATGCTGTTTTTACTGCTATAAGATTTTATTATCATTATTATTATTTTGTCATTATCATTAGTTGTATTATTTATATCTGTATTTATTATAATGATCATTGTTGTTGTATTTATTATTTTGTCATTATCATTAGTTGTATTATTTATATCTGTATTTATTATAATGATCATTGTTGTTGTATTTATTATTTTGTCATTATCATTAGTTGTATTATTTATATCTTTATTTATTATAATGATCATTGTTGTTGTATTTATAAGTATTACTGCTACAATTTGTATTTGTCATTATTACCAAGTTATTTTATTTTATTGTTATATTTTTTATTATTAGTAGCAGTAGTATTAAGTAGGGTGTATTGGATTATGCAGATCAATAAATTATAGATTGATTATATTCTATATGTTTGATTTAATTTGTATATATAAGTTTGTTTATGTCTATGGTCAAGGTAATCTTGGAAAACTCCTGTAGAGTACGAGCATAAACTAGTATTATGTTATTTATAAATAACTTTCGCAAGTAGTCACTGGAGCTGGTGGACAAGTTTTGCTACTTGGGCAATTCCATCACTGCCGGTGCACTATCGCCAGAATAATATGAGGCTGGGGAAAGTTCAGAGAACTGCTGCTAATTCTAACCATGAGGGAAAGGTGTAGCTTCGTGTATTAGAAGCGCAATGACCTATGCTTTAGAAACGTGGCCTGTCAAAGCAGATGATATCGACAGAATGGAACTTGACAAGATGAAAATTGTGTAATGGATGTGTGGAACCAAACTGCAAGATAGGATACCTATTGAAGTGCTAAGGAGACAGTAAGGTATGAAGAGTATAAGTGATGAGTTGCGTACAAGCAGGCTTGGATGGTTTATGAAAGTACAGAGGATGGGTGAACTAAGTTGGGTGAAAGATGTAAGTCTGTGAACATGGAGGGAGCTGCAAAAGGGGGTAGTCCTAGTAAGAGGTGGGATCAGACTATACGCTCTAATCTCGATTTTAAAAACCTGACAAGTGAGCAGCTCTGAACTGGAACACCGCCATTAGGAGTTGAGATTGGAACCGCTTCTCATGTGGAACACTCAGTTATACTGTATATGTAAAATAACCAGATTTGCGAAGACCCCCATAACAAACAAAAGGAAACAAGTCGAAGAAGGGGAGACCAAAACAAACAACATCCACATTCCATCACGGCAAGGAAAACGGAGTAAGAAGGAAGAAGGAATAACTAAAGCAGAAATAACAACAACGAAGGAGAAGAATACAAAGAACAAGATCAACATGATGCCCAGGAAACCTAAACTACCCCACGTCACCAACAAAGAAGACCGGAATAGGCACGCAAAGCAGAGCCTACACACCGAGAAGGAAAACTCATACCCAGCACAGAGAATCACCACACAGATAAAACCATGTGTGGGAAATACCATCGGAACTAAACCCATCACATCTAGCCGCTCAAACAAACCCTGTACATCACTACCTGACATCAGACGAGACGCCAGAATTGCCACCATCACACCAGATATACCAACAACACCAGGCAAGACCATCACCACACCACAGCAACACCACGAGTATCCCAGAAAGAAGTTAGTGTACAGTCAGGGACAGAAGGATCAACATCACCGTACTAAGCAGGGACACTTATGCCCCTCTACCGCCAAGAAGTCGACTCACCTGCCCGCAAACTTCTGAGGGGTCCTCCTGATCCCCCCGGAATACGCCCCCCTGGACCTTTTGACCCCCGCACACCTGCCCTGGGACATCTCAGCTAAAGTCGTCACTACTCCGACGAAAACCTGAATAAGGCAAGCAATTCTAGGGCTTGATTTAACTAACATGTTAGCAATTGAGTCCTAAAATTACCCTCCCATTCAAGAAAGAATTGAAGCCATGGTGAATATCTTTCAAGGTCTGAGGAGTTCTTTTACCTATTGAGGAATTACTATCATCACATGCCATGGTATAGTGGTTAATAATAAGATCCCTAATGGGCTGCACCTTTGGTATTAGAAGCATAACCATCGAACATGTCCCCACCTTACTTCTTTAGTCAAAACCGCACTCTAAAAACTATAGAAAGATACTTGCCATGGTAAAGGTCATTCGACTAGTTTAGGGCTTTGCGAGACACTGTTAATACCGGCACTCGGCATATAAAAGTCCTTAGTGTATCTATCCAACGCCATGGTCAAGGACACTTACAATTAAAAGGTTTCAACACCGACCCTGAGTTCTTTGAACCTCTTATAATGGTCAGTGGCAGATCGAGTGAAATCAGTAAGTTCATGATCTTACTATCTCCTCGCGTTAGCCCGATACGTTGTCACTGTGTCATGACACTAGAGACATCATATTAAAGACCCCAAGTCAAGAGTACCGAAACGGAACTTCATCACCGATTAGCATAACGGTCAGGATAGACGAGTACCTCTAACCCCAGGACATGTCCTAGCTAATTACTCAACGACAGAGTCCCTAAATTAAGACTGAATATTTTCTTCAGTGCGCACGAGGGTTATTTCGCAGACAGAGTCCAGCATTTTGACTCTGATTTTGATCCAGGTTCTTATGAGAGTTCCTATATATTGTGTGAGTAAATGCAACATAGCTACAGCTAAAATATTCCTAGTCCCATGGCGGATCCTCACCCGTGCTCAGCATATTTATATTTTAACCATTTATTCACGTATAAGTATTAGTATTGTTAACCTTAGGAGTATATAAATAACAAAATTCATAAATGTACGCAGTGTTATATGTTACCCTTTGTTTCTTCTGTGCATTTGTTGTGTGATTTTTACTTCTCCAGTTAAGTAGAACCTACCAAATCCAATCTAAAACCTGGTAAAAACCCTGGTACAATAATATTTATATATGTATTTGGTATTTATTAATACAGAATGCAAATGTTAAGTATCATTTTAGGGTATGTTGTACAGTTCTTTCTCTGTATATATACAGTAGTATATACCTCTAACTAGACGTCCTGTTTCACCAACTAGCCTCCTTTGTTGAATTATTCATTTTGTGCCTCAGTTACACAAAGAGCAATTCTAGTTTTATCTTAATATACTCTACCTATATTACATATATCTACTGTATATGCGCCAAATTACTTAATGTAATTTCTAGTTTTATGTTATTTTCTGGAGTGCTGTCTATGTTTGTGTTATTATATGGAACGTGGGGTTGAAATTGTCTTCCTCCAGTAAATTTATTCCACAAACACACAAAAGAACGACTTTGGAGCCTACGTCACTACATGGAGCATAGGTAGCCTTCAAAACTCGAAAGCAGGAGGCCTGGGATCGTGGCATTACTATATGAGTGCTTATTTGTTATTCATCCTCATGGCCTCCAACCCCAATTCTGTAATGACGTACATTAGAGGTGCAGCAGATCAGTATCACATTTACAATGTGAATGTTTGCACCACTCCAACATAACAGTAACATTTAACATGGCCTTCAAACACCACACACAAGATGGTCATATACTGTAGTCTGGGTGGGTTAGGGCTGTAGTGGAAACATTATATATCTGTAGTACACACACACACACACACAGGCACACACACACACACACACTCATACACACACACACACTCTCTCTCACACACACACGCACACACATTACACAGACACAAACACACACAGTCACACACACACACACTCTCTCACAGACACACACACACACACACACACACACACACACACACACACACACACACACAACTATTTCCCTTGTACCCCGCTACGGATACAACTCCTCTATGCTGTACCCAGATGTTATTCTCACCCACCATTTATTATAGTCGGGTACTGGAGTTTAGACGGTGGCACCAACATATAGTGTTCATTTAATATACGTACCACGATATTTCCGGTGTGTGTGTGTGTGTGTGTGTATGTGTGTGTGTGTGTGTGTGTGTGTGTGTGTGTGTGTGTGTGTGTGTGTGTGTGTGTGTGTGTGTGAGAGAGAGACAGTATTTAATGCGTAATATGGTGTTTGTGTGTGTAAGTGTGTGTGTGTGTGGGTGTGCATAATTGAATATACCATGTATTTAGCATTTTAGGAGATATTTGAATATTTTAGGCATAGGGATGTGGCGACCCCACAGCCCGTCACTCTGTGGCGCAGTCAGCTCCTGGAGTTTGGGCCCGGGAATCCCACCTCCAGAATTGTTAGGAGGAGGCTGTAGGCACCAGCCGAACAGGGAAGTACTACCGGGGAGTGCTAGGTGGTTGATAAGGACAGCTGCAACTCCTGTTTCACCACCTGGCCTCCCTAGCTGATCCTTTCTGTGCCTCATCAACACTGAGGGCAACCCCATCCTGCCTTCTAAAACATTCTCTTCTCCTATCAATACGTTACACTACAAACACCTTACATACTACACTACCTTGCTTACCAAGAAAAACAAAACAAATATGACAATTACACGACCAGCCTCGGAGTCCCCAGGGGGGGGGGGGGGGGGGGGCCAGAAATGCCCCCATCCGACTGACTCCTGGCAACGACTCCCCAAAATGCCCTGGACCATTGCCTTCTACTCTTACTATTAACTTCTGCAACATTCGTGGCCTCTCCTCTGACTTCCACTCTGTGGAACACCACCTCTCCTCTGCCAACCCTGATCTTCTCTTTCTCACCGAGACACAGTTGTCTGGGACTACTGACAGCAAACCCATCTCTGTATCCTCCTACTATCTCTATCCTCAGTTTCAAGCCAAAGGTGGATATTGCATCTATGTACGCAACAATCTTGCTATCTTTCGTGTTCCCAACTTAGATTCTTCTGAATTCTCAACTCTCTGGCTAAAGCTTTCTTGTCACTCTCAAACTAAATATTTCTGCTCTGTTTATCTCTCCCCTAATTCTACTGACTATCCAAAATTCTTCGACTATCTAACTTCTAAAGTGGAACGCATTCTATCCATCTCTCCTTTCGCAGAAATCTCCATTTTAGGAGATTTCAACGTTCACCACCGCCAATGGCTCTCCTCTCATACTTCTGACCAACCTAGTGAACAAACCTTCATCTTTTCTATCCTAAACGACCTAGAGCAGTTAGTCCAGCAACCCACCCGTATCCCAGATCGCTTCGAAGATCGGCCCAACATTCTTGACTTATTTCTAACCTCTAACCCTTCCGCTTATACTATAAATCTTTTCTCTCCTTTGGGCTCCTCCGACCATAAACTAATAACTGTCACCTGTCATATCTCTCCAGTACGGCCACCCGATCCTCCCAACCGGCGGCGCTTGTAGCACTTTGGCGCTGCCGACTGGGTGGCTCTTCTGCAGTACTTCTTTGATTTCCCTTGGAATGACTTTTGCTACCGTGGCCGGGGACCCTCAGAGAGTGCTGAACACATTACTGAGGTAATCCTCTCGGGCATCGAAGCATACATTCCATTTTCTTTCTCTCAGTCTAACGCAAAAACATCTTGGTTTACTCAAGCCTGTTCTACTGCTGTCCACAACATGAAGAAGCATTCAAACGGAACCGACGCCTTAAAACTCTAGAATCTCATTCTTCCAATGTTTCTGCCCGGAATCAAGCCAAAGCTATTCTTCGACTTGCCAAGCACACTTTCATCAATAATAAATGCACTGAACTATCCAACTCTAGCTCTTCCCAAGCTTTCTGGCATCTAGCCAAAAACCTCCCCAACAATTTTTCTTCCTCGTCTTTCTCTCCCCTTTTCCACTCTGATGGCACAACCATCACTACTTCCTCTGACAAAGCTGAACCCTTCGCTCAAACTTTTGCTAGAAACTCCACCTTGGATGATTCCGGTGCTATTCCTCCCTCTCCACCCCCCTCTCCCCTACTTATGCCTAATATCCTAATCTCTTCTAAAGATGTACTTTCTAGCCTCTCTGGGCTTAATACTGAGAAGGCGTACGGTCCGGACGGTGTTCCTCCTGTTGTACTAAAAAACTGTGCTTCCGTGCTGACTCCCTGCCTAGGCAAACTCTTTCGTCTCTGTCTCTCCTCTAACGTCTTCCCTTCTTGCTGGAAGTTTGCTCTCATTCAACCTGTCCAAAAGAAGGGTGACTGCTCTCAACCCTCCGACTATTGTCCAATTGCTGTCATCTTGTATCTCTAAAGTTTTTGAAACTATTCTTGCTTCCAAATTTCTTAAGCATTTATCTTCCCATAATCTACTCTCAGATCGCCAGTATGGCTTCCTCAAGGGTCGCTCTACTGGTGATCTTTCATATCTTAATAACTTTTGGTTATCCTCCTTTCGGAATTTCGGTGCACTAGACATATCGAAGGCCTTCGATAAAGTCTGGCACAAATCTTTAATTTCCAAACTACCCTCCTTCGGTTTCTATCCCTCCCTTTGTGCCTTTGTCTCTAATTTCCCTTCCGGCCATTCCATAGCTGCGGTTGTGGACGGCCATCGCTCACTTCCTCATCCTATCAACTCAAGTGTTCCTCAGGGCTCTGTCCTATCTCCTATGCTCTTTCTAATTTTCATAAATGATCTTCTAAACTGTACCCCCAGTCCCATTCATTCATGCAGATGACTCTACCTTACACTACTCAATTAGTTTTCCAGAATGCCCCAGCCAGCAATCCCTCAAAGACAAACGTAATGAAGCCATAGAACACTTATCTTCTGATCTAACTACTATTTCCAATTGGGGCCGAGAAAACCTTGTTGATTTTAATGCTTCCAAAACCCAATTTCTCTATCTATCTACCCGTCCGGAACTTCCAGCGGACTATTTCTTATTCTTCAACAATACAAAAATCAATCCTTCATCGTCTCTCAATATTCTTGGTGTCTCTTTTTCTTCTGCCCTCACTTGGAAGGACCATATTACCAGTCTTGCTAAGGCAGCCTCCCAGAAGTTGGGTGTGCTCAACCGCCTCAAGGGGTTCTTCACCCCTGCGCAGCTTCTTGCTCTGTACAAGGGCACGGTGCGTCCTTGTATTGAGTATTGTTTACATGTGTGGGGAGGATCCTCTCACACCACACTTCTAGACAAAGAAGAAAGGAAGGCCTGTTGTATCATTAATTCCCACCCACTCACCAACTCTCTGCAAACTCTCTCTCTTCGCCACAATGTTGCATCTCTCTCGCTATTCTATCGCTACTACAATAATCAGTGCTCCTCAGAGCTCTCCCAGTGTATACCACCTCCTCAACATAGAGTACGTGGTACCCGTCTTGCAGCACAATCCTACCCTTACTCTGTGCAACTCTCAAACCCAAGAGTGAAACATTACTCTCAGACTTTCTTCTATTCAACAGCTGAGCTCTGGAACTCTCTCCCAGAATCTGTCTTTCCCTCCTTCTATGACTTAAATTGCTTCAAACTCTGTGTGTCCAGGCATTTTGACACGAACGTCCCTTGATTTTGGCCCTGTCACTCTTTCAACTATGGGGAAAGCACTCGCTACAGGCAGTTCAGCCTTTTGTCTCCCTCACTCACATAGAAAAAAAGATTGTCATTAGCATTGCTTATGATATTGTCATTGTTGTTTCATTGCGTGCTTGACTATACTTTCGTTGTTAATAATGTTATTTGTGTAGTTTTTGCGTTCGTATTTGCATTGTTATGTTGGTATTATATACAATATAGTGTAGATGTATGATAGTTTGAGCGTTGTTTAGAGTGTTCTCCTCGTCGGTATAACAACACGTTCTTAGCGGTGTTTTGAAGGTTTACAATGAATAATGGTTTGGAGGAAGCTGCAGGTGGCGGTGTTGTTGTTGTTTACGGGGCTTTGTTTGTTTGTCTGTTTGTTTTCAAGGTTGCTGTTTGTTTGTTCTCTATTTCAACCGTTCAGACATAGATTCTGGCATTTGTATTTGAGGCTTGGTGGATAATGAAGTCCGGAAAGCCTGTTAATCGCCAGCATGGTTTCCGTGTTTTTACACTGTGATCCCTTTTCTTAAGGGGGGATGGTTGGGTTTTCTGAAACCCCTTCTCCCTCGTGTTAAACCTCATTAGTTTTGAGATTTTAAGACGTTCGGTCCATTAGTTTGGCGATTTTAACACCTTTGGTCCCATTCCGTTGTAAATGTTATGACCTTTCCTTCTATTTAGGTATCAAATTTTTCCTGGCGAGCGAAAGCGAGCCTGTAATTTAAAGAAGAAGCGGCCTTCGGCCGAGACATTTTTCTATTGAAAAATGTACAAATTGATCTTGAAGGGGGGTCTAGGGGGTGTTTTTTCAAGCTTGATGGAGGTATAGCGAGGAAACTAAAAAAAAAAAAAAAATGAATAAATAAATAGACCAAAAACTAACCACTACCCCCTTAATCATGCGTTGCCCATTCCAAGGTGAATAAGGATTAAGAAGTTGAGTGTTGATT
The DNA here is from genome assembly GCA_032716605.1 of Paralithodes platypus. Lineage (NCBI taxonomy): Eukaryota > Metazoa > Arthropoda > Malacostraca > Decapoda > Lithodidae > Paralithodes > Paralithodes platypus. The sequence continues at coordinate 47,024,858 of CM064568.1, read as the reverse complement.
TGTGAAAGATAACTTGATATTACCCTGCTTGGTCAAAATTATATTGTATTTCCACTCTTTTTGCTCACCAGTGCGTCGGGCTTGACTTTGGTTTCGTTTAAGAATATGGACCTAAAAGTAAGATCTTAGAATTATATTGTTATTTAAAATAGGACTTCAGAGGCTGTCAACCTTACTGGATTAGTTAACCAGCAAACTGTAAGTCAAGAATAACGTTAGGATTGGAGCCCCTATTCGAGTTCTCCAGCCCCTTCGTTAAGATTACATATATTTTAGTTAGTTAAAATAGGACTTCAGAGGCTATCAACCCTATTGTATTTTTCAGCCAGCACACTGTAAGTCAAGAACATTTTCAGGACTAGAGCCCCTTTTCGGGAACTCCAGTCCCTTGTTAAAATTAAATTAATGTCAACTATTTTTATTTGGTGATACTGATACATTGCAGTGTGTTGGTAACTGAATGGTATGTCATGTTGGTAACTGAATGGTATGTCATGTTGGTGGCTTTATGATGAAGACGTAAAACAAGGAAAATACCAATTGATTCCCAATAATGTATCATTCAGATATACCGGAAATGGAACTCTGGTCAGTAGCATCACAAGTAAAGAGCTACTAACACTCGCCTAAATAATGTCTGACTTAGATTAATACATGTGTTGTACACTCGACCAAAAAATAATCTTTACACTAACGCTCTAAACATTCTGGAAGTGGTTCGAAATCTTATGATAATACCTCACAGACGTATGTTTCACCCGATTCATTCCGCTCACACTAGATTATTTACAGCTCACCAGTGTAAAGAGATAACCTTAGTGCTTCAATGCCTTAAGGGAGCCCACCTCACTTTGTTTTATCTTTCTCTCCCTCTCTCTTTGGCTTGTATCCATTCGGCCCCATTCAACCTACTGTTTTATGATGTTTACCCTCATACAGGAGTCAATATTTTCCTGGCGAGTGGTAGCGATCCAGCATATATATATTTTTGTTTTGGCAGCAAGCTAAATTTGTACATTTTTTGATAGAAAAATGTCTCCGGCGAAGCTGGATTTCTCCATACAATGCTGGCTCGCCCTCGCTCGCCACGAAGAAATTGACACCTGATTGGGGATAAACGTCTTAAAACAGTTGGCTGAATGGGGCCAAATGGATACAAGCCAGGGAAATAGAGAAAAGGAGTGAAAGATAAAAAAGAAGCCGGTGACCCCCCTTAAAAAAAAAAATTTCTCCCTCTATCTGCCCGTCACAATCTTCTACACGACTATCCACCCTTCCTCTTCTCACAGTATTATTGGGATCTGTTTTTCTTCCGACCATATTACCACTCTTGCTAAAACAGCTTTCCAGAAGTTAGGTGTATTCAAGGTTCAAGGTCTATATATTCAACCGTCTTCGTGGGTTCTTACCGCCGCACAGCTTCTTGCTCATTACATGGGTACGGCACGTCCATTTATCGAGTGTTGTTCGCATGTTTGGGGAGATTTTACCCATACCGTACCGCTCTTCTTGAATGGCTCGAGTCAAAAGCATTTCGTCTCATCAACTCACTGCCTCTTACTAATTCTCTCCAGTTTCTCCCTACACGCCGCAATGTTGCATCTTTCAAACCGCTATTACAATAATCCATGATCCTCAGATCTTTCTCAGTGTATACATCCCCCCTTACGGAAAGTAGGTGGTATCCGTCTTTCAACACAATCCCTCTCATTTTCTGTGAAACTCTATAACCAAAAGTGAACCGATTTTCCAGTCTTTCTTCTACTCAACAAGTAAACCCTGGAACCCTCTCCTGCAATCTATCTTTCCCCCAGCCTACGACGTAAACTCCTTCAAGCCGCAAGTGCCCAGTAATGTTTACTCTAACGTACCTTGAATTTGGCCGTCTGTCACTCTTGCAATATGATGGGACACTCCTTACAGGCAGCTTTGCATCTTGTTTCTTTACACGTAAGAAAACAAACATTAAAACGTGTCCTGGTATACGTTCTGCATATGAGGATGGCTTTCTGTATTGTGTTCTGGCTGTTAGTCTATTCTATTCTATATACTCGGCCCAATCCACACTTTTACTTTGTTTTTGTATATATTATTATTTTTTATTTTTATTTTTATTTTTTTTATTTTTTATTTTTTTATTATTTTTTATTTTTTATTTTTTTGGGGGGGCCGACTCAAGACAGAGCCAGAATAGGGACAACACAGCAGAAAACAATGAACACACAAACACAAAATACAACTTCACACACTTCTAGGTTGTTATCTGACCTCCACAGATCCTCCCTAAGCTAAATATAATCGTCTACTGATACTCAGACTAAACTTAAGAAACGAGTTAAATCTCTAATGGATTAATTAATAAGGGTTAAGGGGAGATTTCCACTGGAGGGATTTTTTTCTTGACTCCTTTAAGTGTTGGGTGCTGATATTAAGGGGAGATTTCCACTTGAGGGACTTTTCTTTTGACTCCTTTCTCCCTCATGTTTAGCCTCATTGCTTTTGAGATTTTAAGACGTTCGCCCCATTATTTTGGCGATTTTAAAAACTTTCGCCCAATTTCTGTCAATTTTAAGAATGTTCGTGCCATTTAGGTGTCGATTTTTTCCAGGCGAGCGATAGCGAGCCTATAATTTAAGAGGAGCCGGCCTTCGGCCGGGACATTTTTCTACCGAAAAATGTACAAATTTATCTTGAAAGGGGGTCAAGGGAGTGTGATTATAAACTTGATGGATGTCTAGGGAACAAACTATAAACCTCCCCTTAATGCACCCTTATAATAAAGGTATAGGTAGCGCCAACGAACTTGACAATTTTCTTGAGCCCTTAACTTCTCATAATTCAAAAGGACCTAGACCAAACTGGCTGTAAATATCCACACCTGTTTCCTGGTGGGCTCTTCCCTAATGATAGAAATGTCAGCTCGATTGCTTTCATTCATTTTGAGATATGAGAAGTTAAGGGGTCAAGAAAATTGTCAAGTTGGTTGGCGCTACCTATAGTAATAGATCAATCCACTGTAAGGAGAGAACAGTAAATCACTAGCAATATACCCGGATGTTAAATTCCTTTATATGTTTTACTGTGTGGGGCAGCCCTTCCTAAGCTGAATATATTCTTCAGGTAGTAGGATTGAGATTTTTCTATTATAACTAATTTCAGTATTTAAAATAATATAGTAAATCTTTCGGTAACATCCGGCTAATTATAATATAAAACTATGACGGATATGAATATTGTTTTTATTCGCTGATTATAACCAGACTTCTCAATGGAGGATATATGGCTGATAATCGTGACTGGTTTAAATTATTAGCTACTCAATTCATTTATTTTTTAATTCAAACACACATACACGCCCACATTGACGTACACATGCCGCCCCTCCTCCTTCCCCCTGTGTGTGGTTGAGGGGGGGGGGGGGGAGAAAGAGTGTGTGTGTGTGTGTGTTTGCGTATTCATAATTTTATTCATAATTGTAGTTTGACAGGAATTGAGTTTTTGTCTCGTATTGTTCCGCTTCCTAGACATTATTATCAATGACAATTACCCATCTCCTTGCTCAAGGGAGATGATAACCGCCGGCTATGTCTCAGACAACCTTCATCAATCTGAGCTAGATTTGAACCCTGGTCTGCTGGGTTCCAGGCATGGACGGTACCACTGAGCTAGCCCCGTATGTGTGTGTGTGTGTGTGCATGTGAGCGAGAGTGAGTGAGTGAGTGTGTCTGCGTCGAAGTAGATAATTATACCTAGGCGACTAAAGATATAAGAGAGAGAAGCGGGGGAGATGGTATGTTAAGTAGATAAAATATGAGAGAGAGAGGGGGGGGGAGGGGAAGGAGGGGGGGGGAGATGGTATGTTAAGTAGATAAAATATGAGAGAGAGAGGAGGGGGGGGTGGGGGAAGGGGGGGGAAGATGGTATGTTAAGTAGATAAATATGAGAGAGAGAGGAGGGGGGGGAGGGAGGAAGGGGGGGGGAAGATGGTATGTTAAGTAGATAAAATATGAGAGAGAGAGGAGGGGGGGGAGGGAGGAAGAGGGGGGGAGATGGTATGTTAAGTAGATAAAATATGAGAGAGAGGAGGGGGGGGGGGGAGGGAGGAAGGGGGGGGGAGATGGTATGTTAAGTAGATAAAATATGAGAGAGAGAGGAGGGGGGGGGGGGGGGGAGATGGTATGTTAAGTAGATAAAATATGAGAGAGAGAGGAGGGGGGGGGAGGGAGGAAGGGGGGGAGATGGTATGTTAAGTAGATAAAATATGAGAGAGAGAGGAGGGGGGGGGGGAGGGAGGAAGGGGGGAGATGGTATGTTAAGTAGATAAAATATGAGAGAGAGAGGAGGGGGGGGGAGGGAGGAAGGGGGGGGAGATGGTATGTTAAGTAGATAAAATATGAGAGAGAGAGGAGGGGGGGGGGAGGGAGGAAGGGGGGGGGGAGATGGTATGTTAAGTTGATAAAATATGAGAGAGAGAGGAGGGGGGGGGGGAGGGAGGAAGGGGGGGGGAGATGGTATGTTAAGTAGATAAAATATGAGAGAGAGAGGAAGGGGGGGGAGGGGAGGAAGGGGGGGAGATGGTATGTTAAGTAGATAAAATATGAGAGAGAGAGGAGGGGGGGGGAGGGAGGAAGGGGGAGGAGATGGTATGTTAAGTAGATAAAATATGAGAGAGAGAGGGGGGGGGGGAGGGAGGAAGGGGGGGGAGATGGTATGTTAAGTAGATAAAATATGAGAGAGAGAGGAGGGGGGGGGAGGGAGGAAGGGGGGGGAGATGGTATGTTAAGTAGATAAAATATGAGAGAGAGAGGAGGGAGGGGGAGGGAGGAAGGGGGGGAGATGGTATGTTAAGTAGATAAAATATGAGAGAGAGAGGAGGGGGGGGGAGGGAGGGGGGGGAGATGGTATGTTAAGTAGATAAAATATGAGAGAGAGAGGAGGGGGGGGAGGGAGGAAGGGGGGGAGATGGTATGTTAAGTAGATAAAATATGAGAGAGAGAGGAGGGGGGGGGAGGAAGGGGGGGGAGATGGTATGTTAAGTAGATAAAATATGAGAGAGAGAGGGGGGGGGGAGGGAGGAAGGGGGGGGGAGATGGTATGTTAAGTAGATAAAATATGAGAGAGAGGAGGGGGGGGGGGAGGGAGGAAGGGGGGGAGATGTATGTTAAGTAGATAAATATGAGAGAGAGAGGGAGGGGGGGGAGGGAGGAAGGGGGGGGAGATGGTATGTTAAGTAGATAAAATATGAGAGAGAGAGGAGGGGGGGGGAGGGAGGAAGGGGGGGGGAGATGGTATGTTAAGTAGATAAAATATGAGAGAGAGAGGAGGGGGGGGGGGAGGGAGGAGGGGGGGGGAGATGGTATGTTAGTAGATAAAATATGAGAGAGAGAGGGGGGGGGGAGGGAGGAAGGGGGGGGAGATGGTATGTTAAGTAGATAAAAATGAGAGAGAGAGGAGGGGGGGGGGTAAAATATGAGAGAGAGAGGAGGGGGGGGGGGGAGGGAGGAAGGGGGGGGAGATGGTATGTTAAGTAGATAAAATATGAGAGAGAGAGGGGGGGGGAGGGAGGAAGGGGGGGGAGATGGTATGTTAAGTAGATAAAATATGAGAGAGAGAGGGGGGGAGGGGGGGGGGAGATGGTATGTTAAGTAGATAAAATATGAGAGAGAGAGGAGGGGGGGGGAGGGAGGAAGGGGGGGGAGATGGTATGTTAAGTAGATAAAATATGAGAGAGAGAGGAGGGGGGGGGGAGGGAGGAAGGGGGGGGAGATGTTGCTAAGGTAGATATAGATAAGAGTAGAAAGGGAAGGGAGAGAGTGAGAGAGAGAGAGGGCAACATTTGAAGGTCGGTGGAACAGTAGATTATACCTGGCAGGTCAGGGCCCATGGTTCACTGTTACAAGGAATGGTTAGTGTCTCATATATCTTGCCCTCTTTACCGGGGAGAGAGAGAGAGACTTTGAATTGCACTACACTCATTTCAGTGTGTGCGAAATACTGTTTACTCTGCATATTTCAACTGAAGACTATTTCCAAGTGTTCAGGTATAACAGTTCTTATATGTGAAGAAACATCCACATAATACGGTACTATAGTCTATTCGCTGTAAGTAGGCGAGGAATTATGACCTCTATCCTCTGTAACTCAAAAAGGGCTAGAATAAATTGGCTGTCAATTCCCACATCTATTCCTTGACTGACTCTTCCCAAATGATAGAAATATTAGCTCGATTACTATAGTCGTTTTTGAGTTACAGAGGTTAGAGGTCATGATTTTTCGCCTACTTACAGCGAATAGACTAGTGTTGGAACTCTTTAACTAATCATTTTAAGTTAAGGTTGCGTGTTATATTCGTATTGAGACTGAACACATTTTCAGTATCCACATTGTCAAACGCATTATAGTATTATAAAGACTTCACTGAGTTGGCCTTGTAGTGTACGTGATTCCACGAAAAAACAACAAGAACAATATCTCTCAACCGATCTTCATATTTAATTCTTTTAATAGATAGAATAAGTATCGTAGCCCTAGCTTGGACTCTTTCTAATCGCACTATAGCCTTCCTGAATGCTGAAGACCAGAATTGAACAGCACATTTTAGAAGGAGCTTTGTAGATTGTGAGAACGATATCCTTATTTCTGGATTGAAACTGTCTTAATACTCTCTAATAATTTCTAACCTTTTTTGTCTACTTCAATGCACTGCATCGAAACTTTTGGTCACTTCTAATTAAGACACTCAATTTTATTTTTTAAGTCAGTCGCTTGCAGATTCTTTCCCAATAATCAATAGTCTGGTTTGGGATTATAATTGGTGATATGCATCACTTTGTACCTCTTGGAGTTTATTGGTATCAACCATTCACCCAGTTTATTGAGATCCATATTGAGTTGTTCAACCACTTTATGATTGTTTACATTCACTCCAAGTTTAATGTCTTCTGCTAACTTGGAGATCACACTCAAAAGTCAAACATCGATGTCATTGACATACCTGTATACGATAAACAGCAATAGGCCAAACATATATCCTTGTGAAACTAGATATGACAAGAGTCCATTCAGAAAAACACCGTTGAATACAAATCGTTGCTGTCTACCTTTTAACCAACTTCCTGTCCAATACTGATGCCCAGTGCCCAGTGCATTCACTTTTGACAGTAGCCTACAATGTGGTATTTACCCATAGTTGTTGTATTTGGATCCAAGTAAAGGATGTTAATGGCTCTACTATTATCACATTCACACAATAGTTCAAACAATTAATGAATATATAGTAGGATAGAGAGGGGAGAGATAAGATACTGAATAAAGCAAGCTGCGTTGAGAGAGAGAGAGAGAGAGAGCCTCAGAGCTTCCAAGGAGAGCTGGTTGTGCAGTATCTTCCTCACTATACCACTAATAATGCCGTTACTGAGGGTTCATCACTACCACCACTTCCAACATTACCACCACTACCACCAACACTGACCACAACTACCAACATTACTACCACTACTACTATCTACACTTTAACTACTACCACTACTACCAACATTATAACTACCGCCACTACCAATATTATAACTACCAACATCACTACCTTTACAACCAGCATTACTACCACAACTACCTACTGTATATTATAATTACCAACATTACTATCACAACTACCAACATTCTAACTACTACCATTACTATCACTATAATCAGCATTACTACCTCAACTACCAATATCATGACTACCAACATTATAACTACCAACATTGCTATCACTACAACCAACATTACTACCCCAACTACCAATATTGTAACTACCAACATTATACAGTAACTACCACCATTACTACCACTACAACCAACATTACTACCAAAACTACCAATATTATAACTACCACCATTACTACCACTACAACCCACATTACTACCCCAACTACCAATACTATAACTACCACCATTACTACCACAACAACCAACACCACCAACTACCACCATTACTACCACAACAACAACATTACTACCCCAACTACCAAATTATACTACCACCATACTACCACTAGTACTACCCCAACTACCAATAATTACTACCAAACTACCAATATTATAACTACCACCATTACTACCACTACAACCCACATTACTACCCCAACTACCAATACTATAACTACCACCATTACTACCACTACAACCAACATTACTACCCCAACTACCAATATTATAACTACCACCATTACTACCACTACAACCCACATTACTACCCCAACTACCAATATTATAACTACCACCATTACTACCACTACAACCCACATTACTACCCCAACTACCAATACTATAACTACCACCATTACTACCACTACAACCCACATTACTACCCCAACTACCAATATTATAACTACCACCATTACTACCACTACAACCAACATTACTACCCCAACTACCAATATTATAACTACTTGTAACTACCACCATTACTACCACTACAACCAACATTACTACCCCAACTACCAATATTATAACTACCAACATTATAACTACCACCATTACTACCACTACAACCAACATTACTACCCCAACTACCAATAGTATGACTACCAACATTATAACTACCACCATTACTACCACTACAACCAACATTACTACCCCAACTTCCAATATTATAACTACCAAAATTGTAACTACCACCATTACTACCACTACAACCAGCATTACTACCCCAACTACCAATATTATAACTACCAACATTATAACTACCACCATTACTACCACTACAACCAACATTACTACCCCAACTACCAATAGTATGACTACCAACATTATAACTACCACCATTACTACCACTACAACCAACATTACTACCCCAGCTACCAATATTATAACTACCAACATTATAACTACCACCATTACTATCACTACAGCCAACATTACTACCACAACTACATATATTGTAACTACCAACATTACTGCCACAGCTACCAACATTGTAACTACCACCATTACTACCACCACAACCACCATTACTACCCCAACTACCAATATTATAACTACCAACATTATAACTACCACCATAACTTCCACTACAATCAGCATTACTACCACAACTACCAATATTATAACTACCAACATTACTACCACTACTACCAAAACTACTAACACAACTACAAACACTACTACCACTTCTACCAACATTACTAACAATATTTGATCGGAAATATTTACTCTAGATCACCTGCAGTACTCCCTTGGTTTTTATATTATATTAACTTGTCTGTGGAGGTGATATGTAATATTATATGGTTATCTTTATACTGTATTATGAAATAAAGAGTATTGATTGATTGATTGACTACCAGCATTACTACCAGTCTACCACCACTACCAACATTATAACTACCAATTGATATTACTTATTTCAGCATTACTACCAACACTACCAACATTACTACCACAACTACCAACATTACTACCACAACTACCAACATTATTACCACTACTACCAACATTACTATCACAACTACCAACATTACTACCACTACTACCAACATTACTACCACTACTACCAACATTACTACCACTACTACCAACATTACTACCACAAATACCATAAGTACTACCACTACTACCAACATTACTACCACAAATACCATAAGTACTACCAATACTACCAACATTACTACCACAAATACCATAAGTACTACCATTACTACCACAAATACCATACGTACTATCACTACTACCAACATTACTACCACAAATATCATAAGTACTATCACTACTACCAACATTACTACCACAAATACCATAAGTACTACCACAACTACAAACATTACTACCACAAATACCATAAGTACTATCACAACTACCAACATTACTACCACAAATACCATAAGTACTACCAAAACTACCAACATTACTACCACAAATACCATAAGTACTATCACAACTACCAACATTACTACCACAAATACCATAAGTACTACCACAACTACCAACATTACTACCACAAATACCATAAGTACTACCACAACTACCAACATTACTACCACAAATACCATAAGTACTATCACAACTACCAACATTACTACCACAAATACCATAAGTACTATCACAACTACCAACATTACTACCACAAATACCATAAGTACTATCACAACTACCAACATTACTACCACAAATACCATAAGTACTATCACAACTACCAACATTACTACCACAAATACCATAAGTACTATCACAACTACCAACATTACTACCACAAATACCATAAATACTATCACAAATACCATAAGTACTACCACAACTACCAACATTACTACCACAAATACCATAAGTACTATCACTACTACCAACATTACTACCACAAATACCATAAGTACTACCACAACTACCAACATTACTACCACAAATACCATAAGTACTATCACAACTACCAACATTACTACCACAAATACCATAAATACTACCACAACTACCAACATTACTACCACAAATACCATAAGTACTACCACAACTACCAACATTACTACCACAAATACCATAAGTACTATCACTACTACCAACATTACTACCACAAATACCATAAGTACTACCGCAACTACCAACATTACTACCACAAATACCATAAGTACTATCACAACTACCAACATTACTACCTCAAATACCATAAGTACTATCACAACTCACTATCATTACTACCACAAATACCATTATTACTACTACAACTACCAACATTACTTAATGACTTTTATGGCTTAAACTGTTTTTTTCTATGTGAATGAGGGAGACAAAAGGCATAACTGCCTGCAGCGAGTGCCTCCCCCTGATTTGAAAGAGTGACAGGGCCAACATCAAGGGACGTTCGAGCTAAAATTCCTGGACACACGGAGTTTGAAGCAATTTAAGTCATTGGAAGAGGGAAAGACTGATTCTGGGAGGGAGTTCCAGAGCTCAGCAGCTGAATAGAAGAAAGACTGAGAATAGCGTTTCACTCTTGGGTTGGAAAGTTGCACAGATTAGGGGTGGGATTGTGTTGCAAGGCGGGTACTACGTACCCTACGCAGAGGAGGTGGTAGGCTATACACTGGGAAATCTCCGAGGAACACTGATTATTGTAGTAGCGATAGAATAGCGAGAGAGATGCAACATTGCTGCGAAGAGAGAGAGATTGCAGAGAGTTGGTGAGTGGACTGGAGTTAATGATACGAAAGGCTTTCCTTTCTACTTTATCTAGGAGTGCGGTGTGAGAGGATCCTCCCCACACATTGTGAACAATACTAAATACATGGACGCACTGTGCCCCTGTACAAAGCAAGAATCTGCGCAGGGGTAAAGAACCCCTTGAGGCGGTTGAGCACACCCAGCTTCTGGGAGGCTGCCCAGAAGCACACATATTTCTGGCATATTTCCCTTCATCCTTCATCAAAACCATGATTTGCGTGGCTCTTAATCTCTCGTTTCGTGGTCTTTTCGGCAGCCCACGGTTACCCAAGTACACTGGGAAATCGTGGTCATGCCCACGATAATACTAAACTCAAATTAATTCATATTTTGCATATATTTAGTTATATCTGCATACAAACTAATGATATATTAAAGTAAATTGATGCATTATGAACTGCAATACACTAATTATGTATAAACAATTAACAGCTATACACTCGTTTGGTTACATTTGAATTGAAGAATCAATGTCAGCAGCTCCTTGCGGGAAGCGCCGGGTGTAAACTGTAGAACCAGGGATCGAGTCTCCTGTGGTCGATATGTTTTTTCTATTTTTATTACCGGTATGCATTGTGTCTATTTTATTATTCATTGCATTTGTTTTATATATGAAATGAGATAACATATTTTGTGGATATAGGTATAATGTTATATAAATTGCCTTAATATAGGTATTGGGTTAGTTTATGTAATAATACTGTAGTGTAGGATATAAGTTAGGATATAACATTTAGGATTGGGTAAACTGATTGGCTAAGTGTAGGATAAGTTAAGTTATAAAAGGATAAAGTTGGGATAAGTTAGGCTAGCACAGTTAGGCTAGTTAAATTGGGTTAGTTATTGTAATAGAATTATATCCAAAACAAGTGTAGCCTAAACCTATTCTCACCAAGATGCATAGGCTATTATTTATTTGTACACGACATACCCTAACCTAGTTTTATATGATAGGCTACCATACATTCTTTTGAAATTATACCAACTAGAAGAAAAAAACAAAACTTTATCGGCGAGGTTCGAACTCTCAACCTTCGAATTTAAACCCGCGACGGTTATCACCCGCCGCCTAGCCTACTGATGGTTTAGGTGTTTTTCCTATTCATAATGTTCGTGTGAGTCGTGACCTTCAGCTTTTGTCGTCTATTTTCATTGTATTTTCGGATAACATTATTATAATGGCGTTATTATGGCATAACCTCCATTTTTTATTAGCGATATAGGGAATCTATTTAGGCAGAAATAGGTATAAATAAAGCCAAGAAGCAATCAGACACCTTAGCCTATATCTGTAGATGACGATGATCGTGCGTGGAGCCTGGTGTGATAGCAAGACGACGATGGCATGCCCAAGATCGAAGGATGAAGGTCGAAGGACGACGGAAAATATATCCAGTGTAATACCCCTTTTAGCAAGACTGGTACAGCTCGAGCCTTCTAATAAGATACTCGGACGTACTTTTTGAACCCTACTTTATTTTTTGCATGCAATGTATTTTAGATGCATTTTAGATTTAGCAGTAATATTTTTTTTAATATTTTATATTATTATAGCAGGGAGGTTTTAGGAAGGGAAGAGGATGCGTAGATCAGATTTTTACCTACCCTGAATTGTGTTGTGGAGAAATATCTGGAGAAGAAACAAAAGGTGTATGTTGCCTTGATGGACTTGGAGAAGGCCTATGACAGAGTGGATAGAGAAGGTTTGTGGAAAGTACTTAGATTATACGGAGTAGATGGCAAGATGCTGAAAGCAGTGAAGAGCATGTATGAGGGTGCAAAGGCGGCAGTACGTGTGGAGAGTGAGCAGAGCGAGTTCTTTGACCTGAATGTTGGTTTGAAACAGGGGTGTGTGATGTCCCCGTGGTTGTTTACTGTATATATGGATGGAGTCATGAAAGAAATACTATCAAGAGCAGTGGATGTTGGTGTATCGCTGAAAAGGGAGGGAATTGAGTGGAAGCTACCTATACTGCTGTTTGCAGATGATACAGTTCTGATGAGTGATAATGAATGGGAGTTGCAGGGTCTGGTAAATGAGTTTGGAACAGTGTGCGAAAAACGGAATTTGAAGGTAAATACGGGGAAGAGCAAGGCTATGGTCTTCGAAAGGGGTGAAGTCACAGAGTGTGAGGTGAAGCTGAACGGTCAGGCTATGGAGATCGTCAACTCTTTTAAGTATCTGGGCAGTGTGTTGAGTAAAGATGGGACTATGGATGAAGAGGTGCGGCAGAGGGTACAACAGGGGAAGAGGGTTGTAGGAACGCTAAAAGCAGTAACAAGAAATAGGGTGGTCAGTATGGAAGTGAAGAAGTCCTTGCATGACAGTGTGGTAATCCCGACACTGACTTACGGAAGCGAAGCATGGACGTTGGTTGAGAGACTCAGACCAAGAGTGAGAGCAGTGGAAATGAATTACTTACGGAGTGCGTGTGGAGTTACATGGAGGGATAGACAGACTAATGAGGAAGTAAGAAGGAGGTGTGGTGTGGAGGTAGATGTGCTGGAAAGTGTGAAAAGGAACAACTTGAGATGGTTCGGCCATATGGAACGTATGGAAAGCGAGAGAATGACTAAGAGGGTGTACGAGAGCGAGGTGGAGGGACAGAGAGGGAGAGGTAGACCGAATGAGAGGTGGAAGGATGGAGTGAGGAACTACATGAACGAAGGCGGTGCTGGTTGGGGGGAGGGGCGTCGACTGACTGGGGACAGAGGTGCATGGGGGCAGTTCGTTCGTGGCCACCCCTTCGGGGATCACGGCGTCAGGCAATAGATAGATAGATAGAGTAATATTTTTATTGCGTTTTTACGTCTTAAAGCTTTGTGCAGTGAACCAACCGTTTTCTACCCACCTTTAGTGTGGAAAAATATATTTGCATATATTTGACCACAAGAATCTTGATTTTCATGTTTAATATACACACACATACAGTATATACAGTATATATATACTGTATATACTATATATACACTGATACTTGGTATTGATAAATACGCTCAATGTAATGAAAGGTTAAGGCCTTGGGTACGAACAAAGCATAACAACAAACAAAATTAAATTTCTATGAAAACATTCCACACTGATACTTGGTATTTTTTATTTTATTATTTTTAAAGAGACAATGAACGGAGGAAGGAAAAACACAGATAAAACAAAAAGGTCCATGTGCCTAAAGGCATCCTCCATTCATAAAATGTTTGTAACAACTGGATTTAAACATTTGTAGATTGTAAGTTTGTGGAAAGCAATTCGAGGGAAGTGAATTCCAAAGAGTAGTAGCTCTGGGGATAAATGAATTCTGATAAGCAGAAGTTCTGCATTGTGGAGGAGAAAGTGTAAATTCATGGGCGCTCTCAGCTGCCCTAGTTCTACGGGGAAAGATGTGGAGAGGCGGCACAATTGAAGCAAGTTCCTCGGAACAATTGCTGTGAAAATATCTGTAGAATAATGCAAGGGATGCAACGTTTCTTCGTATGAATAATGTAGGAAGGTCCTGTGTGATTGCAGGGTTATTGATTAATCTAATAGCTTTATTTTGAATTTTGATAAATACGCTTAATGCATCCATTACATTGAGTGTATTTATCATTACCAAATATCAGTGTGTGTTATATACAGTATATATATGCTGTATATACAGACACACACACACACACACACACACACACACACACACACACACACACACACACACACACACAGACCGAGAGGAGAGGGATGAAAGTGAGAGTGAGGTGAGGCATCAGGAATGTGTCTTGTGTGAGAGTAGGAAATGCACACACGTGCACATGCACACACGAACACACACGCTTGTGATGTCTGCGTGTACGTAATATATATATATATTTGACTTTAAGGAGGGTCACCGGCTTTTTTTATCTTTCTCTACTTTTCTCTCTTTTCCTGGCTTGTATTAATTCGGCCCCATTCAGCGAACTGTTTTAAGAAGTTTATCCCCATCCAGGTGTCGATTTCTTCCTGGCGAGCGATAGCGAGCTAGCATTGTATGGAGAAATCCGGATTCGCCGGAGACATTTTTCTATCGAAAAATTTAGCTTGCTGTCAAAACAAAATATATATATATATATGCTGGCTCGTTACCGATCGCCAGGAAAATATTGACACCTGGATGGAGGTAAATGTCTTAAACCAGTAGGCTGAATGGGGCCTAATGGATAAAAGCCACAGAGAGATGGAGAGAAAGAAAAAAAAAGCGAGGTGGGCTCCCTTAACATAAGTTAGGCCTCCATAACCATTAGAGCTACATAATACAGTTGGTGAAAAATACCTTGCATTTGCTATAGCAAATGCAAGGTATTTTATAATTATAGCTTATAATATAGCTCAGCATCAATCTGTATAGTATTATGCATTTAGCGTTTGGTTACGGCTTTATAGTAGTGTTATTTGTATTTTTACTGCACACACACACATACACACTCTCACTCACTCTCTCTCACACACACACACACACACACACTCAGACGCACACACAAAGGGCGCTAAGGAGTGTTAGTGGCGTTTAGAAGTGAAGGTCATAGAGAGAGAGAGAGAGCGAGAGCGAGGGAGAGAGAGATAGAGAAAGGGAGGGAGAGGGAGCTAGAGAGAGAGAGAGAGAGAGAGAGAGGGGGAGGAAGGATGATGATGATGGTAAGAGATACAGAGAGAGAATACATATGAGTGAGTTAGATTATGAATATTATTGTTGTGTTCAGAAGCGAGAGAGAGTGAACGAGAGTGAGAGTGTTAACGTAATTCCCGAGTGTGTCAGAAAGAATGATAATGAGCATGAAGACTAATATCCTGTATGAGAGAGCGGTACAAGGAGTTACAAGGAATGGTTAGTATCTCAGAGATCTTGAGGTCCATTCCGAGGAGATACTCGAAGTGGAAGGAGAGAGACTGTTTAGTGCACTACACTCATTACAGAGTGTGCAAAATACTATGTACTCTCTTCTTGAACGGCTGTACTGAAGAACTGTTTACAACTTCGGAGGGAAGTTTGTTCCAGCTAGAAAATATCTTATATGTGAAAAAGTGTCCACAAATACTAGTGCTGAACCATTTCAATTATAATTTCCAGCCATGGTTGCATGTTGTATTCATATTGTGGCTAAACATTTTGCGAGACGTCTCTCAATATACTGTATTGTGGGTCCACAAATCTCACCCCTTTCTGGGTACACAGGTCAGCTAAGCTATTTCAACGAGAGATGAAGGAAAGAAAGGAATAAAGAGGAGGAGATGAACGGGATAAAGAAGAGAAGGGAAAGGGATAAAGGGAGATGAAGGAAAGAAACGGATAAAGGGAGATAAAGGAGAGATGAAGGAAAGAAAGGGATAAAGGAGAGATGAAGGAAAGAAAGGGATAAAGGAGAGATGAAGGAAAGAAAGGGATAAAGGAGAGATGAAGGAAAGAAAGAAAGTGATAAAGGAGAGATGAAGGAAGGAAAGGGATAAAGGAGAGATGAAGGAAAGAAAGGGATAAAGGAGAGATGAAGGAAGGAAAGGGATAAAGGAGAGATGAAGGAAAGAAAGGGATAAAGGAGAGATGAAGGAAAGAAAGGAATAAAGAGGAGATGAAGGGAAGAAAGAAAGGGATAAATGGGAGATGAAGGAAAGAACGGGATAAAGGAGAGATGAAGGAAAGAAAGGGATAAAGGAGAGATGAAGGAAAGAAAGGGATGAAGGAAAGAAAGGGATAAAGAGAGATGAAGGAAGGAAAGGGATAAAGGAGAGATAAAGGAAAGAAAAGGATAAAGGAGAGATGAAGGAAAGAAAGAAAGGGATAAAGGAGAGATGAAGGAAAGAAAGAAAGTGATAAAGGAGAGATGAAGGAAAGAAAGGGATAAAGGAGAGATGAAGGAAAGAAAGGGATAAAGGAGAGATGAAGGAAAGAAAGAAAGTGATAAAGGAGAGATGAAGGAAGGAAAGGGATAAAGGAGAGATGAAGGAAAGAAAGGGATAAAGGAGAGATGAAGGAAGGAAAGGGATAAAGGAGAGATGAAGGAAAGAAAGGGATAAAGGAGAGATGAAGGAAGGAAAGGGATAAAGGAGAGATGAAGGAAAGAAAGGGATATAGGAGAGATGAAAGAAAGAAAGAAAGGGATAAAGGAGAGATGAAGGAAAGAAAGGGATAAAGGAGAGATGAAGGAAGGAAAGGGATAAAGGAGAGATGAAGGAAAGAAAGGGATAAAGGAGAAATGAAGGAAAGAAAGGGATAAAGGAGAGATGAAGGAAAGAAAGGGATAAAGGAGAGATGAAGGAAAGAAAGAAAGTGATAAAGGAGAGATGAAGGAAAGAAAGAAAGGGATAATGGAGAGATGAAGGAAAGAAAGGGATAAAGGAGAGATGAAGGAAAGAAAGGGATAAAGGGGAGATGAAGGAAGGAAGGGGATAAAGGAGAGATGAAGGAAAGAAAGGGATAAAGGGGAGATGAAGGAAGGAAAGGGATAAAGGAGAGATGAAGGAAAGAAAGGGATAAAGGAGAGATGAAGGAAGGAAAGGGATAAAGGAGAGATGAAGGAAAGAAAGGGATAAAGGAGAGATGAAGGAAAGAAAGAAATGGATAAAGGAGAGATGAAGGAAAGAAAGGGATAAAGGAGAGATGAAGGAAAGAAAGAAAGGGATAAAGGAGAGATGAAGGAAGGAAGGGGATAAAGGAGAGATGATGGAAAGAAAGGGATAAAGGAGAGATGAAGGAAAGACAGGGATAAAGGAGAGATGAAGGAAGGAAAGGGATAAAGGAGAGATGAAGAAAGGAAAGGGATAAAGGAGATATAAAGGAAAGAAAGGGATAAAGGAGAGATGAAGGAAGGAAAGGGATAAAGGAGAGATGAAGGAAAAAAAGGGATAAAGGAGAGATGAAGGAAAGGAAGGGATAAAGGAGAGATGAAGGAAAGAAAGAAATGGATAAAGGAGAGATGAAGGAAATAAAGGGATAAAGGAGAGATGAAGGAAAGAAATAAAGGGATAAAGGAGAGATGAAGGAAGGAAGGGGATAAAGGAGAGATGATGGAAAGAAAGGGATAAAGGAGAGATGAAGGAAAGAAAGGGATAAAGGAGAGATGAAGGAAGGAAAGGGATAAAGGAGAGATGAAGGAAAGAAAGGGATAAAGGAGAGATGAAGTAAAGAAAGGGATAAAGGAGAGATGAAGGAAAGAAAGAAAGGGATAATGGAGAGATGAAGGAAAGAAAGGGATAAAGGAGAGATGAAGGAAAGAAAGGGATAAAGGAGAGATGAAGGAAAGAAAGGGATAAAGGAGAGATGAAGGAAAGAAAGAAAGGGATAAAGGAGAGATGAAGGAAGGAAAGGGATAAAGGAGAGATGAAGGAAAGAAAGGGATAAAGGAGAGATGAAGGAAAGAAAGGGATAAAGGAGAGATGAAGGAAAGAAAGAAATGGATAAAGGAGAGATGAAGGAAAGAAAGAAAGGGATAAAGGAGAGATGAAGGAAGGAAAGGGATACAGGAAAGATGAAATAAGGAAGGAATGAAAGAAGTAAAGTGATATAGGAGAGAAAGGAAAGGGATGTAGGAAAGAAGGAAAGTAGGATACAAGAAAGGAGTTAAATTTTGTTGATACATATAGACCAAAACAGACGCTGCGGTCTTGGCAAGATGGTCCGACCTATATCATTAAGTCATTAAGTAAGTACTGATCTAACCCCCAACTAATATAGCGTATGCAAAGAATAGAGGAAAGAGAAAATAAATGATTGAAGGAAGGAAGGAAGGAAGGAAGGAAGGGAGAAAAAGGGGAATAGGAAGACAGATAGGGAGGCAGTAAGGAAGACAGATAGGGAGGTAGTAAGGAAGACAGATAGGGAGGTAGTAAGGAAGACAGATAGGGAGGTAGTAAGGAAGACAGATAGGGAGGTAGTAAGGAAGACAGATAGGGAGGCAGTAAGGAAGACAGATAGGGAGGTAATAAGGAAGACAGATAGGGAGGTAGTAAGGAAGACAGATAGGGAGGTAATAAGGAAGACAGATAGGGAGGTAGTAAGGAAGACAGATAGGGAGGTAGTAAGGAAGACAGATAGGGAGGTAGTAAGGAGACAGAGGTAGTAAGGAAGACAGATAGGGAGACAGTAAGGAAGACAGATAGGGAGGTAGTAAGGAAGACAGATAGGGAGGCAGTAAGGAAGACAGATAGGGAGGAAGACAGATAGGGAGGTAGTAAGGAAGACAGATAGGGAGGTAGTAAGGAAGACAGATAGGCAGGTAGTAAGGAAGACAGATAGGGAGGTAGTAAGGAAGACAGATAGGGAGGTAGTAAGGAAGACAGATAGGGAGGTAGTAAGGAAGACAGATAGGGAGGTAGTAAGGAAGACAGATAGGGAGGTAGTAAGGAAGACAGATAGGGAGGTAATAAGGAAGACAGATAGGGAGGTAGTAAGGAAGACAGATAGGGAGGTAGTAAGGAAGACAGATAGGGAGGTTGTTGGTGTTGTTGTTGTTGTTGTTGTTGTTGTTCCCCAAGCTGCCTGGCCGAACAGCCCCAAGGCCCCGAGCAATTCCAAGGCCATAACCGAGTGCCCCCACAGAACCCTCCCCGCCGACCACAATAAAGCCTGGGTGACCGAAGCCACTCCATGACGGGGAGCTGAGGAGGGTGCAGAAACGCCCGGGAAACCAAAGCCCCACCCAGGGCCCTGTGCCCGTCAGCAATTATGAAGAGAAAGTTGAGGGGCAAGGGAAAAATGTGACGCTTTGGCTTCCAATCTTGGTAGATTGGGAGGTCAATCCACGGAAGAGACGCCGTCACTCGAGATCTAGAAAATATATAAGTTAAAGGAACAGTCAGAGTAAGCTATGGGTATGGCAGAGATTGCTCAGCTCTCACTCTGATAGACCACATGACTAGAACCCAATCCTCTCAGCATCAGCTAGGAAAGGCCCTAGAAAGCCGCCTTAGGCGGGGGGATAGCTCCCCTATTTCAACCCCTTTCGGGGTTGAGCACCCGCCATAGGGATAGGGATAGGGAGGTAGTAAGGAAAACAAATAGGGAGGTAGTAAGGAAGACAGATAGGGAGGTAGTAAGGAAGACAAATAGGGAGGTAGTAAGGAAGACAGATAGGGAGGTAGTAAGGAAGACAGATAGGCAGGTAGTAAGGAAGACAAATAGGGAGGTAGTAAGGAAGACAGATAGGGAGGTAGTAAGGAAGACATATAGGCAGGTAGTAAGGAAGACAAATAGGGAGGATAGTAAGGAAGACAGATAGGCAGGTAGTAAGGAAGACAGATAGGCAGGTAGTAAGGAAGACAAATAGGGAGGTAGTAAGGAAGACAGATAGGCAGGTAGTAAGGAAGACAGATAGACAGGTAGTAAGGAAGACAGATAGGGAGGCAGTAAGGAAGACAGATAGGGAGGTAGTAAGGAAGACAGATAGGGAGGCAGTAAGGAAGACAAATAGGGAGGTAGTAAGGAAGACAGATAGGGAGGTAGTAAGGAAGACAGATAGGCAGGTAGTAAGGAAGACAAATAGGGAGGTAGTAAGGAAGACAGATAGGCAGGTAGTAAGGAAGACAGATAGGGAGGCAGTAAGGAAGACAGATAGGGAGGTAGTAAGGAAGACAGATAGGGAGGTAGTAAGGAAGACAGATAGGGAGGTAGTAAGGAAGACAGATAGGGAGGTAGTAAGGAAGACAAATAGGGAGGAAGTAAGGAAGACAGATAGGGAGGTAGTAAGGAAGACAGATAGGGAGGTAGTAAGGAAAACAGATAGGGAGGTAGTAAGGAAGACAGATAGGGAGGAAGACAGATAGGGAGGCAGTAAGGAAGACAGATAGGGAGGAAGACAGATAGGGAGGAAGAAAGATAGGGAGGCAGTAAGGAAGACAGATAGGGAGGAAGTAAGGAAGACAGATAGGCAGGTAGTAAGGAAGACAGATAGGGAGGAAGTAAGGAAGACAGATAGGCAGGTAGTAAGGAAGACAGATAGGGAGGTAGTAAGGAAGACAGATAGGCAGGTAGTAAGGAAGACAGATAGGGAGGTAGTAAGGAAGACAGATAGGCATAGGTAGTAAGGAAGACAGATAGGCAGGTAGTAAGGAAGACAGATAGGGAGGGAGTAAGGAAGACAGATAGGGAGGCAGTAAGGAAGACAGATAACGTAGACATAGACATAAGGAAGAGGCAGCTAGGATGGAGACAATTAACGTAGGCAGATAAAAAAGTAACTAGGAAGGAAGTCAGCAAAAGAGAGAGCGTAGAAGGAAGGAAGGAAGTAATCAAGAGAGAGAGAGAGACAGAGAGAGACAGCTAAGAAGGAAGGTATAAAGGCAGACTGAGTGCTACAAAGGAAAGCAGGAAGAGAAGGAGCCAGGAATAAATGGAGAAATGAAGGAATTGAGAGACAAGATCGGGAAAATACGACTGCTATCGAATGAGAAGCTTAATGAAAGAACACATACACATTGAGGGGAGGTGTGGCGGAGTGGTCTTGCCACTGGACTGGTAATCCAATGGACCCGGGTTCGAATCCCAATATGTCAATGGGAAGATATTATTGGGATGGAATTTGTGCTGTACCTAGTATCAGCACACCGAAATGCCAAAAAAATACCCTCATTGTTCCCTGATTAAATAGCTTTGTATGAATATTCCCATATTCAAAAATATGCTACAGGGGGGACAATGCCTAGTGAGTTAATTGCTCAATAGGTGGCGTTCTGAGAGTGAGGGTCCGAGCCTGGGGGATGAGACTGTGAAGCACAGAGGCGGAGCAGCTTCAGAGATGGAGTTGCTTCGGGCCGTGGAGCTTCAAATGTCTCACTCCCTAGACTGGAGCAAGACCTCACGGGCCTCTCCGTGTTCAGCGGTAGAGTGTAAAGGCTATCAGCCTATGCCCGAGAGGGAGTAGTTGGAATATAGAAGACAAAATAACACAAACAAAAAAACACACACGCACCAGAGAGAGAGAGAGAGAGAGAGAGCGAGAGCGAGGGGGGGGGGACATAACAAAAAGGATTTACCTACATACAGGGGGTCTTTTTATACCTGAGGCAAGGTGAGATATGCTTCTCTCTCTCTCTCTATATATATATATATATATATATATATATATACTGTATAGTGTATCTGCCTATGTCATTAAATTTTGTTCTGTGTAATATTAATTATACCGGCATATCTAGTTCTGTCTCTTTACAGTATACTGTATATTTATATATTTGTGAACTGTTGAACATAGCTGCACACCAGCAATTATTAGCGTATATTATAGCCTGTAACCGATTGTGGCTCACGGTTGTCATCCTATTGTCGTTGATATTTACTTTAATTATCATATGCATGAACGGTCGCATGAACAGGTACTAACTTCAATTTGTGCGAGTTAATTCATACATTTGACTTACTTTAGCATTTATATCCAAGAATTGTAAGCCATAATCCGATATTGGCTTGTAAACAAACGCGGGAAAGCTGCCCATGTGACGCCACTTTAACGAGGGGGGGGGGGTATCGTTATTGTTGAAGAATATTTAACAGTTTTGTGGAAGATTACGATGGAGAGATAGAGCTAGAAATTGGATCTTGGAGGCGTTTAAGGTAACAAGATTTTCTCTGCCCCAATCAGAAATCATTGATAGGTCGGAAGATAGGCGCTCTATGGCCCTTTTACATGAGTTTTGGAGTGATTTCATGCTGGGTTGCTGTGAAAAATTTGTTGAATAGTGTAAGTTAAAGTCATCAGTATATGAGTGGATAGGACTAGAGGTACAGTTGAGGAGATAATTAATAATACATATTAGAAAGATAATTGGAGACAGGACTGAACCCTGACGAACACCGGAATTGATAGGTTGAGGAAGTGAATGATGGCCATCCACAACTGCAGGTATAGAGCGGTCTGAAATTAAATTAGAGACAAACGGACAGATAGAGGGATAGAAACTGAAGGAGGGTAGTTTGGAAATTAGAGACTTGTGCCAGACTCTATTGAAGGCTTTCGATATGTGTAATGCAATAGAAAGTCTCAACAAAGTCCCGAAAAGAGGATGACCAAGAGATAGTAAGATAAGCAAAATCACCAGTAGAGCAGCCCTTAAGGAAACCGTACTGGCGATCTGAAAGTAGATTATGGGAAGATAAATGCACAAGAAATTTTGAGTTAGGAATTGTTTTAAAAACTTAAAAGATGCAAGAAATGAGAGCAATTGAACAATAGTTGGAGGGTTGAGAGTGGTCACCCTTCTTTGGGACAGGTTGAATAAGAGCAAACTTCCAACAAGAAAGAAAGACGTTAGAGGAAAGACAGAGACGAAAGAGTTTGCCTCGGTAAGGAGTCAGCACAGAAGAACAGTTTTTGAGTACAACAGGAGGAACATCATCCGGTCCATACGCCTTCTTAGTATTAAGCCCAGAGAGGGCTGATTGTATATCCATAGAAGAGATTACGATATTAGGCATAAGTAAGTGAGAGGGGGGTGGAGAGGAAGAGTAGCGCCGGAATCATCCAAGGTGGAGTTTTTAGAGAAAGTTTGAGCGTAGAGCTCAGCTTTGTCAGAGGAAGAGAAGAAGTGACGGTGGACCGTCAGAGTTGAAAAGAGGAGGGAAAGACGAGGAAGTGAAATTGTTGGTGAGGTTTATGGCTAGATGCCAAAAAGCTTGGGAAGAGCTAGAGTTGGAAAGTTCAGAGCATTTGTTATTGATGAAAGAGTTTTTAGTGAGTTAAGTCGAAGGACAGATTTGGCTTGAGACAGGACAGATGACAGAGATAAGGTTATGATCGGAGGAGCCCAACGGAGATAGAAGACTTACATTATAAGCAGAAAGATTAGAGATTAGAAATAAGTCAAGGATGTTGGGTCTATCTCCAGGGCGGTCCGGGATACGGGTGGGTTGCTCAACTAACTGCTCTAGGTCATTTTGGATAAAACAAAAATGTAGGCTTGTTCACCAGGTTGGTCAGTGAAATAAGAGGAGAGCCATTGGTGGTGGTGAACATTGAAACCTCCTATGATGGAGATTTCAGAGAAGGGAGAGATGGATAGAATGTGTTCCACTTTAGAAGTAAGGTAGTCAAAGAATATTTGATCTTCAGTAAAATTAGGGGAGAAATAAACAGCACAGACATATTTAGTGAGAGAGTGACAAGATAGCTTAAGGGGGGATGGGCCGGTTTTCTGGACCACTTTCTCCCTCATGTTTAGCCCCATTAGTTTTCAGATGTTTCAGATGTTTGCCTAATTAGTTAGTCGATTTTAAGACCTTTCGCCCCATTTCTTCTTCAATATCTAGACCTTTCGTGCTATTTAGGTGTCGATCTTTTCCCTGGCGAACGATAGTGAGCCTGTAATGTTGGAAGAAACGGCCTTCAGCCGAGACATTTTTCTACCGAAAAATGTACAAATTAATCTAGAAGGGGGATCTAATGGATGTTTGTTTTTAAATTTGATGGAGGTCTAGGGAGGAAACTAGAAAAATCACGAATACATGCAAAAATCGCTCAAAAAGTGAACCATCTCCCCTTAAACCATATAGATGATATTTCAGAAGAGTCGAAGTTGGGAACACGAGAGCAAGTAAGATTGTTGCGTACGTACACACAACATTTACCTTTGGCTTTGAATTGAGGATAGAGATATTAGGAGGATATAGAGGAGGGCTTGCTGTCTGTTGCCTTAGACAACTGAGTTTCGGTGAGGAAAAGTAAGTCAGGTATGGTAGAAGAGAGACGGTGTTCCACAGAGAGGGAAGTTACAGGAAAGGCCGCGAATGTTACACAAATGGATAGATAAAGTAAGAGGCAGAGGTCCAGGGCACTTTAAGGGGAGGTTTCCACTTGAGGGATTCTTTTATGGACCCCTTTCTCCCTCATGTTTAGATCTATAGTTTTTGAGATTTTAATACGTTCGCCTCAATATTTTGGCGATTTTAAGAACTTTCACCCCATTTCTGTCAATTTTAAGACCTTTCGTGCCATTTAGATGTCGAGTTTTTCCTGGCGGGCGATAGCGAGCCTGTAATTTAAGAGGAACCGGCCTTCGGCCAGGACATTTTTCTACCGAAAAATGTACACATTTATCTGGAAAGGGGGTCTAGGGGGTGTAATTTTAAGCTTGATGGAGGTCCAGGGAATAGACTAAAAACCTCCCCTTAAGGAGTCCAGACCAGGGGAAAAACCAATAGGGGGGGGGGGGGGGGTGCTATTTATACATTTGTACTTAGCTATTGTTTACATTTAAATAAAGCAAGAATGAGAAGAAAGTCGTGGTCAGGAATTCAAATAGCGAAAGATTAATCGTAAAAGATAAATGAGTCAATGAATTATACATAAATAATGAATATATAGAAAACGGTAATAACTGATAAAGAGAAGGAAACCAAGTCCTCAAAGATCACCTATAACTCAAGAATATGTAAAGTTAGTGAAGTACAGTATAATGACAGGTGCTGTTTAATGTCCAGTGGTGACTTTATGCTGTTAAGGGGAGAGGGGCCGTTTGTTTGGTCTATTAATTCATTTATTCATAATGTTTTAAAGTTTCCTTCCTACACCTCCATCAAGCTTAGAAAAACACCCCCTAGACCCCCCTTCAAGATAAATTTGTAAATTTTTCGGTAGAAAAATGTCCCGGCCGAAGGTCGGTTCCTCTTAAAATTGCAGGCTCGCTATCGCTCGCCAGGAAATAATCGACACCTAAATGGAACGAAAGGTCTTAAAATTGACACCGAAATGGGGCGAAAGGTTTTAAATCGCCAAACTAATGGGCCGAACGTCTTATAATCTGAAAACTAGTGGGGCTAAACATAAGGGAGAAGGGGGTCCAGAAAACCAGCCCATCCCCCCTTAAGTTCAAAGGAATACAACAGAAGCCAACACTAATTTATGTACTGTTATCCGCACTGTCGCCATCATAAAGGTTAAGGGGGGTCACCTGCTTTTTGTTATTTCTGTCCTTTTCTCTCTTTCTCTTGCTTGTGTCCATTCGGCCCATTCAGCCAACTATTTTAAGACGTTTATCCCCATCTAGGTGTCGATTTCTTCCTGGCGAGCGATAGCGAGCCAGCATTATATGAAGAAATCCGGCTTCGCCGGAGACATTTTTCTATCGAAAAATTTACAAATTTAGCCTGCTGCCAAACAAAAATAAAAAATATGCTGGCTCGCTACCGCTCACCCAGTAAACAATTAACACCTGGATGGGGATAAACGTCTTAAAACAGTAGACTGAATGGGGCCAAATGGATACAAGCCAGAAAAAGCTAGAAAAGGACAGAACAAAAGCAGGTCACCCCCCCTTAAGCAGTTTTGGCCTAACCTTAATTTGTATTTATTTATTTATTTATTTATTTATTTATTCATTCATTCATTCATTCATTCATTCATTCATTCATTTATTTATTTATTTATTTATTTATTTATTTATTTATTAATTAATTTATTTATTTATTGTATTTATTTATTTATTTATTTATTTATTTATTTATTTATTTATTTATTTATTTATTTATTTATTTATTTATTTATTTATTTATTTATTTATTTATTTATTTATTTATTATTTATTTATTTATTTATTTATTTATTATTTATTTATTTATTTATTTATTTATTTATTTATTTATTTATTTATTTATTTATTTATTTATTTATTTATTTATTTATTTATTTATTTATTTATTTATTTATTTATTTATTTATTTTCTACATGTACGATTATAAAATATCAAACACATCTCTGCTATATTCACAGAATTATTCATCAATAATAAGAATAATACTGTTCTTGTCTGAGCTATACAAACTATCCGTCAAATGAACAGTAAAGGATCGTAATTTACCACTATAGACAGTTCGTATTTAATATTATGGTATCTTATAATACCTGTAAATTACGGTGTTAAGACAGTATATCACTAAACCCTGTGACAGATAAACTGGCACACATTCTGACTCCTTAAGGGCAGGTTTTTAGTTTGTTTTTTACTCCTCCAGCAATCTTAAAATTTCACCCCCTTGACGCCCTTTCAAAATAAATTTGTACATTTTTCGATAGAAAAATGTCCCGGCCCTAGGCCGATTACTCTTAAATTACAGGCTCGCTATCGCTCACCAGGACAAAATCGACACCTAAATAGCACGAAAGGTCTTAAAATTGACAGAATGGGGCGGAAATTCTTAAAATCACCAAACTAACGGGGCAAACGTCTTAAAATATCAAAAGCAATGGGGCTAGACATGAGGGAGAAAAGGGTCAAGAAAAAAATCCCTCAAGTGGATATCTCCCCTTAACCCTTTGAGTACCAGCGACGTGTGTAATATTTTGTTCTAGCTATTTTCAGGCGATTACATGCAGCTTAGGAAGGACCTGAGGTAGTTAAAAAGGTGGGTCGAGATAGTCTGAAGTCTTATTTTTGCTAAAGGTCCTTCCTAAGCTGAATAAAATTGTGTAGTAATTGCCAGAATATGATAAAAGGGACGTTCCTGGTACAGTCGCGCTAATAAGTGATGTCTCGGCACCAAGTATATGTTGATAAATAATTGGAATCTGCAATATCTAAGCTCCATTTTTTTATATCGAGTGAAATATACAAACATGTTCCTACATTTACCCACCCTATTCAACATCTGACAGACATTAATACAGCACAGAGCAAGCCAAACATAATGACAGCTGGGACATGACTTATTAGCGCCACTGTACTGTATGGGTTAACATGGTATAATTATATGCTTTCATTAGTTTATTCAAGTACACTGGGGGTTTGTAATTGATGATTAATGTTAACAATAATGAAGACAATCGAGCTGGTATATACATTATTTGGTAAGGGTAGACCAGTAAATAGATCAATAAATATCATACATTTATTCCGTGTCAACAAATAATGACGGATTATTTACATCCACTCAACTGATTTTAAGGGGGTTCATCGGATTTTAAGGGGGTTCATCGGATTTTAAGGGGGTTCAGCGGATTTTAAGGGGGTTCATCGGATTTTAAGGGGGTTCATCGGATTTTAAGGGGGTTCATCGGATTTTAAGGGGGTTCATCGGATTTCAAGGGGGTTCATCGGATTTCAAGGGGGTTCATCGGATTTTAAGGGGGTTCATCGGATTTTTTTTCTCTCTCCTTTTCTCTCTTTCCCTGGCTTGTATCCATTCGGCCCCATTCAACCAACTGTTTTAAGACGTGTATCCCCATCCAGGTGTCGATTTATTCCTGGCGAGCGATAGCGAGCCAGCATTGTGTGGAGAAATCCGGCTTCGCCGGAGACATTTTTCTATCGAAAAATGTAAAAATTTAGCTTGCTGTCAAAACAAAAATATATATATGCTGGCTCGCTACCGCTCGCCAGGAAAATATTGACACCTGGATGGGGGTAAACATCTTAAAACAGTAGGCTGAATGGGACCGAATGGATACAAGCCAAAGAGAGAGGGAGAGAAAGATAAAAAAAAAAGCGAGGTGAGCCCCCATAAGGTGAATTAATCAATGTGTATCACCGATTCCGTTAACCCTTTCAGCATAGGAGGGCGCATTTATTATCTATGGTATGGCTCTTATTAGCTAAGTATATTTAAATTAGCTAAGTATATTTAATTATTATGTTCCTTCCAACAACCAACTATACTCCTAAAATCGATTAATGAAATTTTACAAACACATGTGGCAGTCCGTGGATTCGAATCCAGGATGCTCACACCGAAAATCAACACCTTATGCATCGCACCACGAAGACAGTTAAAGAATGGTGGACACTGCCTACGATTTATTATGCAACTTCGAATCCTGCATATCAATCTAAGCATGTACACACATCCCAACTGCAACTCACGTAGGCTATGCATATGTGAATGGAAAGAGCAATTAATGGGGCCTTAACCACTAGGGAAGTCCTCTCGATAAATTACCCCTGAACCAATATCAATTATTATGTTCCTTCCAACAACCAACTATACTCCTAAAATCGATTAATGAAATTTTACAAACACATGTGGCAAAACATTAGAAGGGTAAAAAAAATAAAAAATAAAAAATAAAAATAAAAAAAGGATTGGGCCTGAGTAAATAGATAGATAGAAGAGTATATGATATTCAGAGGGTTAATTGAAATCGTGTTTACCCCTGTTATTCTTTACCGATCCTTCCTAAGCTGTATAAACCGTCTAATGATAGTCAGAATATACTGTCAAAACGCGTCACAATCATCAAGGAATTAAGGGGAGGTTTTTAGTTTGTTTCCTACTCCTCCAGCAATCTAAATTATTCACCCCTTGACCCCCTTTCAAGATAAATTTGTAAATTATTCGGTAGAAAAATGTCTCGTCCGAAGGCCGATTACTCTTAAATTACAGGCTCGCTATCGCTCGCCAGGATAAAATCGACACCTAAATGGCACGAAAGATCTTAAAATTGACAAAATGGGGCCTAAATTCTTAAAATCGCCAAACTAATGGGGCGAACGTCTTAAAATCTCAAAAGCAATGGGGCTAGACATGAGGGAGAAAGGGGTCAAGAAAAAAGTCCCTCAAGTGGAAATCTCCCCTTAAGGGGGCCCACCTCGCGTTGTTTTGTATCTCTCTCCCTCTCTCTCTCTCTCTCTTTGGTTTGTATTCCTTCGGCTTTATCTTCACTGTTAGTGACGTTAACAACATTATATCAACACAAGTTATTAAGGGGGGTCACCTGCTTTATGTTATTTCTGTCCTTTTCTCTTTCTCTGGCTTGTATCCATTCGGCCCCATTCAGCCAACTATTCTAAGATGTTTATCCCCATCTAGGTGTCGATTTCTTCCTGGCGAGCGATAGCGAGCCAGCATTATATGAAATAATCCGGCATCGCCGGAGAAATTTTTCTATCGAAAAATGTACAAATTTAGCCTGCTGTCAAACAAAAATAAAAAATATGCTGGCTCGCTACCGCTCACTAGTAAATAATTGACACCTGGATGGGGATAAACGTCTTAAAACAGTAGGCTGAATGGGGCCAAATGGATACAAGCCAGAAAAAGATAGAAAAGGACAGAACAAAAACAGGTCACCCCCCCCCCTTAAGTGATTAGGTATGTGAAAAATGTATGTGTATTCCGTAGAGTTTATCAAATCTACACACGCACCGGAACACACATTCAGAAATACACACATCAAATACATACATCAAATACACACATCAAATACACACACATACACACACACATACACTCACATATTTGTTGACACCGTATGTCATTGTATTCTAGTTAAGGGGGGTCACCTGCTTTTTTTTCTCTCCTTTTAAATTTCTCTCTTTCTCTGGCTAGTATCTATTCGGTTCCTTTCAGCCTACTGTTTTAAGGCGTTTATCCCCATCCAGGTGTCGATATCTTCCTGGCGAGCGCCAGCGAGCCAGCATTATTTGGAGAAATCCGGCTTCGCCGGATTTCTGCTGTCAAAACATTTAGAACAATATGTTGGCTCGCTACCGCTCGCCAGGCAAAAATTGACACCTGGATGAGGATAAACGTCTTAAAACAGTAGGCTGAACGGGGCCAAATGGATAAAAGCCAGAGAAAGAGAGAACAGGAGAGAAAAAGGCAGGTGACCCCCCTTAACGCCAGACGATTTTATGCAAGTTAATAATGATCTCATAGTCAACAGGTTAAGGGGGGTCACCTGCTTTGTTTATCTTTCTCTCCTTTTCTCTCTTTCTCTGGCTACCGCTCGCCAGGAAAATATTGACACCTGGATGGGGGTAAAAGTCTTAAAACAGTAGGCTGAATGGGGCCGAAAGGATACAAGCCAAAGAGAGAGGGAGAGAAAGAGAAAAACAGCGAGGTGGGATCCCTTAAATGTAGAAGTAAAGAAAAGGAAATCTTCTGAGAAAGTTAAATAAATGCAAGAATTTTTTGAGGTGGGGCCTAGTAAAACACAAGAGGGATTTGTACGTGCAAGGAGAGAGAGAGAGAGAGAAAGAGAGAGAGAGAGAGAGATGAGTTGATGGAGAAGGAAACATGATGTTGTTGAAGTTGAAGACGCGGAAAATATATATATATATTTTTTATTGCATGAATCCCTTATAAAAAACGCATTATAAAATTAAAGAGAATATTAAAGCAAGGGAGAGAGAGAGAGAAAAAGAGAGAGAAGAGGGAAATGTAAGGGATAAAAGCCCAGAAAAAGAAGGATATAAGCAAGCGAGAAAGAAAGAGAGAGATAGAGAGAGAGAGAGGACAAAACGCAAGACGTGATTGGTCGAGGACGCCGTCGCAGAGGATTGTGGGTAGCAAGACGGAAACTATATAAACTCCGCGCCCCCAATCTACCGCTTCATTCGCGCATCAGTCGCCGTTGAGGTCGGGTCTTCTGCGCTCCGTTAAAGTGAAACTCATTACCCTATAGAATTATGCAGTAAAGGACAACACCGCCGCCGCTTCTGTTTTCAGTGGACTAACCTTAATTTTGAGTTGTTTTGGGAAAGGGAACAACTAAAAGGAGCGCCGGAGCAGAGAGTGTCTCCCCCTAAAATATAATCATGAGGATTTTAAGGTATGTGTTGAGAAATGAAAGTTGTTTGACCGGCTCGGTACTTTAGGTCCCGTTGAAATCACTGGCAAAACATATTATATATTGAGTGTAGTATAGTGTTAATGCTGTATACTGTATACAGTATATGTATATTTGTATATGATATGCAGTATATATTATACATGCATACTATATATATATATATATATATATATATATATACATGTATACAGTATATACATGTATATATATATAATTATATATAGTAATAATATATACCTGTTTATATATATATATATATATATATATATATATATATATATATATTGTTGTGTAACGAGCGCACAGGTTCAATTCCTGGAAAGATCTTTTACTAATATATCATGTGTGTATCTATTGAATGATAAGTAGATATATTGGTGAAATTAAAGAGCGCCAATTGAATTTATTATATATCATTATAATATGAGAGAGAAAGGGTGTACTAGTCTAAATAGTTCAGTTCTAAATATATGCTCCAACAAAACCTGTCCAGTCTACCTGTCTATAAAAGAAAGTGAAAATTTATGTTCGCGCCGATATAAATCTGTGATAAACTCGTGTTCCATTCTGGTTTGGACCTTATATTTATTTGTTTTGTTCTTGCTAGGTTAACCTTTTTTAGTATTCGAGGACGTTTCTTTTTTTGTTTACTTTATTCTGGCTATCATTAGAGGATTTTGTAAGTCCAATAAGGATTTGTGGTAGTCGAAGGGTTGATTTTGTAAGTCCAATAAGGATTTGTGGTAGTCGAAGGGTTGATTTTGTAAGTCCAATAAGGATTTGTGGTAGTCGAAATTTGTGGTAGTCGAAGGGTTGATTTTGTAAGTCCAATAAGGATTTGTGGTAGTCGAAGGGTTGATTTTGTAAGTCCAATAAGGATTTGTGGTAGTCGAAGGGTTGATTTAGATTAGATAGTTTGTAGTTCTTTGATTCCTTGAGAGATCTCTGTTTTTAGTTTGTTCCCTGGACCTCCATCAAGCTTAAAATTACACCCCCTAGACTCCCTTTCAAGTTAAATTTGAAAACAAATTGGTAGAAAAATTTCCCGGCCAAAGGCCGGTTCCTCTTAATTTACAAGCGTGGTATCGCTCGCCAGGATAAATTCGACACCTGAATGATACGAAAGGTCTGAAATTTGACAGAAATGGGGAGAAAGTTCTTAAAATCGCCAAACTAATGGGGCAAACTTCTTAAAATGTCAAAAGCAATGGGGCTAAACATAAGGGAGAAAAGGGTCTAGAAAAAAATCCCTCAAATGGAAATCTCCCCTTAAACTGAATCAAATTGTCTAATGATAGCAATACCATAGCGCTATTCTGAAAGGGTCAATTGTCTAATGATAGCAATACCATAGCGCTATTCTGAAAGGGTCAATTGTCTAATGATAGCAATACCATAGCGCTATTCTGAAAGGGTCAATTGTCTAATGATAGCAATACCATAGCGCTATTCTGAAAGGGTCAATTTTCCAGTAAGAAGGGGGTGGAGAAAAAGCGACTACCTCCCCCTTAAATCATTATGTTTTTTCCACCAACCAACTTCACCTCTAAACTCAATTAATTAAATCAACAAATACATGTGGCACTCCAAGGACTCCAACCTAGGATACTCACATCGAAATTCCGCGCACTTGTGCATTACGCTATCAAGATAGTTAAAGAAATATGCACAAGCCTATAATTTATTATGCAGTTTCGAATCCTGCGATAAACACGAAATAACTCTGGGAGAACTGTGATTGGCTGTGGAATGTGTTTGGGGGGGGGGGGGGGGTCGCTACTGCTCAAAAGAATTATAGTATGAAAGTTGTGAAATATCAAATGTTATATATATTTTTTTTTAATTGACAGTGAAAGCCACATAGTATTATCAAAATGTTTCAGTGAAAGACACATAGTATTATAAAAATGTCTTGAAGATTTTTTTTATATTTTATCATTATATACTGTACCGGTATATATAGACACAATTCCTTCAATAGAATATATGTTTGGTATTGTGTGTTTTGTAAGTTATATTATCCGGGTAATATTGCTATGGGGTATTTATTGTGAAACCTATTGGTACAGGTGATAGCCAAGTGGTGATAGGATAGATTTGACCAGGTACACATCATTTGGTATTGCTTGTTAGCCCCCCCCCCCCCCCTCTCTCCCTCTCTCTCTCTCTACAATATATTCCGTATATATATATATATATATAGATAGATAGATATATTCACGTCTTCCTTCATTTTCTTCTGCTATACAGGGCCACATTGATGATGATGTTGGAAGGGCGTTGCCTCTACCATGTCAAACAAAGACATAGCTTGTTAACCCTTTCAGACGTTCACGCCACCTATCATATTATTAGGGTTATTATTAGACCATTTTATTTAGTTTGAAGAGCAAGGTTATGGGTCTTCGAAAGGGGTGAAGTCACAGAGTGTGAGGTGAAGTTGAACGGTCAGGCTATGGAGATCGTCGGCTCTTTTTAAGTATCTGGGCAGTGTGTTGTGTAAAGATGGGACTGTGGATGAGGAGGTGCGGGAGAGGGTGCAACAAGGGAAGAGGGTTGTAGGAACGTTGAAAGCAGTAACAAGAAATAGGGTGGTCAGTATGGAAGTGAAGAAGTCCTTGCATGACAGTGTGGTAATCCCGACACTAACTTACGGAAGCGAAGCATGGACGTTCGGGAAGAGACTTAGACCAAGAGTGAGAGCGGTGGAAATGAGTTACTTGAGAAGTGCGTGCGGAGTTACATGGAGGGATAGACAGACGAATGAGGAAGTAAGAAGGAGGTGTGGTGTGGAGGTAGATGTGCTGGAAAGTGTGAAAAGGAACAACTTGAGATGGTTCGGCCATATGGAACGTATGGAAAGCGAGAGATTGACTAAGAGGGTGTACAAGAGCGAGGTGGAAGGACAGAGAGGGAGAGGTAGACCGAAGGGGAGGTGGAAGGATGGAGTGAGGAAGTATATGAATGAAGGCGGTGATGGTTGGGAGGAGGGGCGTCGACTGACTGGGGATAGAGGTGCATGGGGGCGGTTCGTTCGTGGCCACCCCTTCGGGGATCACGGCGAAGAGCAATAGATCGATAGATAGATTTAGTTTGAAGAAGACCCTCTACGAATCAAATTGGATACATATTATTTCAAGGAGCACTTAAACACTAAATACAATAAAGGAATGCGTCATGGTGTTCTGAAAGGATTAAGGGATGTCACCTGTTTTTTTTTTATCTTTCTCTCTATGTGTCTCTTTATCTATGATTTGTATCCATTCGGCCCCATTCAGCCAACTGTTTTAAGACGTTTATCCCCATCAAGGTGTCGATTTCTTCCTGGCGAGCGTAGCGAGCCATTATTGTATGGAAAAATCCGGCTACGCCGGAGACATTATTCTATCGAATAATGTACAAGTTTAGCTTGCTGTCAAAAAAATAAATATATATATGCTGGCTCGCTACCGCTCGCCAGGAAAATATTGACACCTATATGAGGGTAAACATCTGAAAACAGTAGGCTGACTGGGGCCGAATGGATACAAGCCAAAGAGAGAGGGAGAGAAAGAGAAAAAAAGCGAGGTGGGCTCCCTTTAGAATTAGGAAGTGGTGGACAGGACAAGAGTTGGCAGATCAAGGAAGGCGTAAGAAAGGCTGGCTGGTGTTGAGGGATTGGACAGGGGTGCTGCTGGGGGGTAGGGCTATAGGGAGAGTGGCCATTAGGGATTCAGAGGGACCATAACGTACCTGGGCACAACATGGAGCTTCCTTGGCCACCCCCGGTACTGATTCTTTAGGGAGCCCACCTCACTTTTTTTTTCTTTTTTTTCTTGCTCTCCCTCTCTCTTTGACTTGTATCCATTCGGCCCCATTCAGCCTACTGTTTTAAGACGTTTACCCCCATCCAGGTGTCAATATTTTCCTGCCGAGCGGTAGCGAGCCAGCATATATATATTTTTGTTTTGACAGCAAGCTAAATTTGTACATTTTTCGATAGAAAAATGTCTCCGGCGAAGCCGGATTTCTCCATATAATACTGGCTCGCCAGGAAGAAATCGCCACCTGGATGGGGATAAACGTCTTAAAACAGTTGGCTGAATGGGGCCGAATGGTTACAAGCCAGGGAAAGAGAGAAAAGGAGAGAAAGATAAAAAAAAAAAAAAAAAAAAAAAACGGTGACCCCCCCTTAACCCCTTGAGGATCACGACGCGTTTTGATGGTCTATTTTGGCTATCATTAGACGATTGTGTTGAGATTAGGAAGGGTATGTGGAATGCAGAGGGTTAATTGAGACAGTCTGTGCCCTTTTAATCCACACAGATCCTTCCTAAGCTCTATAAAGTCGTCTAATGTTAGCCGGAATAAACAAAAACCTTGTGTATCCGAGCATAGCCGTCAACGTCAGCCGCAACAAAGATCAAAATGGGTGCCAGCGTATTAAGGGGAGAGAATGGGGGGTTTTCTGGCCCCCCTTCTCCCTCATGTTTAGCCTCATTAGTTTTCAGGTTTTAAGACGTTCGGCCCATTAGTTTGACGACTTTAAAATCTTTCGCCCCATTTATGTCAATATGAAGACCTTTCGTGCCATCAAGGTGTCGATTTTTTCCTTGCGAGCGATAGCGAGCCTGCAAGTTAGGAGGATTCGGAAATTTTTCAACTGAAAAAATTTACAGATTTATCTAGAAGGGGGATCTCGGGGATGTTTTTAAAGCTTGGTGAAGGTCTAGGGAGGAAACTAAAAAATACATAAATAAATAAATGTATCAATAAATAGCCCGTTCCCCCCTAAAACGTGTTAATAGTGACGTCACCGGAGTAGTTAATGACTGGCTAGGGAGGGAAGTGGGTGGCCTTCTTGGTAACTCTGTGGTTGCAAATACTGCCCACTTTCTTCGGGGTAACTTGTCCAGTGTGGTCTAGTTTTCTCACAAATTAACCCTCTGAAGATTATGACACATTTTGATCCTTTGTTCAGGCTATTATTAAGGGGGGTCACATGCTTTTTTTCTCTTTCTCTCCTTTTCTCTGTTTCTCTAGACTTGTATCCATTCGGCCCCATTCAGCCAAGTGTTTTAAGACGTTTATCCCCATCCAATGTCGATTTCTTCCTGGCGAGCAATAGCGAGCCAACATTGTATGGAGAAATCCGGCTTCGCCGGAGAAATTTTTCTATCGAAAAATTTACAAATTTATCTTGCTGTCAAAACAATATATATATATATATACAAGCCAAAGAGAGAGGGAGAGGGTTAGTGGAGAGGTTTCATATTAATTGTCCGTGCCTTTTGTCACATACTTATAGGGGGGGGGGGGGGGGGGGTTTCTCCCTCATGCTTAGCCCCATTACTTTGAAATTCTAAGACGTTCGCCCTATTCGTTTGTCGATTTTTATGACCTTTCGCCCCATTTCTGTGTCAATATTTAGACTTTTTGTGCCATTTATGTAGATTGTTATTCCTGGCGTGCGATAGAGAAGCTGTAATTTAGGAGGAACCGGGACATTTTTTACCGAAAAATGTACAAATTAATGTTAATGTTTCTTCATGGTGTCTCTTCCACACGTGGTTTTGATAAACTGGTGTATATCCTTCTGAACATCATGAACTTTTGACTCCCGCCGTACCTGTTTTGCAATGGTGTCATGTTGCAGACCCCGCTCTTAGCAACCACAATCACTGCCACTACCACTACTACCACCGCCAATATCACTGATACTACCAACACTACTACTAACATAACTACTACTACTATTACTACTACTACCACCCCCACCACTACTACTACTACTACTACTACTACTACTACTACTATAATACTAACAATACTACTACTACTGTTAATATTGTCATGTTGCAGACCACTTAACCACAACTACCACCATTATTACCACTACTACCGGCATTACTTCCTGCCTCATTACCTTACAACATTAACGAAGGTATTAATGGTGTTGGTTATAGTAGTAGATGCCCTCATAGTGAATACGTTAGTACCGTACTGTAATACTACTAAAGCCGGTATCACACGAGAGCTTTTTTAGTCAACATTTTGCTGGCAACATTTCTGGAATATTTTGCACTGGTATCGGAAACTAGACTGATGATAGATGAATTTACGTAACCGAAATATTTAAAATGTTGACCCCATAAGATGCCAGACCAGTGTTGAGCATAAATGTTGAGGGAAACAACGCTCATGTGATACCGGCTTAACTGTGGTCAGTTGTAATATACTGTATAACCTCTCTCTCTCTCTCTCTCTCTCTCTCACTCTCACTCTCTCTCTCTCTCTCTCTCTCTCTCTCACTCTCTCTCTCTCTCTCTCTCTCTCTCTCTCTCTCACTCTCTCTCTCTCTCTCTCTCTCAGTATGTATGTGTGTAATTTCCCTATCAAACTTATTTCTTCCTATACTCTATAAACACTATCCTTGTGGGCATTTCCTCACCCGTAAGGTTACACTTCATCCTATTTTCCGGTTCGGCTTTTTTGCCTGAGGGTGGGGAGAGAGCCTTGTACTTTGCTGTCCTATTCTTCTACTATAAACTGCCCCTGTCTAGTAGTATTAAGGCCGGACCACCTAGTAGGGACTGCAAGGTCTGTGTAGTCTGAGTATCTGTGTAACTGTGTAACTCTCTCATATAGATAGATAGTTTAGATAGATAGATATAGATACCGTTTATAGCTAGCCAGATACACACTGTAATGGCAGAGGGGTATACTGGTATTTAATGTAACCAAAGGAGCCTTCAATATGTTGCGGGGAGATTTCCACCTGGAGGATTTTTTTCTGACCCTCTTTCTCCCTCATGTTTAGCCCCATTGCTTGTGAGATTTAAGGACGCTTGCACCATTAGTTTGGCGATTTTAAGAACCCTCGCCCTATTTCTGTCAATTTTAAGACCATTCGTGCCATTTAGATGTCGATTTTTTCCTGGCGAGCGATAGCGACCCTGTAATTTAAGGGGAACCGGCCTTCGGGACATTTTTCTACCGAAAAATGTACAAATTTATCTTGAAAGGGGGTCAAGGGGGAGTAATTTTAAGCTTGATGGAAGTCTAGGGAATCAACTAAAAACCTCCCCTTAAAGAAAAATAGACAGAAAAAACAAATAATGATCGGTATCTGTCAGAAAAAGTTGATATACTGAATGTGTGTGTGTGTGTGTGTGTGTGTGTGTGTGTGTGTTCCATAAACATTAACTTGTATAATTATATAACCGTACCAGGGCTTCTCGTTGGCTGCTATAAAAAGTCACTCGGGAAGCAATTATTGGTTTTTGTGAGCGGAGTTGAATCCAGTAGTTTGTATAATTATTATACTTCCTGTTAATAATGTGGACAGTTTTATACCGATACTAGTTTGGCTAATGATAAATTAATAGTGATATGGGTTTTGACATTTTCTATTACTACCGTACTAGTATTATTTATACTACTACTACTACTACTAATAATAATAATAATAATAATAATAATAATAATAATAATAATAATATAATGATACAAATAATGGTAATTTGTATTTGTTATTATTATTATTATTATTATTATTATTATTATTATTTATTATTTTAAGTAGTGGTATCAGTGTCATTACTATATTTTAATTAACTTTCGTTAAATTATGATTTTTTTGTCTTTTTTGGTAAATAGTTGGTTGTAGCGTTTGGAGTTATTCTAAAATATTCGGTAGTTTTTACAATATATTATTGTGTTTATATTGATGTAATAGATTATATAATGTTGATAGTTTAAGTCATTGTGTGATTGTGGTAGTTATAGTAATTGTAGTTGTCAATCAATCAATCAATCAATTCCTTTATTTCGCAATACATATGTACAGTACACAGTACAAAACACACACATTACATAATCCAATAAAAATTATAGTAAAGTTAAATCAAAATGTATTAAACATTCAACATTATTTCATATATACAAACTATTTACAATATTAGCTTCTGATAGTCAGGATAAAATCATCAAATAAAATATTATAAAAAATATATGCATTCAAAACTCAATTATGAGGATGGAAGTCATGCGATAATGAAATTATCGAATACAATTAAAATGCAATTTCTAAAACGTATTTGTTGCATACAACCGCTGTTAAAAAATAATAATTACGCCCTTCTAGAGCTAAAACCCATAATAGAAACATGGACCTCGCCTGTCCTCATGCCCTTGTACCCACTCAATCCTGGCTCTCAAAACATCTAGATTTTCTCCTAGTACATCTACATTATAAGTTTTTTGAAACAAATTTACCACATTTTGAACCATGAAACCTTCTTTAATAATAGGAATATTATGCCTAATTATAGGATTTTGAGACCTTAATACTCTTTTGCAGTATCGGGCTTGAACTAATTAATAATGGTGTAGTTATAGTAGTGGTGGTAGTTATAGTAGTGGTGGTAGTTATAGTAGTGGTGGTAGTTATAGTACTAGTGGTAGATTGATGGTGGTAGTTTAGTAGAGTGTGGTAGTTATAGTATATACTGGTATTTGTAGTAATGGTGGTAGTTGTACTAATGGTGGTAGTTGTAGTAACAGTGGTAATCGTGGTAGTTTAGTAGAGTGTGGTAGTTATAGTAATAGTGGTAGTTGTAGTAATAGTGGTAATTATAGTAATAGTGGTAGTTGTAGTAATAGTGGTAGTTATAGTAATAGTGGTAGTTATAGGTAATAGTGGTAGTTATAGGTAATAGTGGTAGTTATAGGTAATAGTGGTAGTTATAGGTAATAGTGGTAGTTATAGGTAATAGTGGTAGTTGTAGTAATAGTGGTTGTTATAGTAATAGTGGTAGTTGTAGTAATAGTGGTTGTTATAGTAATAGTGGTAGTTGTAGTAATAGTGGTAGTTGTATCAGTTTTTGGCCATTGTGGTAGTTGTGGTTTCTGGTAACATCTTAAATGGTTGGATGAACTTGAGATGGAGAGTTAAGTGTGCTATATTTATAATACTCTCTCTCTCTCTCTCTCTCTCTCTCTCTCTCTCTCTCTCTCTCTCTCTCTCTCTCTCTCTCTCTCTCTCTCTCTCTCTCTCTCTCTCTCTCTCAGTATGTATGTGTGTAATTTCCCTATCAAACTTATTTCTTTCTATACTCTATAAACACTATCCTTGTGGGCATTTCCTCACCCGTAAGGTTACACTTCATCCTATTTTCCGGTTCGGCTTTTTTGCCTGAGGGTGGGGAGAGAGCCTTGTACTTTGCTGTCCTATTCTTCTACTATAAACTGCCCCTCTTTCCACTTCGAGTATCTCCCCGGAATGGATGGCAAGGCCTTTGAGATACTAGCTCTTCCTTGTAAACTCCTTGTATCTCTCTCCTGCCCTCCCTCCCTCCCTCCCTCTCTCTCATAAATATACACAGCCCTGATAATGGGTTTCATAGGACCAATATAACTGGTTGAATCGTGAAAGTCAGTCCGGGGAGCCGAATGGGAGCGAGGCCGAATGGTACACTGGGAAAAGAGGCGTTCGGCAAGTAGGGTGGTTTCGGCTCCCGCTAGGTTTCCTCGTCGCGGATTTTATCGATAAATCTCGCTTTTTCACGGGTTTTGCGAGACTTTGGGCCTCTTGTTGATATGGGAAGGGGTAGCTAGCAAAAAAAAAAAAAAACAAAAAAAAATGGGGATTGGGTCTGAGTAAATATATAGATAGATAGATAGATAATTTTGACTGTATACTAAAAAAATGTACTCATTAATCTCGAAGGGAGGGTCTTTGGGGTAATATTATAAGTTTGATACAGGTCTAAGGAGTAAACAAAACCCTCCCCATGACCCATTCAGTACCGGTAACGTCCTTTTCAGCTTATTCTGGCAACAATTATACTATTTGAGAGAGAGAGAGAGTGGGGGGGGGGGGACGTACAATATACTTGGTGAACGTCATTTTTGGCGTCAGGTAAATATGATGTTGTTGGTTCTAGTGGGAGGTGGTGGTGCTCTCGCTCTTTCTCTCTCTATCTCTCTCTCTCTCTCTCTCTCTCTCTCTCTCTCTCTCTCTCTCTCTCTCTCTCTCTCTCTCTCTCTCTCTCTATCTATCTATCTATCTGTCTCTATCTATCTATTTACCTATCTATCTCTATGTATATAATATGTATATAATCCATGCTGTTATAAGATCACCAGGACTTTCACAGTAGGCTCAACTCACCCCACTCATTCACTCACACACACACACTCTCTCTCTCTCTCTCTCAGAAAATATCCCACAGCAATCACACACAATTCGATCCAACCTTGATAATCAAGTACCGTAATAAAGTTCACACACACACACACACACACACACACAGATAGATAGATAGATACTTTATTGACCACAGAATACATCATAATAGTTATACATATACACACACACACACACACACACACACACATCATGAACGTTAATAA
Source organism: Paralithodes platypus (assembly GCA_032716605.1). Taxonomy (NCBI): domain Eukaryota; kingdom Metazoa; phylum Arthropoda; class Malacostraca; order Decapoda; family Lithodidae; genus Paralithodes; species Paralithodes platypus. Next base: position 46,982,767 of record CM064568.1, on the reverse strand, counting down.
TATCTACACACACACACACACACACACACACACACACACACACACACAGATAGATAGATAGATACTTTATTGACCACAGAATACATCATAATAGTTATACATATACACACACACACATTATGAACGTTAATAATATCTACACACATACACACACACATAATGTACCTTATAAATGATCTAGTTAATAATAGTCTTACTCACTTTAAATGGTGTTCAAAGTTACTCCATCCTTCAAGGGGAGACGGTGGTTTTTCTGGTCTCCTTTCTCCCTCGTGTTTAGTCACATTATTTATTTTTATTTTTAGACGTTCGGCCCATTTGTTTGGTGATTTTAAGACCTTTCGTCCCATTTTGTTATAAAATGTAAGACCTATCGTGCCACTTAGGTGTCGATTTTTTCCTGGCGAGCGATAGCGAGCCTGTAATTGTAAGAGGAACCGGCCTTTGGCCGGAAAACATTTTCTAGCGAAAAATTTACAAATTTATCTTGAGGGAGGGGGTCTAGGGGATGTTTTTTCTAAGTTTGAGGGATGTCTAGCGGGGAAACTAAGAATTTATGAATGAATGAATGTATAGGCCAAACAAGCAGCCAGTGTCCCCTTAATAACTCTTGGCTAACTACCGTTCATTACTTGACTAAGCTTAATAATGGTAAGAGCCACATAATAGTACAGGCATAACACTATTTTGGGGTTTATTTTTTATTTTTTTATTTTTATTTATTTTGTTTTGGGTGGGGAAATTATTTAATTCAAATTGCTAGATTTTATAATTCAATTTGTAATATAGCTTTAAGAATAGGTAAGATATAACAAATATCTTACGATACACAATGTTCTAGGATAGCTAGATTATTGCCAAGATAGGCAAATTATTCAAAGACTGCCAAATGAGGTAAGATGTGTTAATTAATGCATGATAAACAATATTCTAGGATATATATATAATATATATATACAGGTATAGATGTAATGCCCTCGCAAAAATCCCGCCACCCAAATACGGCTGGAGATTTTCGGGAGGGTTAATTTCCCTTCGTTCACCCGACATTTCACTGGTGGCAGCGGTGGGATTTTTGCGAGGGCATTACAATATATATATATATATATGTATATATATATATATATATATATATATATATATGTGTGTGTGTGTGTGTGTGTGTGTGCTGTATATACATATATAAACAGGAAATATATATGTGATGTGTGTGTGTGTGTGTGTGTGTGTGTGTGTGCTGTATATACATATATAAACAGGAAATATATATGTGTGTGTGTGTGTGTGTGTGTGTGTGTGTGCTGTATATACATATATAAACAGGAAATATATATGTGTGTGTGTGTGTGTGTGTGCTGTATATACATATATATACAGGAAATATATTTCAATTCCTAATCTAATAACCCTATTCTAACCCTTTTATGTGAACCCCCTCTTATCATGTTGTCTAGTATTAGTAGTAGTAGGAGTAGTAGAAGTAGTAGTAGTAGTAGTAGTTGTAGTAGTAGTAGTAGTATAAATAGTAACAGTAGTAGTAGTAATAATTGTAGCATCATTTAAGTTAGTATAAATAAAGTGCATGATAGAGTCATAGAAGAAGAATAGCGTCGCAGTTTGTGGTGTGTGGTGGAAGTTGCACACATGTAACATAATACACATACAGACACATGTACGTAGAAACACATACACACATACGCTATATACGCACATTGAATTACTAAGACACAGACACTTGGAACAACCTTGCTCATTTAGACACCATCATCACCATCATCATGACCATCAACATCATCTTTAACTATTATTGCTTCACTGTATGAATTTGCATGTACATTTTTCGGTAGGAAAATATCTAGGCCAAAGGCCGATTCCTCCTAGATTATGGGCTCGTTATCGCTCGCCAGGGAAAAAAATCAACACCTATATGGTACGAAAGGTCTTAATATTGACAAATAAATAGGTGACAAATGGTCTTAAGATCGCCAAACTAATGGACTGAACGGGTTAAAAATTGGAAACTAATGTGGCTAAGCATGAGGGAGAAGGGGGGCCAGAAAAAATTACCAATTCCCATCTTTAAAACCCCTAGACTACAGTAGTGAAGAGCCCTTGTGGAATGTCACTTATGCCAACACTATTGTACGAGCAGGATATAAGGTGTTAGGTTACGTTAGCATGTTCCTTCCTTCCTTGATATCTCTCTCTCTCTCTCTCTCTCTCTCCTTCTTCTTCTTCGCTATCCTTTCCTTACTCTCGGGTTAGCTATCTCTACTAGCATTAAGTCCTGACCACTTCGCTGGGATCGTAAGGTCTGTGTGGTCAGCGTATCTATGTAAATCTCTCTCATACCCGTACTTCTTCTGCACGATAGAGAGAGAGAGAGCGAGCTGGGTATCACTTTCTCTGGCATTTCCTTTCCTCCCAGTTGCTGCTGCTATCTTTATCTCCTACACATTTTCTTTTTTTACTTTCTCTTGCCTGAGCTCCTGTCTTTAATTTCTCGCTTTAATTTATCTCATCTTTTCTTACGTTTGTTGAATTACTTGCATTATCTCACATTTGTTTTATGTACAATTGTTTTATTGAACTATTTATGGATTTTGTTGTGATAGAGGTTTTGTTGAGAGAGGAATAAATATAATAAAATCTAAGGTGCTATATGCATTAGTAACTTGTTAGCTTAGCTTATGGTAGTCCATCGTAGTCCGATGATGACGTTCCCTTCCTGCAAAGCAGGAAGAGAAAACCTGCCCATAGAAGAGTTTAGAGTGCCGAGGGAGGTGCGCAGTTCCAACTTCACTATCTTGGTACTGAACAGGGGTTGCTGATGGCAAGGGGGTGACCCAAGACGACCAGCTCCTGCTCAATACTGCAGGGGACTGCCGGGATTCCAGTTTGTCGGAAACCGCCAGGACGTGACCCCAACGTCTGCTTTTCTCTCAGGGTGTGCTCCCCTAGCCTTTGTCTTACTAGACTAAACCACAAGGCAGTGGGTGTGTGAGGTTGTTGGTAGATGACAAGGATGCACATCATACCTCTGGGGGCCACCGCATTCCCCGAGATCCCCTATTGATTTAGCCTGGGGTCGAAAGACACCCAGTTACCGTGTGTGGCCCCGGGGAGGCACAATAGGAGTCTTGGTGATGGAGAGGCTATGTACTGGCAGAGGGAGACTTACGCACTCGGCTCCCTTTTTCACCACAAGGGTTAGCCAGCGGAAGCAGCTGAAAGCGAGAATTGCATGCAAGCAAGCAGCAAGCAGCACTGAATGAGGACGGGAGGTAGGAAAGGTTAGCGGACAGTGGCGAGTAATTTGTTACACACACACACACACACACACACACACACACACATATATATTCAAAGTATATACGAAAAATTTGCATTATCCTTACTTAAATGCTGATTCGTTAAAACAGTTAAGTAATGATACGAAGCATTAATCATCTATATACAAATAGTGGATTTTTACAGTTTACATTTTGTTTGTAATTGTCAATAAATGATCTGCAAAATTTAGATAAAACTTAGCCTGCTTATAATGACCTAGATAAAGTTGTATAGTAAATCCTACATTGTTGAAATATACTGTGAATATAAAATGTGGGTATTGTGTCTGTGAGTCCGTCTGTCTGTATGTGTGTGTTGTATGTTGAGTGTCTGTCTGTATGTCTGTAGGCTATGTATGTGTGTGTTGTCTGTTGAGTGTCTGTCTGTCTGTCTGTCTGTCTTTACTTTCACTCTCCCGTTACTGACCCGACCCGTCCTTCTGTCTGTCTCTCTCTCTCTCTCTCTCTCTCTCTCACACACACACATGCTCAGTATCTCACCCTAACTAACTCTAAGTCTCTCTCTCTCTCTCACTCTCACTCTCTCTCTCTCTCTCTCTCACACACACACAGATGCTCAGTATCTCACCCTAACTAACTCTAAGTCTCTCTCTCTCTCTCTCTTTCTCTCTCTCTCTCTCACACACACACAGATGCTCACTATCTCACCCTAACTAACTCTAAGTCTCTCTCTCTCTCACTCTCACTCACTCTCTCTCTCTCTCTCTCTCTCTCTCTCTCTCTCACTCTCTCTTTCTCTCTCTGTTATAAACTAGTGTCGGGTATAATAAGAACAGAACCAGCAACAACAGGTTTGGACATTAACAGGTAACAGGTGTGGAAAGTTGTCAGAGGTGGAGCATAGAACAATACTATAACGGTGGACGGGAGAGACAGATATGACAACAACGTAGGGGTAAGCCATCAGATCACACCCCCACACTGTCAGAGGTGGAGCCCAGAACAATACTAGCGGTGGACGGGAGGGACTAATATGACAATAATGTGGGGGTAAGACATCAGATCACCCCCACACCCCCACACACCCACACTGTCAGAGGTGGAGCCCAGCACAATACTAGCGGTGGACGGGAGGGACTAATATGACAATAATGTGGGGGTAAGCCATCAGATCACCTACACACCCCCACACACCCACACTGTCAGAGGTGGAGCCCAGAACAATACTAGCGGTGGACGGGAGGGACTAATATGACAATAATGTGGGGGTAAGACATCAGATCACCCCCACACCCCCACACACACCCACACTGTCAGAGGTGGAGCCCAGAACAATACTAGCGGTGGACGGGAGGGACTAATATGACAATAATGTGGGGGTAAGCCATCAGTTACCCAACACACCCCCACACCCCCACATACACCCCCACACTGTCAGAGGTGGAGCCCAGAACAATACTAGCGGTGGACGGGAGGGACTAATATGACAATAATGTGGGGGTAAGACATCAATTACCCCACACTCTTGAAGGACGTCTGGGACGGTGTTTTCTTAGCTTAGGGCACCAGTTTTAATAGCTGACTCGAAAATGGCAACAACAAGTAAACTCCTCCATAATAGTTGAACCAAATAGTATAATAACCCACAAGACGTCGGAGCAGATAGTGTACAACTCTACCTAGTATATGACTACTTCAGTTCTCTCTTACAACATTTATTTGGAACAGTTATATGGCGGAAACTTGGCTGGAGATGGATTAATGCAGGGTTAAGGGGAGGTAGATGCTTTTTCTGGATCTCCTTCTCCCTCGTGTTTAGCCCGATTAGTTTTGAGCATTTAAGACGTTCGCCCCATTAGTTTGTCGATATTAAGATCTTTCGTCCCATTTCTTTATCAATATCAAGATATCGTGACATTTAGGTGTAAATTTTTTCTTGGCGAGCGATAGCGAGCCTGTACTTTTGGACGAATCGGCCTTCGGCTGTGACCTTTTTCTACCAAAAAATGTACAAATTTATCTGGAAGGAGGATCTTGAAGATAAATGATTAAGCTTGATGGCGGTCTAGGGAGGAAACTAAAACAATAATAAATAAATAAATAAATAAATAAATATTAGATTAATAGAAACTGCAAAGGCGTCGTTGGTACAGAAGGGGTTAAAGTGACAGGATTATTTTCAAAGTTGACCTTCTAAGCTGCCAGACCAGTGTTGACGATAACAGTGGCGAAGAAAAGAACCTGTGTAAATCCCTCGGTGCTATAGCTTAGGTGACTTTTTATAGCAGTTTATAGTATTTTATAGGGTGGTTGGGGTTTAGTATGGCCAAGGGTATGGGTCATGGTGCTAGTGTTGCTGGGGTGAGGTGTGGGGGGGGGGGGGGGTTATGGTGCAAGGCTATGGTGAAGGGGTGAGGGTGAGGGATATCGGTTGTGGTGTAACACTAAGGTAAAGGGTATGGGTTACGGTGCAACGATAAGGAGGTGCATGGTGTATGAGGGGTATGTAAGGATAGGGGGAAAAGGGATGAGTGGTATAGGTCACCGGCTTTTTTTATCTTCATCTTCCTTTCTCTTTTTCCCTGGCTTGTATCCATTCGGCCCCATTCAGCCAACTGTTTTAAGACGTTTAACTCCATCCAGGTGTCGATTTCTTCCTGGCGAGCGATAGCGAGCCAGCATTGTATGGAGAAATCCGGCTTCGCCGGAGAAATTTGTCTATCGAAAAATGTACACATTTAGCTTACTGTCAAAACAAATATATATATATGCTGGCTCGCTACCGCTCGCCAGGAAAACATTGACACCTGGATGGGGGTAAACATTTTAAAACAGTAGGCTGAATGGGGCCAAATGGATACAAGCCGAATAGAGAGGGAGAGAAATAAAAAACAGGTCACTCCCCTTAATGGTATGAGGGGTATGAGTTATGGTGTAATAATAATGAGAATGGTAAGTCGGGTATGGGTTATGGTGTAGGGGTAGTAGAGGGGGAGGGGGGGAGAATGAGGGGTATGGGTTATGGTGTAGGGGTAGTAGAGGGGGAGGGGGGGATGAGGGGTATGGGTTATGGTGTAGGGGTAGTAGAGGGGGAGGGGGGGATGAGGGGTATGGGTTATGGTGTAGGGGTGGGAGAGGGGGAGGGGGGGGGGATGAGGGGTATGGGTTATGGTGTAGGGGTAGTAGAGGGGAAGGGGAGGGATGAGGGGTATGGGTTATGGTGTAGGGGTAGTAGAGGGGGAGGGGGGGGGATGAGGGGTATGGGTTATGGTGTAGGGGTAGTAGAGGGGGAGGGGGGGGGATGAGGGGTATGGGTTATGGTGTAGGGGTAGTAGAGGGGGAGGGGGGGGATGAGGGGTATGGGTTATGGTGTAGGGGTAGTAGAGGGGGAAGGGGAGGGATGAGGGGTATGGGTTATGGTGTAGGGGTAGTAGAGGGGGAGGGGGGGGGATGAGGGGTATGGGTTATGGTGTAGGGGTAGTAGAGGGGGAGGGGGGGGGATGAGGGGTATGGGTTATGGTGTAGGGGTAGTAGAGGGGGAGGGGGGGGATGAGGGGTATGGGTTATGGTGTAGGGGTAGTAGAGGGGGAGGGGGGGAGGATGAGGGGTATGGGTTATGGTGTAGGGGTAGTAGAGGGGGAGGGGGGGAGGATGAGGGGTATGGGTTATGGTGTAGGGGTAGTAGAGGGGGAAGGGGAGGGATGAGGGGTATGGGTTATGGTGTAGGGGTAGTAGAGGGGGAGGGGGGGATGAGGGGTATGGGTTATGGTGTAGGGGTAGTAGAGGGGGAGGGGGGGGATGAGGGGTATGGGTTATGGTGTAGGGGTAGTAGGGGGAGGGGGGGGATGAGGGGTATGGGTTATGGTGTAGGGGTAGTAGAGGGGGAGGGGGGGGATGAGGGGTATGGGTTATGGTGTAGGGGTAGTAGAAGGGGAAGGGGAGGGGGGGGGGGATGAGGGGTATGGGTTATGGTGTAATAATAATGAGAATGGTAAGTCGGGTATGGGTTATGGTGTAGGGGTAGTAGAGGGGGAAGGGGAGGGAGGGGGGATGAGGGGTATGGGTTGTGGTGTAGGGGTAGTAGAGGGGGAGGGGGGGGGATGAGGGGTATAGGTTATGGTGTATCAATAAGGTGAACCAGTATAAGTTATGGAGTAACAATAAGGAGAAGGGTATAGGTTATAATGTGCAAGAATACGGAACACTCATGACAAGTGTAGGTTAAGGGCAGATTAATTTCCACTTGAGGGACTTTTTTCTTGACCCCTTTCTCCCTCATGTCTAGCCCCATTGCTTTTGAGATGCTAAGACGTTCGCCCCATTAGTTTGGCGATTTTAAGAATTTACGCCCCATTTTGTCAATTTTAAGATCTTTCGTGCCATTTAGGTGTCGGTTTTATCCTGGCGAGCGATAGCGAGCCTGTAATTTAAGAGTAATCGGCCTTCGGCCGGGATATTTTTCTACCGAAAAATTTAAAAATTTATCTTGAAAGGGGGTCAAGGGGTGAAATTTTTAGATTGCTGGAGGAGTAGGAAACAAACTAAAAACCTCCCCTTAAGGGCAGGTTTTTAGTGTGTTGCCTAAACTTTCATCAAGCTTAAAATTGCACCCCTAGACCCCCTTTCAAGATAAATGTGTACATTTTTCGGTAGAAAAATGTCCCTATTCCACCTGTGCTTCTGTTCTTACCATTCTGTCTAAAATTAAATTATTATATTATATGCAGATTAAGGGGGGTCACCTGTTTTGGTTCTGTCACTTTCTATCTTTCTCTGGCTTGTATCCATTTGGCCCCATTCAGCCTATTGTCTTAAGACGTTTATCCCCATCCAGGTGTCAATTTTTTACTGGTGAGCGGTAGCGATCCAGCATATTTTGTATTTTTGTTTGACAGCAGGCTAAATTTGTACATTTTTCGATAGAAAAATTTCTCCGGCGAAGCCGGATTTCTTCATATAATGCTGGCTCGCTATCGCTCGCCAGGAAGAAATCGACACCTAGATGAGGATAAACGTCTTAAAATAGTTGGCTGAATGGGGCCGAATGGATACAAGCCAGAGAAAGAGAGAAAAGGAGAGAAATAACAGCCAGCAGGTGACCCCCCTTAAGACGGACCTGTATACAGTGTGTTACTAAGAGGGTTTATTGAGGTCGTATTTACCCATTTGAGTCGTATAGGTTTAGATCACAAACTAAAGAAAATCGTCTAATGGTAACTGCAGAATATGAGGACAATTACTTAATGGCGGTGAAGGGGTTAAATAAGGCGGGAGAGCATGGGCGGCGTGGTGATGGATCCTACTGTACTCTACTACGCCCATGGAGTATTAAGGGGAGGTTACCACTTGAGGGATTTTTTTCGAACTTCCTTCTCCCTCATGTTTAGCCCCATTTGTTTTTGAGATTTTAAGACGTTTGCCCCAGTATTTTGGCGATTTTAATAACTTTCGCCCCATTTCTGTTAATTTTAAGACCTTTCCTGCCATTTAGGTGTCGATTTTTTCCTGGCAAGCGATAGCGAGCCTGTAATTTAAGGGGAATCGGCCTTCGGCCGGGACATTTTTCTACCGAAAAATGTACAAATTTATCTTGAAAGGGGGAGTAATTTTAAGTTTGATGGAAGTCTAGGGAATCAACTAAAAACCTCCCCTTAACTGTAAATGTGGTATGGGTGTGGTAGGGTGCGTGTAAGTGTGGTATGGGTGTGGTAGGGTGCGTGTAAATGTGGTATGGGTGTGGTAGGGTGCGTGTAAATGTGGTATGGGTGTGGTAGGGTGCGTGTAAATGTGGTATGGGTGTGGTAGGGTGCGTGTAAGTGTGGTATGGGTGTGGTAGGGTGCGTGTAAATGTGGTATGGGTGTGGTAGGGTGCGTGTAAATGTGGTATGGGTGTGGTAGGGTGCGTGTAAATGTGGTATGGGTGTGGTAGGGTGCGTGTAAGTGTGGTATGGGTGTGGTAGTGTGCGTGTAAATGTGGTATGGGTGTGGTAGGGTGCGTGTAAATGTGGTATGGGTGTGGTAGGGTGCGTGTAAATGTGGTATGGGTGTGGTAGGGTGCGTGTAAGTGTGGTATGGGTGTGGTAGGGTACGTGTAAATGTGGTATGGGTGTGGTAGGGTGCGTGTAAGTGTGGTAGGGTACGTGTAAATGTGGTATGGGTGTGGTAGGGTGCGTGTAAGTAATAGTAGGGGTCAGCGAACAGTGACCTTTTCTCTCTGTGACCTAGCCTCATGTTAACCGGGTCACTAGACTAGAATGCTGTGTGTGTGTGTGTGTGTGTGTATTTACCTAATTGTGTGTGTGTGTGTTGTTTATGTCTGTGGGAGGGGGGGGGGGGGGGGGGTAGTGGGTGTGTGTGAGTGTGTGTATGTGTGGTGTCTGTGTATGTGTGGTGTCTGTGTGTGTGTGTGTGTGTGTTTTAGTGTGTGTGTGTGTGTGTGTGTATGTGGGGGGGGGGGGGGTTAGTGGGTGTGTGTGAGTGTGTGTATGTGTGGTGTGTGTGGTGTCTGTGTGTGTGTGGTGTCTGTGTCTGTGTGTTAGTGTGTGTGGTGGGGGGGGGGGGGTTGGGTGTAGTGGGTGCGTGTGTATATGTGTGGTGTCTGTGTGTGTGTGGTGTCTGTGTCTGTGTGTTAGTGTGTGTGGTGGGGGTGGGGGGGGGTGTAGTGGGTGCGTGTGTGTATGTGTGGTGTGTGTGTGTGTGTGTTGTTTATGTATATGGGAGGGGGGGGGGGTGGGGGGGTAGTGGGTGTGTGTGTGAGTGGGTGTATGTGTGGTGTCTGTGTGTGTGTGTGTGTTAGTGTGTGTGTGTGTGTGTGTATGTGTGGGGGGAGGGGGTAGTGGGTGTGTGTGAGTGTGTGTATGTGTGGTGTCTGTGTGTGGTGTCTGTGTCTGTGTGTTAGTGTGGGGGGGGGGGGTGTAGTGGGTGCGTGTGTGTGTGTGTGTGTGTGTGTTGTTTATGTATATGGGAGGGGGGGGGGGGGTAGTGGGTGTATGTGTGGTGTCTGTGTGTGTGTGTGTATGTTTGTGTGAGAGAGGGAAATATTGTATGAGCATAAGGTAAAGCTCACTACCTACTGTCTCATAGAAATCCCAGTATAACAGATGGCTACAGAGAGTAACATTTAATTATAAGAAGGATATTTAAGGGGAGGTTTTTAGTGTGTTTCCTAGACTTCCATCAAGCTTGAAATTACACTCCCTTGACCCCCTTTCAAAATAAATTTGTAAATTTTTCGGTAGAAAAATTTCCCGGCCGAAGGCCGATTCCTCTTAAATTACAGACTCGCTATCGTTCGTCAGGAAAAAATCGACACCTAAATGGCACTAAAGGTCTTAAAAGTTACATATATGGGGTGAAAGTTCTTAAAATCACCAAACTAATGGGGCGAACGTCTTAAAATCTCAAAAGCAATGGGGCTAGACATGAGGGAGAAGGGGGTAAAGAAAAAGAAAAACTCAAGTGGAAATCTCCCCTTAATGGCACAATCCGTTTATCATACTTTTAATATCTTTTCTCTTTCCTGTTGTGTAGTTTTCAGTTATTAAATTTAACTTTAAGACTGTCTTATTCTGCGCGTTAATGATGTCAATTAGCCTTTGTGTATTTCTGTACATATGATATTTAGTTTGCGTATTCACAAGTATATCTCTTAATTATATGGGTGGCAATTATGAGCAACATCATCGTTAATCTCTATGCTAAATTATTCTTATGGCCATCCTGCTATTGACCTCTCATCTTAAGGTGAGCTATTTAGTTTGTTCCCTAGACCTCCATCAAGCTTAAAATTAAACCCCCTTGAGTCCCTTTCAAGATAAATTTGTACATTTTTCGGTAGAAAAATGTCCCGGCCGAAGGCCGATTCCTCTTAAATTACAGGCTCGCTATCGCTCGCCAGGATAAAATCGACACCTGAGTTGCACGAAAGGTCTTAATATGGGGTGAAAGTTCTTAAAATCGCTAAACTAATGGGGCAAACGTTTTATAATATCAAAAGCAATGGGGCTAAACATGAGGGAGAAAGGGGTCAAGAAAAAAATCCCTCAAGTGGAGATCTCCCCTTAACCCTATTTGGTCCCAGGAAGGTCTTTTTGGGACTACCCTACTTCGCGTCATTAGTTTGGAGATTTTCAGACGTTTCACCCCATTAGTTTGGCGATAATATGACACTTCTCAACATTCAGGTGTCGATTATTTTTCTGGGCGAGCGATAGCGAGCCTGTAACTTAGAAGGAATCCACCTATGGCTGGGAAATTTTAATTTCGAAAAACGTACAAATTTAGCTTAAAGGGGGCCTGGGTGGACATTTATTTGACTTGCTCGAAAACGGCAAAAACAAGCAAAATATTCAATTATAATTAAAAAAATATATAATAATCCCCAAGACGTCGGACCAGATAGTGTTAATCCCTACAGTATTTCAGCGACACCTAAATGGCAGGAATGGTCTTCATATTGACAAAGAAATAGGCCGAAAGGTCTTAAAATCACCAAACTAATGAGGCGAATATCTTAAAAACTAAAAAACTAAGGTGGCTAAGCATGAGGGAGGAGGTAGTCCAGAACCCCCCCCCCCCCTCCCCCCTTAACTGTTGACAATACATGCCGTAAGCCGCTACGGTCGGACTCGGCACCAGTGTTTACGGTCCGTGGTTGGCAAGACGCGATCACGGTTATTTTACGCTCGTTTACTCTCCGTCCACTACAATTAAGATTCCGGCAGGTTGACAGCGCATTTTGTTTTTGTTTTTTTCTATGTGGATGAGGGAGACAAAAATCAAAACTGCCTGTAACGAGTGCCTCCCCCAGAGTTAGTAGAGTGACAGGGCCAAAACTAATAGTCGGGCTTAGTACTGGACCCCCTAAAGCTAGCCATCCATCATACTTACCATTACCACCGCACTACCATCATCATAAATGTCATACTCATTCATTAAGGGCACATTTCCACCTGGAGGATTTTTTTCTGAACCTCTTTCTCCCTCATGTTTAGCCCCATTGCTTGTGAGATTTAAAGACGCTTGCCCCATTAGTTTGGCGATTTTAAGAACCCTCGCCCCATTTCTGTAAATTTTAAGACCATTCGTGCCATTTAGGTGTCGATTTTTTCCTGGCGAGCGATAGCGAGCCTGTAATTTAAAGGGAACCGGCCTTTGGCCGGGAAATTTTTCTACCGAAAAAATTACAAATTTATCTTGAAAAGGGGGTCAAGGGGGAGTAATTTTAAAAGGTTGATGGAAGTCTAGGGAATCAATTAAAAACCTCCCCTTAACACCCTGGTAAAGCACTGGGGTGGTTAGGATTCTAGTAGGTGCATAATGAATCGTGGAGTAGTTGTATTGCGAGTGAAATTGAGTTAACAACTTACCAGCGACTTAATCAGGTATTAGGTATTACGAACAGTGGTAAATTAGTTGATGGACCGGACCCCAAAACGACAAGGGTTTGTTTTGGTTTGATGTGCTTAATATTGTTTCTTTATATCTGTGTTATAGTGTGCTTGTTTATACTAAATATGTCTTCTTTCTTGTTCTAGGTACGTGTGTGTTGGTGATGTGTGTTGTTGTTGTGGTGAGTAATATGGAGCCGTGTAGTGTTGGGGGTGTTGTTGTTGTGGTGAGTAATATGGAGCCGTGTAGTGTTGGGGGTGTTGTTGTTGTGGTGAGTAATATGGAGCCGTGTAGTGTTGGGGGTGTTGTTGTTGTTGTTGTTGGTGGTGGTGGTGGTGGTGATGTTGGTGGTGTCACTTGAGTCATATCTGTCTATTGGTGTGTGTGTTTGTTGGTTTAATAATACATTCTAAGTTGCGTTCATTTGAGTTAGTTGAGAATTGCCTCAATGGCGACCACCCTCTCGGGGATCAAGGCGCCTGGCAATATGTACTTAAGAACATAAGAAAATGGGAGTCTGCAGAAAGCCGATTGGCTCATACAAGGCAGATCCCTATCACACCCAACCCCAATTATAAGGCCTAATTGTAAGCCCAGTTCACTAACACCATTTGGACTGACCTCACCAAAACGGTCAGAGGTCAGAAAACGGGGTCTGCAAAGCGCCGATTGGCCCACACCTGACAGATCCCCCTCACACCCAACCCATCTCGTCCATATGCCTATATAATTTTATCTTAAAGCTCCCTATCGTTCTTGATCCCACTATAGCACTTGGTAGCCTATTCCACCTATCTACAACTCTGTTACAAAACCAATATTTGCCTATATCTTTTCTGAAACGAAATTTATCTAATTTGAAACCATTTGTTCGAGTTCTTTTGCTATCACTGAGCTTTAGTACATTTGTCATGTCCCCTTTATTAATCCCACTAACCCACTTGAACACCTCTATCATATCCCCTCTAACTCTGCGTCTCTCTAACGAATGTAAGCCTAATTTCTTCAACCTTTCTTCATTCGGAAGATTTCTAATATTATGGATAATTTTTGCCATTCTACGCTGTACTCTCTCCAATGAATCTATGTCCATTCTGTAATAAGGACACCAAAATTGAACAGCATAATCCATATGGGGTCTCACTAATGACAAGTAAAGTTTTAAGATAACATCAGCAGTTATGTTACTCACACTCCTAGAGATGAACCCGAGAATCCTGTTTGCCTTGTTACGAACGCTTATACACTGTTTTCTAGGCTTCAAATCATTGCTAACAAACACACCTAGATCTTTCTCACAGTCGGAGTTTTCTAATTCCATATTAGCTAGTTTATATTTAACATTTGTATGCATCTTCCCTATCATTAATACCTTGCATTTGTCAACGTTAAACTTCATCTGCCAATTTACTGACCATTCATGTAAGGTATCTAGATCCCTTTGGAGGCACTCTATATCGCTATCTGAATCAATTTTTCTTCCCATTTTGGTATCGTCTGCAAATTTACTTATCCTACTAGTTATTAGTGATAGTAGTAGAATTGTAGATGTTTATGGATAAAGATACATTTAAATCTTAAAATTCAATTACATGTTGTTTCATGGGAAATGTGTATATGTTTTATTTTAATCAATTGTTGATTTATTTATTTGTCTTGGTGTATTGTTTCTTACTACTTTCCTTCTTTCCTTCTTTACCTATCTATTCGTCCCTGAATTATTGCTATCATTCCTGTCTTCTCTACTGTTATGTTCCTCCAAGTTGACGTCACTCTTACCCAACCCAAGAACAGCTAGCTCATGTAAACAGTGGGACATATTTATTGAGAGAGTCACAGTGTTGCAAAGTGTGTGTCTGCCCATAATGGGCATTCCACAGAGAAAGTTCGCGGGAAATACAAATAATGTCATCGTCTCCTGTCAACAAATAATGGCGATTTGCTTACATCCGGTCAGCTGATTTTTATGCGGGAAAAGTTCGCGGGAAATAAATACGATACATTTATTCCATGTCAACAAATAATGACGGATTATTTACATCCGCTCAACTGATTTTAAGGTGGTTCACCGTTTTTTTGTTTTTTTTCCTTTCTCCCTCTTTCTCTGGCTTTTATTCATTCGGCCACATTCAGCCTAATGTTTTAAGACGTTTATCCCCATCAAGGTGTCGATTTCTTCCTGGCGAGCGATAGCGAGCCAGCATTGTATGGAGAAATCCGGCTTCGCCGGAGAAATTTTTCTATCGAAAAATGTATAAATTTAGCTTGCTGTCAAAACAAAAATAAATATATGCTGGCTCGCTACCGCTCGCCAGGAAAATGTTGACACCTGGATGGGGGTAAACGTCTTAAAACAATAGGCTGAATGGGGCCGAATAGACACAAGCCAAAGAGAGAGGGAGAAAAAGAGAAAAAAAAAGTGAGGAGGGCTCCCTTAATGCGCGAAAATTCCCGGGGAAAATATTATCATCCCGTGTCAACAAATGATGGCGGTTTGTTTACGTTCGGTCAGCTGATTTTTACGCGCGAAAATGTTGCTACCACAGAAGCATCTCCAAATATACGGATATTGAATTTTTTTATTTGTAAACATATGAAGTAAATATGGGTATCGGAGGTGTAATAGGATATGTAAGGTATTTGTATAGTGCAGGCTATATAGTAAATATGGGTATCGGAGGTGTAATAGGATATGTAAGGTATTTGTATAATGCAGGCTATATAGTAAATATGGGTATCGGAGGTGTAATAGGATATGTAAGGTATTTGTATAATGCAGGCTATATAGTTGGAAGCGGAAAGTTCTGATGCATTTCACCTTCCTTTCACTTTGTGAGAGTGAATATAACACAAACACAGGCATTAGTTCAAATATTGTTGACAATATGGACTTCCTCTCTCTATTTCTTCTTATCTATCTTTGTTATCTATCTTTTTTTTCTTTCTCTGTAACAGTGGAATCGCGTTAAACTGCGAGATCATTAATCCAAGTGTTAAAAATACTAAATAAGTTGATATTGTGTATTATAATATTATATATATATATATATATACTGTATATATATATATATATATATATATATATATATATATATATATATATATATATATATATATATATTTAATATGCGAGTTTTATAATACAGCGTAGAGCATGACCCTGGAATAGACGGTAGTATATTTGCAGTTGTAACTATTCCTTGTAACTCCTCGTATCTCCCCTCAGGATATGAACCTCGACCTTACACCCCTACATTCCCTGACCTTATTCAATGATCCAGTTAGCCAATCATAAAGTCAAGTGCAAGTCTGTCTATGCTTCTATTGTATTGAGGTAGACCTGGTCAAACAGGGTTCTTCGGCTTCTGTTTAGTTTACCACAATATCTTTAGCTATTAAGTGTTGTATTTATCTACTTCTATTTAGTATTTATCTTTATCTGTATAGCTATTTTTTTCTACGTGAGTTAGGGAGGCAAAATGCAGAACAGCCTGTAGCGAGTGCCTCCCCCATAGTTGAAAGAGTGACAGGGCCAAAATCAAGGGACGTTCGAGCCAAAATGCCTGGACACACGGAGTTTGAAGCAATTTAAGTCATAGGAAGAGGGAAAGACTGATTCTGGGAGAAAGTTCCAGAGCTCAACTGTTGAATAGAAGAAAGTTTGAGAGTAAAGTTTCACTCTTGGGTTGGAGAGTTGCACAGCATAGGGGTGGGATTGTGTTGCAAGACGGTTACCACGTGCCCTACGTAGAGAAGGTGGTATACACTGGGAAAGCTCTGAGGAGCACTGATTATTATAGTAGCGATAGAATAGCGAGAGAGATGCAACATTGCGGCGGAGAGAGAGAGATTGCAGAGAGTTGGTGTGTATTGTGTGCCTACTTCATTAAATATCATATCTATATCTACCAATATATCGAGAGTTTGTGTATATTTGTCAAGCTACAGTATATATATACTGTATATACAGTATATATATACTGTATATACAGTATATATATACTGTATATACACATATGGTTTGTTTATTGATCCCGTTGTATATTTATCTACCTATGCCCCCCTTCAGGACTCGAACCCGTGACCTTAAACCATATAGTTACCCCAAGTTAAAGTCAAGTGCAGGTCTTAAGTTCTTATTGTAGTGAGTGTGTAGGGCAGCTCCTCAGCCTTGACCTCAACCCATTCACTAGGGTCAGGGAGGGATTATCCGCCCATTGTATGACACACTTATATAGATTTACTATCAGGGTTTGCTTTTGTTTATCTTTCTCTCCTTTTCTCTCTTTCTCTGGCTTGTATCCATTCGGCCCCATTCACCCAACTGTTTTAAGACGTTTATCTCCATCTAGGTATCGATTTCTTCCTGGCGAGCGACAGCGAGCCAGCATTGTATGGAGAAATCCGGCTTCGACGGAGACATTTTTCGATCGAAAAATGTACACATTTAGCTTGCTGTCAAAACAAAAATTATATATATGCTGGCTCGCTACCGCTCGCCAGGAAAATATTGACACCTGGATGGGGGTAAACGTCTTAAAACAGTAGGCTGAATGGGGCCGAATGGATACAAGCCAAAGCGAGAGGGAGAGAAAGAGAAAACAAAAACGGTGACCCCCCTTCAGGAGTTGTTGGCTGCCCACTCTATGACACAAATAATCCCATGTTTGGTGTCGATGAATATTTGGTTGAAAGACTCTGCATGACACTGCCTTGTACAGTAAACATGCAATAAATTATACTGATGAATATTTGGTTGAAAGACTCTGCATGACACTGCCTTGTACAGTAAACATGCAATAAATTATACTGACTTTTCTTGAAGGATTTCTCGTGGAAGGAATCTCTGCTTACTTTATTCCGCATCTTATAATGTATTTTGTGTAATTTTGATTAATAAAGAGAAGTATATGGAATGAGGGAAGAAGAGAGAGAGTGAGAATGGCTATGGGGGTGTGAAAGAGGTCATAGACGCTTATCAACCAAGCTGTCAAATATCAGCTGTTATTAAGGGGGGATTTCCACTTGAGAGACTTTTTCTTGACCCCTTTCTCCCTCATGTCTAGCCCCATTGCTTATGAGATTTTAAGACGTTTGCCTCATTAGTTTGGTGATTTTTAAGAATTTCCGCCCCATTCTGTCAATTTTAAGACCTTTTGTGCAATTTAGGTGTCGATTTTATCCTGGCGAGCGATAGCGAGCCTGTAATTTAAGAGTAATCGGCCTTCGGCCGGGACATTTTTCTACCGAAAAATGTACAAATTTATCTTCTTGAAAGGGGGTCAAGGGGGTGAAATTTTAAGATTGCTGGAGGAGTAGGAAACAAACTAAAAACCTCCCCTTAATGTGTTTAACCCGTTCAGTACCAGGGACGTCCTTTTTATCATATGCTGGCAATTATTTAACGATTGTATTCAGCTTAGGAAGGACCTCTAGCAATAATAAGGCTTCAAACTATCTCCACCAACCCTTTTAACTACCACAGATCCTTCCTAAGCTGCATAATATCGTTTAAATCTAGCTAGACTATAATATTACACACGTCGCTGGTACTCAAAGGGTTATTTATGAGAGGGCGCCGCGCGAATAGACCCAGTGTAGCCAGGTATCGAGGGCTCAGAGTCGCTTATATACTGGTTTGAGTATAGACCCCGCGAGTTTGGGGATGTTAGGACGTTCAAGCTGTAGACATCTATTGTTTTAGTTTGGTTTGTAGTACACACCTTAGTACAGTCGGGAACATTAATAAGGTTTTGTACATTATAATCTTTGAACCTTTAAGGCCTTGCTGTTTTGATACATCTTGGATATATTAAAGCATAATAGTGTCTCGTTTGTGTTCGGTACGCATTGTTGTATTTCTTCTAAAATATTGATGTCTGAAACTTCAATGTCCTTATAGCCTAAAGCTCGCAAGTATGTATGTATGTATGTATGTATTCACTTATTTGAAGTCACCTATTTCTGAATACATACATACATACATTGCATACATACATACATACATACATACATTGCATACATACATACATACATACTTGCGAGTTTTAGGCTATTAGGACTTTGAAGCTTTAGACATCAATATTTAGCAGAAATACATGTATATACCGTATGTATGTATGTATGTATGTATGTATGTGTGTGTATACTCTGACACATACCCAAAAGTGATCGGTGAAATTTGGTATACCGTTTTTCTGGACCCCCTTCTCCCTAATGTTTAGCCCCACTAGTTTTGAGATTTTAAGACGTTGGTTCCATTAGTTTGGGGATTTTATGACCTTCGACCCCATTTCTTTGTCAATATTAGGACCCTTCGTGCCATTTAGGTGTCGATTTTTTCCTGGCGAGCGATAGCGAGCCTGTAATTTTAGGAGGAATTGGCCTTTGGCCGGGACATTTTTCTACCGAAAAATGTACAAATCTATCTTGAAGGGGTTTCTAGGGGAGAGAGAGAGAGAGAGAGAGAGAGAGAGAGAGAGAGAGAGAGAGAGAGAGAGAGAGAGAGAGAGAGAGAGAGAGAAGGGGAGGACGTGTTTTTCTAAGCTTGATGGAGGTCTAGGGAGGAAACTAAAAAAATATATATGAATAAATGAATTAGTAGACCAAGTAAACAGCCACTGTCCTCTTAAATGACAAGTACTGGTACAGTATTAGTAACGGCGACTGAACAGTGTGATGTATTGGCGGAAATAGACTGTCGCGACGTGTAGGCTTTCACTCCAGAACCGTACTGGCGGTGGTGGTGGTGTTTCGTGCTTAGGGGACATTTGGTGGGAGGCAGAGAGAGAGAGAGAGAGAGAGAGAGAGAGAGAGAAAGAGAGAGAGGGAGCGGGGAGAGTAGTAATAACAGAAATGAAGAGACATCCGTAAGCATAAATTTAATCGAGAGAGCTAGGTATTTTATTATATTTAAGTATATTATGCACGAACATTAATTAAAAGATATACAAAACACATGGTCCAGAGGGAGGGAGAGAGAGAGAGAGAGAGAGTAAGAGAGAATTGTTGCTGAACAATGGATCACTACTTTTTGTATAATTGAAATCCACAAGAAAGGCATAATTTAAGAATAAGGTGTTATAATAGGTGTGTGTGTGTGTGTGTGTGTGTGTGTGTGTGTGTGTGTGTGTGTGTGTGTGTGTGTGTGTGTGTGTGCTTTTAGATGATGAGAGAGAGTGTGTATCCAACTCCGGCGTTAGCGTTTTAAGGAACTTTATATCATTCACGCCATCAGTCTTAGTCCAATCCGCAAAAAGTCGTGCAGATGAGGAAGGCGGTAATGCCGGGGTAGGGGAATACACGAACAACTCAGAGAGAGATCGAGATCGAGAGAGGAGAGGAGGAGGAGGCTTCGGCTATGATGCAAGGTCGGTTCGGTTGCAGCCGATGTAGCAAACCATGACGAAGACAGTCCTCACGAGAGAGAGAGAGAGAGTTACTTACAGAGTTACACGAGTTACACACAGTTACACAGATACTCAGACCACACAGACCTTGCAGTCTCAACTAGGTGGTCCGGCCTTAATACTACTAGACAGGGACAGTTTATAGTGGAAGAATGGGACAGTAAAGTAGAGGCAAATAACTTTACTTGTGTGTGAGAGAGAGAGAGAGAAAGAGAGAGAGAGAGAGAGAGAGAGAGAGAGAGAGAGAGAGAGAGAGAGATAACACACGTACTAGCAAAGCTTACAATGTGACGCATCAACTTCTCCGTTATTACGTTAAGTCTCCCTCCTAACCATGATTATAACAAGGTGGACGTGGTACCAGTAGGACCAACTGTTATATGAGAGAGAGAGAGAGAGAGAGAGAGAGAGAGAGAGAGAGAGAGAGAGAGAGAGAGAGAGAGAGAGAGAGAGAGAGAGAGAGAGATAACACACGTACTAGCAAAGCTTACAATGTGACGCATCAACTTCTCCGTTATTACGTTAAGTCTCCTTAACCATGATTATAACAAGGGGGACGTGGTACCAGTAGGACCAACTGTTATATGAGAGAGAGAGAGAGAGAGAGAGAGAGAGAGAGAGAGAGAGAGAGAGAGATGCGAGTGCGTTGATAATACAATGAGTTTATAAGACTCACTTTTGTGGAATGTGTGTGGGTTAGATGCAAAAAACGTCGCGAGAGAGAGTGAGAGTGAGTGTGAGAGAGAGTGGGGGAGAGGGAGAGAGAGAGAGATGTGTGTGTGTGTGTGTGTGTGTTGATATTACATTGCTTTTATAACACATTTATTTGGAATGTTAGATGTGTGTGGGTTAGATGTGAAAAACGTCGAGAGAGAGAGCGTGTGTGTGAGTGTATGAGATAGTGAGCGTGAGAGGGGGCGGAGGGGGTGGTGACCGATTATACTGTATATATATATATTCAATAAAGATATTAGGTGTGTGTGTAATAACCAAATAAGACATGACACGGTTCACTTTAGGTTTGGCTTACCCTATCTATCTATCTATCTATCTATTGCCGGACGCCGTGATCACCAAAGGGGTGGCCACGAACGAAACGCCCTCATGCACCTCTGTCCCCAGTCAGTCGACGCCCCTCCTCCGATCCAGCACCGCCTTCACTCATTTACTTTTTTCACTCCATCCTTCCACCTCTGGGTGTAACTACGATATAATTAAATCTCATTTTGCAATTATAATTATTAAATAGTCAAATAATTCTGTCACCTAGGTTCATTTATCTTTAGTCTAGTTTTCGATACCATTGCAATAGATTCCTGAAATGTTGACATACTGTAAATGTATTTATATCGGAAATTGATGCTGGAATCTCTGGTGTGGCCCCCCTTAAGATACAAGCAAAGGGAGAGTGAAGATAATGGCAGCGTATTGAGAAATTAGGTCAGAGATTGAGAAAGTGAAACGGGATTTGAATAATAGGAAATATTTACAGACTAAACTCCAAGCAGACTGTAGGAAGATAAAGACAGAATAAAGACATAAGTAAATATAAGAATGTTAATAAAGACTCTCCAATATTTGGATAATACGAAATAACTAGAGATTGAATTGGAAGAAAATAGTATCAAGAGAAGCACAAATTGAGACAAAGGTAAAGATTTGAATACAACACTTAAAAATAATCAAAATATCTAAAGAGTATATACTGTATATATATATATATATATATATATATATATATATATATATATATATATATATTGTACATATGAGAGAGAGAGAGAGTGTGTGTGTTGAGAGAGAGAATAATACAAAATAATATATAATACTTACATGCATTTTTGCGCTACAGATCATTACTTATATTATCGTCGAAATCACTAGATATCACTAGGCAAGGGAGAGAGACATATCGTATACCTAGTTGATATATACAGTATACAGTACATAAACGATACGGTATGTGTTAATACAACGGTACAGATGTGTGCATTATATAGTTATATATATATATATATATATATATATATATATATATATATATACAAGAAGTATATAGAGGATACAAAATCTAAATTTGAAAATACACAATACATACATACAGTAGAGAGAGAGAGAGAGAGAGAGAGAGAGAGAGAGAGAGAGAGAGAGAGAGAGAGAGAGAGAGAGAGAGAGAGAGAGAGAGAGAGAGAGAGAGAGAGAGAGAGAGAGAAAGAGTGAGAGAGAGAGAGAAAGAGTGAGAGAGAGAGTGAGAATTAGGTCATGTAATAAGGAAAGGGAAAGGAGTGTAGATGATTCAGCCATACAGGAGAGGAGGGGACCCACACAGGAGACACAGATAGATAAATCATTATCATGCTTGTTTGCATTATCTGACTTGGCACTTCTATACCTAGTTATATATAAATATATATATATATATATATATATATATATATTATATATATACGTATATATATATATATATATATATATATATATATATATATATATATATATATATATATATATATATATATATATATAATATATATTATATATACAGCGTTTATCTAATTATCTACAGGTATATATAACTGCCTTTATTTATTTGTTTACTTATTCATCTAAGTGATGTAACCTATCTGCCTCATAATGTATAGACTAAATAATATAAAAGAGACTGTTAGAGTTAGAGATAGATAGATCCATAGCTAGAGAGAGAGAGAGAGAGAGAGAGAGAGAGAGAGAGAGAGAGAGAGAGAGAGAGGGAGGGAGGAAGCGGTTAGATTGAAAGTGAATGTGGAAGTAATTATGAATGAATGTCTTACACTCCTTCCTGCTTTCCTTCCTGCTTTCCTTCCTTCCTTCCTTCCTTCCTCCCTCTTGCTGCTGTTCATCATCTTCTCTTGGATATAGTGTTCTTGTTTCTTTATGTTTCCTTATTTACCTTAAAGGGGGTCACCGGCTTTTTTTCTTTCTCTCTTCTTCTTTCTTTCCTTGGCTTGTATCCATTCGGCCCCATTCAGCCAACTGTTTTAAGACGTTTATCCTTATCCAGGTGTCGATATTTTTCATGGCGAGCGATAGCAAGCCAGCATTGTATGGAGAAATGCGGCTTCGCCGGAGAAATTTTTCTATCGAAAAATGTTCAAATTTAGCTTGCTGTTAAAACTAAAATATATATATGCTGTCTCGCTACCGCTCGCCAGGAAAATATTGACACCTGGATGGGGGTAAAAGTCTTAAAACAGTAGGCTGAATGGGGCCGAATGGATACAAGCCAAAGAGAGAGGGAGAGAAAGAGAAACAAAAGCGAGGTGGGCTCCCTTAATGTCTCGTTACTGTCCACCCTTCTTAATCCTTTACTCTCCCTCTTTTATATTTCCATCTTTCCTAATGTCCTTCCTTCCTTCCTTCCTTCTCTTCCTTCTCTTCAATGTGTCTTCTCTCTCCTAGGTTTTCCTTGCTTTCTTCTTCTATTCTCTCCTTTCCTACCTTCCTCCTTCCCTTCCTTTATTCTTACATTCGTGTATATTAATTCCGTTCTTCGTACTTTTCTGCCACCCCTCCGATCTCCTCTATTTTCGTCCATTACCCTATTCTTCCTTTCCTACCACTTTCCTTCCTTCCTTCCTTCCTTCATTCATTCATTCATTAATTCATTCTTTCGTTCTTTCCTTCCTTCCTTCTTTCCGTACCACCTTCCTTCCTTCCTTCCTTCACTACCACCTTCTCTCCAGCTTCCCTCCCTCCCTCCCTTCCTTCCTTCCTTCCTTCCTTCTTTCTTTCTTCCTTCCCTATCATCTTCCTTCCTTCCCTACCACCTCCCCCCCCCCCTCCTCTCTCTCTCTTCCCTGTCTTAAGCAGTGTTACATAATAGTAAACTATTTGTCTGGATGTTCGCCTTTCTCGTACCATCTGTCACTCACTCGCCTATCTCTTCATCTATCTATTTATCTCACTATATAATTATATATTTATCTATCTATTTTGTCTATTTGTAGTATAATCAAACATATATTAAAGTTAGACAAATAAATAGTTGAAGTATGTTTCCCAGCTCATTTTAGTATTTGGGCAGTGTGTTGATTAAAGATGAGAGTATGGATGAATAGGTGTCGGAGAAGGTGCAACAGGGGAAGAGGGTTGTAGGAACACTGAAAGCAGTAACAAGAAATAAGGTGGTCAGCATGGAAGTAAAGAAGTCCTTGCATGACAGTGTGGTAATCCCGACATTGACTTACGGGAGCGAAGCATGGATGTTGTTGGAGACACACAAACCAAGAGTGAGAGGGGTGGAAATTAGTTACTTGAGAAGTGCGTGCGCAGTCACATGGAGGGATAGATAGACAAATGAGGAAGTACGAGAGCGGTGTGGTATGGATGTAGATGTGCTGGAAAGTGTGAAAAGGAACACCTTGAGATGGTTCGGCCATATGGGAAACGAGAGAATGACTAAGAGAGTGTACGAGAGTGAGGTGGAAGGACAGAGAGAGAGAGAGAGGTAGACCAAGAGAGAGGTGGAAGGATGGAGTGAAGAAGTATACTGTATGCGTGAAAGCGGTGCTGGATGGGAGGAGGGGCATCAACTGACTGGGGACAGAGGTACATGGGGCTTTTCGTTTGTGGCCACCCCTTCGGGGATCACAGCGTCCGACAATAGATAGATATTTCTCCAACTAGAATCAATAATAATCAATACATATATCACTACTATATACATGAATAATAATCAATACATATATCACTACTATATACATGAATAATAATCAATACATATATCACTACTATATACAGGAATAATAATCAATATATATCACTATATACATGAATAATAATCAATACATATATCACTACTATATACATGAATAATAATCAATACATATATCACTACTATATACATGAATAATAATCAATACATATATCACTACTATATACATGAATAATAATCAATACATATATCACTACTATATACAGGAATAATAATCAATACATATATCACTACTATATACAGGAATAATAATCAATACATATATCACTACTATATACAGGAATCACTGTATAATATATGTATAACTAATAGGTATAGCTATACGTATCGGTTAATAGATACACTGATTGGTTAATGAGTGTTCATCATAATTTAAAGGGCTAACCAATTATGACTCATTATGGTCTAAAAGAAACAATTTGCCGGGCCGTTAACAAAAGTGAGTTAATTTGCATATCCGTTATGTCATTATGGTGGCAAGGCTGCGTCTCTCTCTCTCTCTCTCTCTCTCTCTCTCTCTCTCTCTCAATATTATATATTATATATATATACAGTATATATATATATATATATATATATATACATATATATATAATTATATAAACTTATTTATATATTTGTTTATTTATTTATATATTTAGTAAGCTAATAACTCATCAATATATATATATACTATATATTTTTTCTATATTAGCAGTCTAGCGGTTTACGTTCATCTATTAGTTACACACACACACACACACACACACACACACACACACACACACTAACAATAGTACCAATTTAGCCAGGGATTGTGTCATCTCATTTGCTGTGTTTGTTTACATATTACAGACGACCTTGGGAGGGGCTTTATTAGGGGGGGCTATGATTAAGGAGGGGAGGGGTGGGGAGTGGTCAGGGATGGGAACGGAGAGAGAGAGAGAGAGATATTTGTTTACATAGAATTACATGGATACACTGGCCACACAGACCTTACGATCCAAACGAGGTGGTCAGGACTTAATTCTAGTGAGAGAGAGAGAGACAGACAGACAGAGACAGACAGACAGAGAGAGAAAGAAAGAGAGACTGAGAGAGAGAATAAACATGGAATCCCCACAATGACATACCAGATATGCAAATGACCCACCATTGTTACCGACCACAGCGGTATACAGTACAGTATAAATTGTATCGGTCTTTATAATGAACAGGTAATTGGGCAGACAGGTGGTTTTATTGAGCCCATTTTTACCTGGGTCTGTCAATTAAGGGGGGTCACCTGCTTTTTTTCTCTTTCTCTCCCTTTCTCTCTTTCTCTGGCTTGTATCCATTAGGCCCCATTCAGCCAACTGTTTTATGACGTTTATCCCTATCCAGGTGTCGATTTCTTCCTGGCGAGCGATAGCGAGCCAGTATTGTATGGAGAAATCCGGCTTCGCCGGAGAAATTTTTCTATCGAAAAATGTACAAATTTAGCTTGCTGTCAAAAACAAAATATATATATGCTGGCTCGCTACCGCTCGCCAGAAAAATATTGACACCTGGATGGGGGTAAACGTCTTAAAACAGTAGGCTGAATGGGGCCGAATGGATACAAGCCTATAGAAAGGGAGAGAGAGAGAGAAAATAAACGAGGTGGGCCCCCTTTATGTTACTAAAGTCTGTCCACTACGATTAGGCCATGCAGCTTGACCACTAGCCTTGTATAATGAAAAAGGGACTGGAGTAACCAAGCTAAGTTTTTGACCATTTGGGAAGAGTCAGCCAGGGAATTGACAGCATATTTTCGCTGTAGTTGTTTTTATTTAGCTATTGTTGTTAGTTATCCTATTTTTTAGTCCTTTTTTCAGTTATAATATGTACCCTGTGCGCGCTGTGATTTACATATAGATAGTGTTGAATAATGAGAGAGAGAGAGAGAGAGAGTTATTTACAAATATGAGATAGCTTAGATGACTGAGATATAGTTTGAGAGAGAGAGAGATAGATAGATTGATAGATAGATAGATATATAGATAAATATATAGATTGATAGATATATAGATAGATAGATATATATATATATGTAAAGAGAGAGTGAGAGAGAACAAGCGACATACACAACCAATGACGTTTGTGATTGCGGTTAGGCCCCAAATTAAACCACTGTTGTTCCAAATTATTATATTAGAAACTTTTAATTTACCTGAGTGATAAGCAGGAATAATAACATTGACTGACAGGGGTATCACACAAGGGGCATTTTCCAGCAATTTTCTACGGGCAATTGTGGTCTGGAAGCTTAAAAAATTACACTTTATCAGAATTCAGCCGCCTAACATACTCTACCTTCAGTCTAGTTACCGATACCAGTGCGAACAAGTCCCATAATAATACGAGAAAAAACTTGTTCATGGAAAATTGACGGAAAAAGCGCTCGTGTGATACCGGCTTTACAGGGGTACCACACGAGAGACATTTGCCAGCAATTGACCACCTGCGAGTTTCAGGCTATAATGAAGTTGGAGCTTTACACATTGATATATAACAAAAAGCAATAGCCTACAATGCATACACAAGATCAAAAACTCATGAAGCCTTTAATTACTTTAGAAACATCAGAAATCATGCCAAAACTGTATTAAACCTAACTAAATCAAACTTTCTCCACAAGCAGGCAAATAAACTTCTAAATAATCCAAATGATAACAAAATATTTTGGTCTACTCTTAACTCATTTAAATCCAACTTCACTACTGCTTCATCCATTCCACCATTAAAATCTCCGACTGGCAATCTTGTAAGTGACCCACGAGGTAAAGCTAACCTTCTTGCAGATATTTTCTCCACCAACTCAACCTTAGATGAAATAAATCAAGATGTCCCTGTACTTAATTTTAATTCGCCTGAAATTCCCTCACTTAAGATCCACACCAGACATGTCAAAACTATTTTGCAGAATCTCTCGGTAGATAAGGCTCCTGGTCCAGATGAAATTCCTCCAATAGTACTTAAGAATTGCTCCTTGGTGCTCGCTCCTGTATTGGCAAAAAATTTTCCGTCTGTGTACTCATACCTCATGCTTCCCAGTACCCTGAAAAGAAGCAAACATCCATCCAGTTCCTAAAAAAGGTGCCTCTTCAGATCCATCAAACTACAGACCAATAGCTATAACTTCCACTCTTGGTAAAGTCTTTGAAATTATATTAAATAATCACATAATTAAGCATCTTGAGAATAATAAATTAATCAGTGATAGGCAATATGGTTTTAGACGATGTCGATCAACTGCAGACATGCTTTGCCTTCTTACGCATCAAATCAACCAAGCTACAGACCAACATGGTGAAACACATACAATAGCACTGGATATATCAAAGGCATTTGATAGAGTCTGGCATCAATCCTTATTGTCGAAGATGTCACACTACGGCCTTGCATCATTAGTTCCACTAATTTCTTCTTATCTTCATAACAGAAAAATACGTGTAATGGTAGATGGCCTTTATTCTCAATTTCACTCAATAAATGCTGGTGTTCCCCAGGGATCAGTTTTGGCCCCAATTCTGTTCCTCATTCATATCAATGATCTCATATCTACCACTCATAATCCAATACATTCCTACGCAGATGACTCAACACTCCACAGTTCCTTCACATTTACCAATTCTTTCACCCAACCCGATCTTATAAATTCAAAAATAAACACTGCAATTTCTCTGAACCAGGACCTTTCTAGAATTGATGGATGGGGACAAAAGAATCTAGTTTCCTTTAATGCACAGAAAACCAAATACATTCAATTTTCTAACCGACAGAATCTCACTGACTCCCATATATTTTTTAATGATGTAAATATTCCCACTTCCCCTAGTATTGACATTCTCGGTGTAACATTAACTACTAACTTGAGCTGGACACATTATGTTAGAAGCATTGCTAAGAATGCCTCTAAAAAACTGGGACTCCTGTACAGAGTTCGTGAATTCTTCACTGACGAGCAGTTGGCCATGATATATAAAAGTCATGTGCGTTCTCAGATGGATTACTGTTCACCTCTGTGGGGTGGAAGTGGAGTGGTTGCATTGAGGCAGTTGGACAAAATTCAAAATAAAGCTATTAGATTAATCAATAACCCTGCAATCACACAGGACCTTCCTACATTATCCATACGAAGAAACGTTGCATCCCTTGCATTATTCTACAGATATTTTCACAGCAATTGTTCCGAGGAACTTGCTTCAATTGTGCCGCCTCTCCACATCTTTCCGCGTAGAACTAGGGCAGCTGAGAGCGCCCATGAATTTACACTTTCTCCTCCACAATGCAGAACTTCTGCTTATCAGAATTAATTTATCCCCAGAGCTACTACTCTTTGGAATTCACTTCCCTCGAATTGCTTTCCACAAACTTACAATCTGCAAATGTTTAAATCCAGTTGTTACAAACATTTTATGAATGGAGGATGCCTTTAAGCACATGGACCTTTTTGTTTTATCTGTGTTTTTCCTTCCTCCGTTCATTGTCTCTTTAAAAAAAAAAAAAAAAAAAAAAAAAAAAATTACCAGCTAAAAGACGGTTGTAGTTCATTTATAAATACATAATTTATAAATGACGGTTGTAGTGCATTTATAAATACATAATTTCAAATTCAGCCACATTTTCTATCCATCACCAATTTTTCGGTAGAAAAATTTCCCGGCCAAAGGCCGGTTCCTCCTAAAATACAGGCTCGCGATACTCGCTATTGCTCGCCAGGAAAAAATCAACACCTTAATGGCACGAAAGGTCTTAATATCGATAAATAAATTGACGAAATAATATAATTTGGAAAGTAAAGGGTCCAAACATGAAGGCGAAGAGGGGCCAGAAAAAAACTAATATTTCCAATTAGTTCCCCTTACTTTGTTCAATAGACCTCCATCAAGCTTAAAATTACACCCCCTACTGTATATAAATTACACCCCCTACTGTATATAAATTACACCCCCTACTGTATATAAATTACACCCCCTACTGTATATAAATTACACCTCCTACTGTATATAAATTACACCCCCTACTGTATATAAATTACACCCCCTACTGTATATAAATTACACCCCCTACTGTATATAAATTACACCCCCTACTGTATATAAATTACACCCCCTACTGTATATAAATTACACCCCCTACTGTATATAAATTACACCCCCTACTGTATATAAATTACACCCCCTACTGTATATAAATTACACCCCCTACTGTATATAAATTACACCCCCTACTGTATATAAATTACACCCCCTACTGTATATAAATTACACCCCCTACTGTATATATATTACACCCCTACTGTATATAAATTACACCCCTACTGTATATAAATTACACCCCCTACTGTATATAAATTACACCCCCTACTGTATATAAATTACACCCCCTACTGTATATAAATTACACCCCCTACTGTATATAAATTACACCCCCTACTGTATATAAATTACACCCCCTACTGTATATAAATTACACCCCCTACTGTATATAAATTACACCCCCTACTGTATATAAATTACACCTACTGTATGTAAATTACACCCCCTACTGTATATAAATTACACCCCCTACTGTATATAAATTACACCCCCTACTGTATATAAATTACATCCCCTACTGTATATAAATTACACCCCCTACTGTATATAAATATAAATTTGTAAAAATTTTGGTAGAAAAATGTCCTGTCCAAAGGCCGGTTCCTCTTAAATTACAGGCTCACTATCGCTCACCTGGAAAAAATTGACCCCTAAATAGCACGAAAGGTCCTAAAATTGACAGAAATTGGGCGAACGTTCTTAAAATCTCAAAAGCAATGGGGCTAAAGATGAAGGAGAAAGAGGTCCAGAAAAAAATCCATCTAGTGTAAATCTGCCCTTAAGACAGATTATGCTGGGCGGCTTATAACAGATACAACATTAATTCTGAAGCTGCCAGACTAAGAATATTGCTCTAAAATATTGCCAGAAAGTGTACTGGTGTGAATCCGGCTTTAGTGTGGAGGATGTAGGCAATGACGAACGAGAATAATAAAGCCGGTATCACACGAAAGCTTTTATAATCAACTTTCGATAATCAATTTTTTTTTTCTGGCAACAGTTGTGGAATATTTGTCACTGGTATCGGTACAAGAGTGAGAGCGGTGGAAATGACTTACTTGAGAAGTGCGTGTGGAGTTACATGGAGGGATAGAGGGATAGAATGAGGAAGTAAGAAGGAGGTGTGGTGTGGAGGTAGATGTGCTGGAAAGTGTGAAAAGGAACACCTTGAGGTGGTTCGGCCATATGGAACGTATGGGAAGCGAGAGAATGACTAAAAGGGTGTACGAGAGCGAGGTGGAAGGACAGAGAGGGAGAGGGAAACCGAAAGAGAGGTGGAAGGATGGAGTGAAGAAGTATATGGATGAAGGCGGTGCTGGCTGGGAGGGGGGACAGAGGTGCATGGGGGCGTTTTGTTCGTGGCTACCCCTTCAGGGATCACGGCGTCAGGTAATAGATAGATAGATAGATAGATAGATCACTAAGTAGATTGATGATGGATGAATTTAGGTAACCGAAATATTATAAATGTTGACCTTATAATCAGCTGCCAGACCAGTGTTGAGGATAAATGTTGAGGGAAAAGCGCTTGTGTGATACCAGCTTAAGGGAGCCCACCTCGCTTTTTTTCTCTTTCTCTCCCTCTCTCTTTGCCTTGTATCCATTCGGCCCCATTCAGCTTACTGTTTTAAGACGTTTACCCCCATCCAGGTGTCAATATTTTCCTGGCGAGCGGTAGCGAACCAGCTTATATATTTGTTTGTTTTACAGCAAGCTAAATTTGTAAATTTTTCGATAGAAAAATTTCTCCGGCGAAGCCGGATTTCTCCATACAATGCTGGCTCGCTATCGCTCGCCAGGAAGAAGTCGACACCTGGATGGGGATAAACGTCTTAAAACAGTTGGCTGAATGGGGCCAAATGGATACAAGTCAGGGAAAGAGAGAAAAGGAGAGAAAGATAAAAAAAAACGTTCGTTTGATTCCAGCATAATCGATCCTGGCCGTGATGTGATGTGAAGATTAATGCGGTGTATTTTTAGCTACTGCCAGATGACTGTTATGTATTTTGAGACCATTCGCCCCTTTACTTTGTCAATATTAAGATCTTTCGTGCCATTTAGGTGTCGATGTTTTTTTTAGCGAGCCTGTAGTTTTTAAAGGAACCAGCCTTTGGCCGGGACATTTTTCTACCGAAAAATGTACAAATATATCTTGAAAGGGGGTCTGGGGGGTGATTTTTAAAGCTCGATGGAGGTCTAACGAGGAAACTCAAAATTAAATAAATAAATGAATAAGTAGCCCCTAAAAACTAAGCACTGGCCCTCTCTCTCTCTCTTATGTATTGTTAGCTACTGCCAGATGACTGTTATGTATTGTTAGCTACTGCCAGATGACTGTTATGTATAGACACAATTTGTTTCCCACCTGGCGGAAAATTGAATCCCTTGGTTATGTATGAGTTAGTATGAGTTAAACATGATATACAAAATAACTAACCAACGTATAAGGTACACTGTTCCCACCACACCTTGACCAATGGTACAATTACTACTACTGATTAAGGGGGTACTACTCGCTTTTTAGCCACCCCCTTCTCCCTCAGGTTTAGACACATTAGTTTGGCGTTGTTATAAGACGTTCGTTCACTAGTTTGGTGATTTTGAGACCATTCGCCCCTTTACTTTGTCAATATTAAGATCTTTCGTGCCATTTAGGTGTCGATGTTTTTTTTAGCGAGCCTGTAGTTTTTAAAGGAACCAGCCTTTGGCCGGGACATTTTTCTACCGAAAAATGTACAAATATATCTTGAAAGGGGGTCTGGGGGGTGATTTTTAAAGCTCGATGGAGGTCTAACGAGGAAACTCAAAATTAAATAAATAAATGAATAAGTAGCCCCTAAAAATAAGCACTGGCCCTCTCTCTCTCTCTCTCTCTCTCTCTCTCTCTCTCTCTCTCTCTCTCTCTCTCTCTCACACACACACACACTCTCTCTCTGTCTCTCTCTCTCTCTCTCTCTCTCTCTCTCTCTCTACTGATAACAAGTGCATCATTCCCAATACAGGAATGTGCTACAGTTTGGTACAGCCGTCAGATATAGTGTAGTCAATACATCAATAGTGTAGTGTATATCGAGGGAAGTTCCCACACAGCACCGGCCGCCCCCCCGAGAACAATAGAGGAGAAAGCTGATAATACGCCGCTCGTACAGTCGCGCTAATAAGTCATGTCTCGGCACCAAGTATGTTTTGATCAATAATTGGTATCAGCAATATCTAAACTTTATGTCTTCATATCGAGTGAAATATACAAAAATAATCCTACACTTACCCACCCTATTCAACATCTGACAGACATTAATACAGCACAGAGCAAGCCAAACGTAATAAGAGCTGGGAAATGACTTATGAGCGCCACCAGTACAGTCGCCCACATAAGTTCCCTTCCTCTCCATCATCTTAGACGGGGGAATAAGTAACACCCCGTTCTTAAAGGGACACTGACTGCTTTTTTGGCTTATAACTTAATTACCTCTATTGTATCAAGGGGGTAGTGCTTGGTTTTTGGCTTATAACTTAATTCACTCTATTGTATCAAGGGGGTAGTGCTTGGTTTTTGGCTTATAACTTAATTCACTCTATTGTATCAAGGGGGTAGTGCTTGGTTTTTGGCTTATAACTTAATTCACTCTATTGTATCAAGGGGGTAGTGCTTGGTTTATAACTTAATTCACTCTATTGTATCAAGGGGGTAGTGCTTGGTTTATAACTTAATTCACTCTATTGTATCAAGGGGGTAGTGCTTGGTTTATAACTTAATTCACTCTATTGTATCAAGGGGGTAGTGCTTGGTTTTTGGCTTATAACTTAATTCACTCTATTGTATCAAGGGGGTAGTGCTTGGTTTATAACTTAATTCACTCTATTGTATCAAGGGGGTAGTGCTTGGTTTATAACTTAATTCACTCTATTGTATCAAGGGGGTAGTGCTTGGTTTTTGGCTTATAACTTAATTCACTCTATTGTATCAAGGGGGTAGTGCTTGGTTTATAACTTAATTCACTCTATTGTATCAAGGGGGTAGTGCTTGGTTTTTGGTCTATATATTTATTTATTGTTATTTTTTATTTTTATTTTAGTTTCTTCGTTAGGCATCCCTCAAACTTAGAAAAACATTCCGTAGATCCCCCCTCAAGATAAATTTGTACATTTTTCAGTAGAAACATTTCCCGGCCGAAGGCCGGTTTCTCTTACAATTACAGGCTCGCTATCGCTCGCTAGGAAAAAATCTACACCTAAATGGCACGATAGGTCTTAAAATTTATAACGAAATGGGACGAAAGGTCTTAAAATCGCCAAGCAAATGTACCGAACGTCTAAAAATCTCAAAACTAATGGGTCTAAACACTAGGGAGAAAGGGGACCAGAAAAACGACCGTGTCCCCTGATGTGTCAACGGATAGTTAATAGAAACCATGCTGCTCGCATGTTATCCATATATACTATGTGTCAACGGATAGTTAATAGAAACCACGCTGCTCGCATGTTATCCATATATACTATGTGTCAACGGATAGTTAATAGAAACCACGCTGCTCGCATGTTATCCATATATACTATGTATCAACGGATAGTTAATAGAAACCACGCTGCTCGCATGTTATCCATATATACTATGTGTCAACGGATAGTTAATAGAAACCACGCTGCTCGCATGTTATCCATATATACTATGTATCAACGGATAGTTAATAGAAACCACGCTGCTCGCATGTTATCCATATATACTATGTGTCAACGGATAGTTAATAGAAACCACGCTGCTCGCATGTTATCCATATATACTATGTATCAACGGATAGTTAATAGAAACCACGCTGCTCGCATGTTATCCATATATACTATGTGTCAACGGATAGTTAATAGAAACCCCGCTGCTCGCATGTTATCCATATATACTATGTTTCAACGGATAGTTAATAGAAACCACGCTGCTCGCATGTTATCCATATATACTATGTATCAACGGATAGTTAATAGAAACCACGCTGCTCGCATGTTATCCATATATACTATGTATCAACGGATAGTTAATAGAAACCACGCTGCTCGCATGTTATCCATATATACTATGTATCAACGGATAGTTAATAGAAACCACGCTGCTCGCATGTTATCCATATATACTATGTATCAACGGATAGTTAATAGAAACCACGCTGCTCGCATGTTATCCATATATACTATGTATCAACGGATAGTTAATAGAAACCACGCTGCTCGCATG
Source organism: Paralithodes platypus (assembly GCA_032716605.1). Classification (NCBI taxonomy): domain Eukaryota; kingdom Metazoa; phylum Arthropoda; class Malacostraca; order Decapoda; family Lithodidae; genus Paralithodes; species Paralithodes platypus. Next base: position 46,947,596 of record CM064568.1, on the reverse strand, counting down.
TTATCCATATATACTATGTGTCAACGGATAGTTAATAGAAACCACGCTGCTCGCATGTTATCCATATATACTATGTATCAACGGATAGTTAATAGAAACCACGCTGCTCGCATGTTATCCATATATACTATGTATCAACGGATAGTTAATAGAAACCACGCTGCTCGCATGTTATCCATATATACTATGTATCAACGGATAGTTAATAGAAACCACGCTGCTCGCATGTTATCCATATATACTATGTGTCAACGGATAGTTAATAGAAACCACGCTGCTCGCATGTTATCCATATATACTATGTATCAACGGATAGTTAATAGAAACCACGCTGCTCGCATGTTATCCATATATACTATGTATCAACGGATAGTTAATAGAAACCACGCTGCTCGCATGTTATCCATATATACTATGTGTCAACGGATTGTTAATAGAAACCACGCTGCTCGCATGTTATCCATATATACTATGTATCAACGGATAGTTAATAGAAACCACGCTGCTCGCATGTTATCCATATATACTATGTATCAACGGATAGTTAATAGAAACCACGCTGCTCGCATGTTATCCATATATATGTATCAACGGATAGTTAATAGAAACCACGCTGCTCGCATGTTATCCATATATACTATGTGTCAACGGATAGTTAATAGAAACCACGCTGCTCGCATGTTATCCTTATATACTATGTATCAACGGATAGTTAATAGAAACCACGCTGCTCGCATGTTATCCATATATACTATGTATCAACGGATAGTTAATAGAAACCACGCTGCTCGCATGTTATCCATATATACTATGTATCAACGGATAGTTAATAGAAACCACGCTGCTCGCATGTTATCCATATATACTATGTGTCAACGGATAGTTAATAGAAACCACGCTGCTCGCATGTTATCCATATATACTATGTATCAACGGATAGTTAATAGAAACCACGCTGCTCGCATGTTATCCATATATACTATGTATCAACGGATAGTTAATAGAAACCACGCTGCTCGCATGTTATCCATATATACTATGTGTCAACGGATAGTTAATAGAAACCACGCTGCTCGCATGTTATCCATATATACTATGTATCAACGGATAGTTAATAGAAACCACGCTGCTCGCATGTTATCCATATATACTATGTGTCAACGGATAGTTAATAGAAACCACGCTGCTCGCATGTTATCCATATATACTATGTATCAACAGATAGTTAATAGAAACCACGCTGCTCGCATGTTATCCATATATACTATGTGTCAACGGATAGTTAATAGAAACCACGCTGCTCGCATGTTATCCATATATACTATGTGTCAACGGATAGTTAATAGAAACCACGCTGCTCGCATGTTATCCATATATACTATGTGTCAACGGATAGTTAATAGAAACCACGCTGCTCGCATGTTATCCATATATACTATGTATCAACGGATAGTTAATAGAAACCACGCTGCTCGCATGTTATCCATATATACTATGTGTCAACGGATAGTTAATAGAAACCACGCTGCTCGCATGTTATCCATATATACTATGTATCAACGGATAGTTAATAGAAACCACGCTGCTCGCATGTTATCCATATATACTATGTGTCAACGGATTGTTAATAGAAACCACGCTGCTCGCATGTTATCCATATATACTATGTGTCAACGGATAGTTAATAGAAACCACGCTGCTCGCATGTTATCCATATATACTATGTATCAACGGATAGTTAATGGAAACCACGCTGCTCGCATGTTATCCATATATACTGTGTCAACGGATAGTTAATAGAAACCATGTTGCTCGCATGTTATCCATATATACTATTTGTCAACGGATAGTTAATAGAAACCATGCTGCTCGCATGTTATCCATATATACTATGTGTCAACGGATTGTTAATAGAAACCACGCTGCTCGCATGTTATCCATATATACTATGTGTTAACGGATAGTTAATAGAAACCACGCTGCTCGCATGTTATCCATATATACTATGTGTCAACGGATAGTTAATAGAAACCACGCTGCTCGCATGTTATCCATATATACTATGTGTCAACGGATTGTTAATAGAAACCACGCTGCTCGCATGTTATCCATATATACTATGTGTCAACGGATTGTTAATAGAAACCACGCTGCTCGCATGTTATCCATATATACTATGTGTCAACGGATAGTTAATAGAAACCACGCTGCTCGCATGTTATCCATATATACTATGTATCAACGGATAGTTAATAGAAACCACGCTGCTCGCATGTTATCCATATATACTATGTGTCAACGGATAGTTAATAGAAACCACGCTGCTCGCATGTTATCCATATATATTATTTTACTGTCATACTACATAAGACCACCACATAGGAACGGAACTTATGCGTCCAACTGTACACACGCCACAACAACAACAACAACAACAACAACAACAACAACAACAATATAAGTAACTCAACAAATGGAGACCACTTTTAGTTTATAGTTTGTGGTTTAAGGGGAGGTCTTTAGTTTGTTCCTTAGACCTCCATCAAGCTTATAATTACAGTCCCTAGACCCCTTTTCAAGATAAATTTGTAAATTTTTCGGTAGAAAAATGTCCAGGCCGAAGGCCGGTTCCTCTTAAATTACAGACTCGCTATCGCTCGTCAGGCAAAAATCGACAACTAAAAGGCACGAAAGGTCTTAAAATTGACATAAATAGGGCGAAAGTTCTTAAAATCGCCAAAATATTGGGCTGAACGTCTTACAATCTCAAAAGCATTGGGGCTAAACATGAGGGAGAAAGGAGTTCAGAAAAAAATCCCTCAAATGGATATCTCCCCTTAATACAATAGACGTTGATGTATGCCTTATTATTAACACTATCTGAGCCGACGTATTGTTGAGTATTGTTTATGTCGACAGACGTAGCTCTGGCCGCTCTGGCGCTACTTCGGAAGCGTCCACCAGAGGTCTCCTGTGTATTCCTGGATTCCCTCCACTTGAGGGATTTTTTTCTGGACCCCTTTCTCTCTCATGTTTAGGGAGAATTCAACACCCCTTGTATCCATCAAAAACCTACATTATTTGTGTATTTCTATTATACTGTCTTGGTGGCGCAATGCATAAGGTGTTGATTTTCGGTGTGAGCGTCCTGGGTTCGAATCCACGGACTGCCACATGTGTGTGTTATATTTCATTAATCGATTTTAGGAGGAGAGTTAGTTGTTGGATAGAACATAATAATATATCAATGTTTATGACTCCCACTTCCTTATAGCTTGAAACTTGCAACTGGTCAATTAGTCATAGGCAACTTTACCTTTGCTTTCATTTGCAATCAATCTCCTCCGTGTATTATAACCCAACAAGAGCTGCTTGGTTGAGAGCGACCACGGCTGTAATGGCACCGGTATATTGGTTGAGAGCGACCACGGCTGTAATGGCACCGGTATATTGGTTGAGAGCGACCACGGCTGTAATGGCACCGGTATATTGGTTGAGAGCGACCATGGCTGTAATGGCACCGGTATATTGGTTGAGAGCGACCACGGCTGTAATGGCACCGGTATATTGGTTGAGAGCGACCACGGCTGTAATGGCACCAGTATATTGGTTGAGAGCGACCACGGCTGTAATGGCACCGGTATATTGGTTGAGAGCGACCACGGCTGTAATGGCACCGGTATATTGGTTGAGAGTGACCACGGTGTAATGGCACCGGTATATTGGTTGAGAGCGACCACGGCTGTAATGGCACCGGTATATTGGTTGAGAGCGACCACGGCTGTAATGGCACCGGTATATTGGTTGAGAGCGACCACGGCTGTAATGGCACCGGTATATTGGCTGAGAGCGACCACGGCTGTAATGGCACCGGTATATTGGTTGAGAGCGACCACGGCTGTAATGGCACCGGTATATTGGTTGAGAGTGACCACGGCTGTAATGGCACCGGTATATTGGTTGAGAGCGACCACGGCTGTAATGGCACCGGTATATTGGTTGAGAGTGACCACGGCTGTAATGGCACCGGTATATTGGTTGAGAGCGACCACGGCTGTAATGGCACCGGTATATTGGTTGAGAGCGACCACGGCTGTAATGGCACCGGTATATTGGTTGAGAGTGACCACGGCTGTAATGGCACCGGTATATTGGTTGAGAGCGACCACGGCTGTAATGGCACCGGTATATTGGTTGAGAGCGACCACGGCTGTAATGGCACCGGTATATTGGTTGAGAGTGACCACGGCTGTAATGGCACCGGTATATTGGTTGAGAGCGACCACGGCTGTAATGGCACCGGTATATTGGTTGAGAGTGACCACGGCTGTAATGGCACCGGTATATTGGTTGAGAGCGACCACGGCTGTAATGGCACCGGTATATTGGTTGAGAGTGACCACGGCTGTAATGGCACCGGTATATTGGTTGAGAGTGACCACGGCTGTAATGGCACCGGTATATTGGTTGAGAGCGACCACGGCTGTAATGGCACCGGTATATTGGTTGAGAGTGACCACGGCTGTAATGGCACCGGTATATTGGTTGAGAGTGACCACGGCTGTAATGGCACCGGTATATTGGTTGAGAGTGACCACGGCTGTAATGGCACCGGTATATTGGTTGAGAGTGACCACGGCTGTAATGGCACCGGTATATTGGTTGAGAGTGACCACGGCTGTAATGGCACCGGTATATTGGTTGAGAGTGACCACGGCTGTAATGGCACCGGTATATTGGTTGAGAGCGACCACGGCTGTAATGGCACCGGTATATTGGTTGAGAGTGACCACGGCTGTAATGGCACCGGTATATTGGTTGAGAGTGACCACGGCTGTAATGGCACCGGTATATTGGTTGAGAGTGACCACGGCTGTAATGGCACCGGTATATTGGTTGAGAGCGACCACGGCTGTAATGGCACCGGTATATTGGTTGAGAGCGACCACGGCTGTAATGGCACCGGTATATTGGTTGAGAGCGACCACGGCTGTAATGGCACCGGTATATTGGTTGAGAGTGACCACGGCTGTAATGGCACCGGTATATTGGTTGAGAGCGACCACGGCTGTAATGGCACCGGTATATTGGTTGAGAGTGACCACGGCTGTAATGGCACCGGTATATTGGTTGAGAGCGACCACGGCTGTAATGGCACCGGTATTGGTTGAGAGTGACCACGGCTGTAATGGCACCGGTATATTGGTTGAGAGTGACCACGGCTGTAATGGCACCGGTATATTGGTTGAGAGCGACCACGGCTGTAATGGCACCGGTATATTGGTTGAGAGTGACCACGGCTGTAATGGCACCGGTATATTGGTTGAGAGTGACCACGGCTGTAATGGCACCGGTATATTGGTTGAGAGTGACCACGGCTGTAATGGCACCGGTATATTGGTTGAGAGTGACCACGGCTGTAATGGCACCGGTATATTGGTTGAGAGTGACCACGGCTGTAATGGCACCGGTATATTGGTTGAGAGTGACCACGGCTGTAATGGCACCGGTATATTGGTTGAGAGCGACCACGGCTGTAATGGCACCGGTATATTGGTTGAGAGTGACCACGGCTGTAATGGCACCGGTATATTGGTTGAGAGTGACCACGGCTGTAATGGCACCGGTATATTGGTTGAGAGTGACCACGGCTGTAATGGCACCGGTATATTGGTTGAGAGTGACCACGGCTGTAATGGCACCGGTATATTGGTTGAGAGCGACCACGGCTGTAATGGCACCGGTATATTGGTTGAGAGTGACCACGGCTGTAATGGCACCGGTATATTGGTTGAGAGTGACCACGGCTGTAATGGCACCGGTATATTGGTTGAGAGTGACCACGGCTGTAATGGCACCGGTATATTGGTTGAGAGCGACCACGGCTGTAATGGCACCGGTATATTGGTTGAGAGTGACCACGGCTGTAATGGCACCGGTATAGTAGAATTATTATCTTGGTTTGTTTGTTAAGGGCAGACGGTCGTTGTTCTGGTCCCCTTTGTCCCTCGTGTTTAGTCCCATTATGTTTTAGATTTTTAGACGTTCGGTCCATTTGTTTGGCGATTTTAAGACCTTTCGTCCCATTTGTTATACATTTTAAGACCTATCGTACCATTTAGGTGTCGTTTTTTCCTGGTGAGCGATAGCGAGCCTGTAATTGTAAGAGGAATCGGCCTCCGGCCGGGACATTTTTCTACCAAAAAATGTACACATTTATCTAGAGGGGGGGGGGGGGGTCTAGGGGATTTTTTTCTAAGTTAGAGGGATGTCTAGCGAGGAAACTATGAATGTATTCATGAATTAATATTTAGGCCAAAAAGCAGTCAGTGTCCCCTTAAATTAATTGCAAGATATAAAAAAAAACACGATTAATGGACCTTCTAACAAGTGGAAATTAATTTAGTTTGGGTGAGATGTTCGTGTAGATATTAAGTGTGTGTGTGTGGGTGGGTGTGTGTTTATGTGTGTGTGTGTGTGTGTGTGTGTGTGTGGGTGTGTGTGTGTTTAAG
>CM064568.1:46878983-46940984 GCA_032716605.1 Paralithodes platypus | reverse complement strand
TCGGCGAGACGGTACCGTCTATAGTGAGAATGGTAACATACAGAATCCACCCTAAGCCTTCGGTTTCCGATGTGGTCGCCAATATGGCTAAAAATACAGACTACATAACACACATCCACAAGCCATCCCAACAGTACATAAAACACATTAACAGGTCTTTCACGCAATACATTCCCAGTTAATGAGGGCGCGAGAATCAGGACCTTAGCGTCGCATCATTGCGTGGATTCCCCTTGACGAACAAGTAACTGAGTAACTGAGTAACACACACACATAGATACAGTAAACATTAAGCAGATAGACCCAGTTGCCTGCAATCCTGTACCTGCTTCCAGGTTAAGGGCAGATTTTACACGAGTTTTTTTTTACTGGGCTCCTTTCTCCCTCATGTCTAGCCCCATTACTTTTTTTAAGACGTTTGCCCCATTAATTTGGCTATATGAAAAACAAATTCGCCCCAATTCTGTCAATTCTAAGACCTCTCCTCCCATTTAGGTATCGATTTTTTCCTGACGAGCACTAGCGAGCCTGTAATTTAAGAGGAATCGGCCTTCGGCCGGGACATTTTTCGACCGAAAAATGTACAAATTTATCTTGAAAATGGGTCTAGGGGGTGTAATTTTAAACTTGATGGAGGTCTAGGGAACAAACACAAAAACTCCCCCCCCCCCCCCCCCCTTAAATGAACCTTGGCCAGATCATTCCTCCTTGTCTGTGCTATAATGTTTCTCTCTCTCTCTCTCTCTCTCTCACTCTCTCTCTTTTAGTTTTATAGCTTTATTTTGCGTAGTTTTCTATTTCCGCAGACCCTTCCTTACTTCCTTTTCCGGTTCCCTTCTCCTTTTCAGCCTTCTTAGGAGTATTAGATAAACTTTATTTTCACAGTTTTTCTTATTTTCTCATTCCTCCTTCCTTCCTTCCTTCCCTCTCCCTCCTTTCTCCTTGTCTTGACTCTAATGCTTCCTCTCGTGCTGGAAGGCTTGTCCTCATTCAACCTGTCCTGGGCTAAGAGAGAGGAGGAGGAGGAGGAGGAGAAGAAGAAGAAGAAGAAATAGACAGGTAGATAGATAGATAGATTGATAGATAAATAAGAAAGAGAGAGAGAACATAAAGGACAATCAGGAAATGAGAGAGAGAGAGAGAGAGAGAGAGAGAGAGAGAGAGAGAAGAGAGGAGGAGGAGGAGGAGAAGAAGAAATAGACAGGAGAAGAAGAAGAGGTAGATAGCTAGATAGATAGACAGATAGATAAGAGAGAGAAAACATAAAAGACAATCAGGAAAGGAGAGAGAGTGAGAGCGAGAGCGAGCGCGAGCGCGAGCGCGCGCCTCTCACTAGGAAGGGTGGCCTAATTCAACCTGTCCTGAAGAAAAGTTACCACTTTCTAACCTCCCCAACCATCCGACAATTGCTCTCATTCAACCTGTCCAAAAGAAGAGTGACCGCTCTCAACACTCCAACTATCGTAGAGTTGCTCTCATCTCTTGTATCTCTAATGCTTATTAAACTAGTCTTACTTCAAAATTTCTTCAGCATTTCTCTTCTCATAATCTACTCTCAGATCGCCAGAATGGCTTCCATAAGGGTCGCTCTACTGGTTATCTTCTTTCATATCTTACTAACTCTTGGCCATCCTCCTTTCGGGACTTCGGTGAGACCTTTTTTATAGCGCTAGACATAACGAAAGCCTTCGATAGAGTCCGGCACAAATCTCTAATTTCTAAACTACCCTCCTTCGGTTTCTATCCCTCCATCTGTGCCTTTGTCTCTAATTTCCTTTTTGGCGTTCCATAGTTGCAGTTGTGGATGGCCATCTTTCACTTCCTCGTCCTATCAACTCCGGTGTTCCTCAGGGTTCTATCCTATCTCTAATTATCTTTTTAATTATCATAAATTATCTCAACTGTACCTCCAGTCCTATCCATTCATATGCAGGCGACTCTACCTTGCACTATGCAATTAGTTTTCTAGAACGCCACAGCAAACAATCCCTCCAAGACAAATGTAATGAAGCCATACAATGCATATCTTCTGATTTAACTACCATTTCCAACTGGGACAGAGAAAACCTTGTTGCCCTTAATGCTTCCAAACCCCAATTTCTCCATCTATTTTTTTTTTTTTTTTTTTTTTTTCCTATATCCAACTTACTTCCTCTCGGGCATAGGCTGAGAGCCTTAACATTCACCGCTTTACAATGAACAGTGAAGCCCGTGAGGTCTTGTTCCAGTCTAGGAAGTGAGACATGTGAAGCACGTAGAGTAAGTACAACGAGCACCTGCCATCTTGCCTTCACATGAGGCACGGTGCTCACTCATGGCCCGAAACGACCCCATCTCTGAAGCCACCTCGTTCCCGTGCTTCACTGTCTCATCCCCTACACTCGGACTCTCACACTTACACACACACAACGCCACCTGTTGAGCAGATAACTCACCAGGCATTGCACCCCTATAGCATATTTTGAATATGGGAATATTCATACAGTGCTATTTAATCAGGGAACAATGAGGGTATTTTATTGACGTTTCGGTGGGCTTTGTGGTAATGCACTGATACTAGGTACAGCACAAATTCCATCCCAATGATATCTTCCCATTGATACATCGGGATTTGAGCCCGGGACCTTTGGATTACCAGGCCAGTGGCAAGACCACTCCACCACACCTCCCCTACACGTGAACTCCCAGAGAACTATCCCTTACACTTCAACAATACAAAAATGAACCCTTCATCTTCTCTCAGTATTCTTGGTGTCTCTTTCTATTCTGCTCTCCCTTGGAAGGACCATATTACCAGTCTTGCTAAGGCTGTCTCCCAAAAGCTAGGAGTACTCAACCGCCTCAAGGGGTTCTTTACCCCTGCTCAGCTTCTTGCTATGTACAGGGGCACAGTGCGTCCTTGTATTGGGTATTGTTCACATGTGTTGGGAGGATCCTCTCACACAGCACTCCTAGACAAAGTAGAGGAGAATGCCTTTCGTATCACCGATATTCAAAAAAGGCAGCAAATCCCTACCCAGTAACTATCGTCCAATTAGCTTAACCTCAGTTGTATGTAAAATGCTAGAAACGGTCATACGAGACAGACTCGTAAATCACTTAGAGGAAAATAACATACTTAAAGATGCTCAACACGGCTTTCGTAAAAAACGTTCCTGTTTAACAAACCTCTTAGACTTCTTCCACGATATCCTCAACCTCTACGATGAGAGTAAAGCTGTAGATATTATATACCTTGATTTTCAAAAGGCCTTTGACAAAGTTCCCCACAAACGTTTACTGCTAAAACTAAAAGCGTATGGAATACAAGACGGTGTGTTGAAATGGATAGAAAATTGGCTCAGCAACAGAAAGCAAAGGGTAGTCATAAACGGTAGGGCATCTAAATGGACCAATGTAAGTAGCGGGGTACCCCAGGGATCGGTACTAGGACAATTCTCTTTCTAATTTACATCAACGACATAGATGAGGGTCTCACCTGCACAATCTCAAAATTTGCTGACGATACAAAAATTGCAAATAGCGTACTCTCAAAAGAACAAGTTGACGATATGACACACAATCTAGATAAATTGTCATGTTGGGCCCAAATTTGGCAAATGAGTTTCAATGCGGTTAAATGTAAAGTACTACATGTCGGATACCTAAATGAGAAAGCAAACTATTCGATGAATGGCACTCAGCTTAAGAATGTAAACAGAGAAACTGATCTGGGAGTAACAATATCGAGTAACCTAAAACCGAGTCAACAATGTTCAGAAGTTGTTAAGAAGGCAAACAAAATAATTGGCTTTATAGGCAGGTCATTTGAGCATAAATCCAAAGAAGTTATCCTAACCCTTTACAATTCCTTAGTCCGCCCTCTTCTGGAATACTGCGTTCAATCCTGGTGCCCTTATTACCAAAAAGATATAGACAAGCTAGAACGAGTTCAACGTAGAGTTACGAAAATTATACCTAGCCTAAAGAACAAACCATACGAGTAGCGTACGTATTAGAGAATTAAATCTATTTCCTTTAACCCAACGCAGATTAAGAGGCGACTTAATTCAAGTGTTCAAAATCATCAAAGGCATCGACAATATGAACTGTAGTAAGTACTTCACTTATCGACCAATCTAATTACACGCGGGGAAACGGTTGCAAAATTATTGGTAAATCTTTTAACTCGCACGAATCTAAGAATTTCTTCTTAATCGAGTTGTCAACTTGTGGAATGGGCTTCCCCGAGACGTTATAGACTGCAGCACCGTTGATTCATTTAAATTCCGCCTAGACAAATATCTCGCATCAAACCCGCGACTGACTGCGTTTGTAAATGAATAACTTTATCCTCCCCTCAGTTACTAACCCATATGTCCCCTACTAACTTCCTAGTCCTGCCACGTTAGTGGCAGGGCAGTAGTTCCCTTTCCAATGTTCCCTTACCCACTCTAAACCACTGTTTGGACACTTGATCCTCAGTGTTTTGGAGGACAAGCAAACTAGAAGGGTCACTAGACCTGTTGTTGCTTGATTTCCTTTGTACTCCTTTGTACTCCTTTGTATCATTAACTCCCGTCCACTCACCGACTCTGCAATCTCTCTTCTCCGCAATGTTGCATCTCTCGCTATTCTATCGCTACGTAGGGTACGTAGTACCCATCTTGCAACACAATCCCACCCCTACTTATATATATATATATATATATATATATATAGAGAGAGAGAGAGAGAGAGAGAGAGACGCTTCTCGTTTCTAGAAAGAGTTAGGTACGGCAACTCTTTTATAACACGATTGGCTTAAATGATTTAATTCACACAATCATTTCCCGTTTCCATAACCGGGTGAAAGTGGGGACCATTTGCCACGAATTTTCCGATGAACATGAAAAAGTGTTCACACGTGGAAGCTGAATCAAAGGTGGGGATTGTGGATCCCCACCTTTGATTCAGCTTCCACGTGTGAACACTTTTTCATGTTCATCGGAAAATTCGCGGCAAATGGTCCCCACTTTCACCCGGTTATGGAAACGGGAAATGATTGTGTGAATTAAATCATTTAAGCCAATCGTGTTATAAAAGAGTTGCCGTACCTAACTCTTTCTAGAAACGAGAAGCGTCTCTCTCTCTCTCTCTATATATATATATATATATATATATATATATATAATCAACGAGCTGAAAGCACGTTATTTATTAATAGTGATATAAATGCATGTTTGGGACACTCACAAGATCGGATGCTTTGCGTTTTTGTCACACCACACTACGTAGGGTGTCAAACCAGAGACGTATTCCTTTCTTTTTAGTCTGTATTATTGTGTATGGAAAGGTATAAGTGTGGTTTATAGTTCAAATGATGTCTGTGGACGTGATAACATGGCCAATACAATGTTATTTCATGTTAATGTTCTTATATCCCTCCTCATAGCCATTCAAGTCTTCAAACAAAACTGCTCCGGTTTGACACCCTGTATAATTAAGGGAGGTGACCTGCTTTTTGTTCTCTCCTTTTCTCTCTTTCTCTGGCTTGTATCCATTCGGCCCCATTCAGCCTACTGTTTTAAGACGTGTATCCCCATCCAGGTGTCAATTTTTTACTGGTGAGCGGTAGCGAGCCAGCATATTTTTTAAATATTTTTGACAGCAGGCTAAATTTGAAATTTTTTGGTAGAAAAATGTCTCCGCCGAAGCCGGATTTCTTCATATAATGCTGGCTCGCTATCGCTCGCCAGGAAGAAAGCGACACCTAGATGAGGATAAACGTCTTAAAATAGTTGGCTGAATGGGGCCGAATGGATACAAACCAGAGAAGGAAAGAAAAGGAGAAAAATTTAAAAAGCAGGTCACCCCCCTTAATGTAGGCCGCACTGTACCAGCGACGGAAGATCGCCGTCAGTAGTATGCGGTCCCTGTAACTGCCCGTATCGAGCGGTACCTGGCACCATGACTTGTAGGCACTTCTGTTAGACGTTGGCAACACTTCTCAGCTTATATCCAAGCTACCTCAGGCTGGCTGGCTCAGTATTCCTCCAACTTTTTAGGTGGAAGGGTGTTCTCTGTCGACTCTGAAGCCATTTTTGCCACATGGTACTGGAGGCTACAAATACCCTCTGGTACAGAAGGGGTTAACCCCTTCTTTAACGGTGACTTCTTTTTTATTTGATTTCACCTTCATTTAGACGATTTTATGAAGTTTAGGAAGGATATATGGTGGCTAAATGGATTAATTGAGATAGTCTGTAGCCTTTTAATGAGTAGACGGCCTTCCTAAGCTGTACGAAATCGTCTAATAGTCGCCAGAATGTAATAAAAAGTACATCACCGGTACAGAAGGGGTTAAGAAGAGCCGAAGATATACCTGGTGCTTCTGGTGCCTGGGAGTAGTATACGTCTAGTAGTAGTAGTAGTAGTAGTAGTATACGTCTAGTAGTAGTAGTAGTAGTAGTAGTATACGTCTAGTAGTAGTAGTAGTAGTAGTAGTATACGTCTAGTAGTAGTAGTAGTAGTAGTAGTAGTAGTATACGTCTAGTAGTAGTAGTAGTAGTAGTAGTATACGTCTAGTAGTAGTAGTAGTAGTAGTAGTATACGTCTAGTAGTAGTAGTAGTAGTAGTAGTAGTAGTATACGTCTAGTAGTAGTAGTAGTAGTAGTAGTAGTAGTATACGTCTAGTAGTAGTAGTAGTAGTAGTAGTATACGTCTAGTAGTAGTAGTAGTAGTAGTAGTAGTATAGTATACGTAGTAGTAGTAGTAGTAGTAGTATACGTCTAGTAGTAGTAGTAGTAGTAGTAGTATATGTCTAGTAGTAGTAGTAGTAGTAGTAGTAGTAGTATACGTCTAGTAGTAGTATAGTAGTAGTAGTAGTATTCATCTAGTAGTAGTAGTAGTAGTAGTAGTAGTAGTATACGTCTAGTAGTAGTAGTAGTAGTAGTATACGTCTAGTAGTAGTAGTAGTAGTAGTAGTATACGTCTAGTAGTAGTAGTAGTAGTAGTAGTATACGTCTAGTAGTAGTAGTAGTAGTAGTAGTAGTATACGTCTAGTAGTAGTAGTAGTATACGTCTAGTAGTAGTAGTAGTAGTAGTAGTAGTAGTAGTAGTAGTAGTAGTAGTAGTAGTAGTAGTAGTAGTATACGTCTAGTAGTAGTAGTAGTAGTAGTAGTAGTATACGTCTAGTAGTAGTAGTAGTAGTAGTAGTATACGTCTAGTAGTAGTAGTAGTAGTAGTAGTATACGTCTAGTAGTAGTAGTAGTAGTAGTAGTAGTATACGTCTAGTAGTAGTAGTAGTAGTAGTATACGTCTAGTAGTAGTAGTAGTAGTAGTAGTAGTAGTATACGTCTAGTAGTAGTAGTAGTAGTAGTAGTATACGTCTAGTAGTAGTAGTAGTAGTAGTAGTAGTAGTAGTATACGTCTAGTAGTAGTAGTAGTAGTAGTATACGTCTAGTAGTAGTAGTAGTAGTAGTAGTAGTATACGTCTAGTAGTAGTAGTAGTATACGTCTAGTAGTAGTAGTAGTAGTAGTACTAGTAGTAATAGTAGTAGTAGTTGTAGTATACGTCTAGTAGTAGTAGTAGTAGTAGTAGTATACGTCTAGTAGTAGTAGTAGTATACGTCTAGTAGTAGTAGTAGTAGTATACGTCTAGTAGTAGTAGTAGTAGTAGTAGTAGTAGTATACGTCTAGTAGTAGTAGTAGTAGTAGTAGTATACGTCTAGTAGTAGTAGTAGTAGTAGTAGTATACGTCTAGTAGTAGTAGTAGTAGTATATGTCTAGTAGTAGTAGTAGTAGTATACGTCTAGTAGTAGTAGTAGTAGTAGTAGTAGTAGTATACGTCTAGTAGTAGTAGTAGTAGTAGTAGTATACGTCTAGTAGTAGTAGTAGTAGTAGTAGTAGTAGTAGTAGTAGTATACGTCTAGTAGTAGTAGTAGTAGTAGTAGTATACGTCTAGTAGTAGTAGTAGTAGTAGTAGTATACGTCTAGTAGTAGTAGTAGTAGTAGTAGTAGTAGTATACGTCTAGTAGTAGTAGTAGTAGTAGTAGTAGTAGTAGTAGTAGTATACGTCTAGTAGTAGTAGTAGTAGTAGTAGTATACGTCTAGTAGTAGTAGTAGTAGTAGTAGTATACGTCTAGTAGTAGTAGTAGTAGTAGTAGTAGTAGTATACGTCTAGTAGTAGTAGTAGTAGTAGTAGTATACGTCTAGTAGTAGTAGTAGTAGTATACGTCTAGTAGTAGTAGTAGTAGTAGTAGTATACGTCTAGTAGTAGTAGTAGTAGTAGTAGTATACGTCTAGTAGTAGTAGTAGTAGTAGTAGTATACGTCTAGTAGTAGTAGTAGTAGTAGTAGTATACGTCTAGTAGTAGTAGTAGTATACGTCTAGTAGTAGTAGTAGTAGTAGTAGTATACGTCTAGTAGTAGTAGTAGTAGTAGTAGTAGTAGTATACGTCTAGTAGTAGTAGTAGTAGTAGTAGTATACGTCTAGTAGTAGTAGTAGTAGTAGTAGTATACGTCTAGTAGTAGTAGTATACGTCTAGTAGTAGTAGTAGTATACGTCTAGTAGTAGTAGTAGTATACGTCTAGTAGTAGTAGTAGTAGTAGTAGTAGTAGTATACGTAGTAGTAGTAGTAGTAGTAGTAGTATACGTCTAGTAGTAGTAGTAGTAGTAGTAGTAGTATACGTCTAGTAGTAGTAGTAGTAGTATATGTCTAGTAGTAGTAGTAGTATACGTCTAGTAGTAGTAGTAGTAGTAGTAGTAGTATACGTCTAGTAGTAGTAGTAGTAGTAGTAGTAGTATTACGTAGTAGTAGTAGTAGTAGTATACGTCTAGTAGTAGTAGTAGTAGTAGTAGTAGTAGTAGTAGTAGTAGTAGTATACGTCTAGTAGTAGTAGTAGTAGTAGTAGTATACGTCTAGTAGTAGTAGTAGTAGTAGTATACGTCCAGTAGTAGTAGTATACGTCTAGTAGTAGTAGTAGTAGTAGTATACGTCTAGTAGTAGTAGTAGTAGTAGTATACGTCTAGTAGTAGTAGTAGTAGTAGTAGTATACGTCTAGTAGTAGTAGTAGTAGTAGTAGTAGTAGTAGTAGTAGTAGTAGTAGTAGTATACGTCTAGTAGTAGTAGTAGTAGTAGTATACGTCTAGTAGTAGTAGTAGTAGTAGTAGTATACGTCTAGTAGTAGTAGTAGTAGTAGTATACGTCTAGTAGTAGTAGTAGTAGTATACGTCTAGTAGTAGTAGTAGTAGTAGTAGTATACGTCTAGTAGTAGTAGTAGTAGTAGTAGTAGTATACGTCTAGTAGTAGTAGTAGTAGTAGTAGTAGTATACGTCTAGTAGTAGTAGTAGTAGTAGTAGTAGTATACGTCTAGTAGTAGTAGTAGTAGTAGTATACGTCTAGTAGTAGTAGTAGTAGTAGTAGTATACGTCTAGTAGTAGTAGTAGTAGTAATAGTATACGTCTAGTAGTAGTAGTAGTAGTAGTATACGTCTAGTAGTAGTAGTAGTAGTAGTAGTATACGTCTAGTAGTAGTAGTAGTAGTAGTAGTAGTATACGTCTAGTAGTAGTAGTAGTAGTAGTAGTATACGTCTAGTAGTAGTAGTAGTAGTAGTAGTAGTATACGTCTAGTAGTAGTAGTAGTAGTAGTAGTATACGTCTAGTAGTAGTAGTAGTAGTAGTAGTATACGTCTAGTAGTAGTAGTAGTAGTAGTATACGTCTAGTAGTAGTAGTAGTAGTAGTAGTAGTAGTAGTAGTAGTATACGTCTAGTAGTAGTAGTAGTAGTAGTAGTAGTATACGTCTAGTAGTAATAGTAGTAGTAGTAGTAGTAGTATACGTCTAGTAGTAGTAGTAGTAGTGGAAGTAGTTGGTAGTATATACGTCTTGGTCTTCTTCAATTCGGAGAGACTCTTTAACTTTATTTAAACTTGTTAAGGGGGGATGGCCGTATTTAAACTTCTTAAGGGGGGATGGCCGTATTTCTTAAGGGGATGGCCGTATTTATTAAGGGGGGATGGCCGTATTTATGAAGGGGGGATGGCCGTATTTATTAAAGGGGGATGGCCGTATTTATTAAGGGGGGATGGCCGTATTTATTAAGGGGGGATGGCCGTATTTATACTTCTTAAGGGGGGATGGCCGTATTTATTAAGAGGGGATGGCCGTATTTATTAAGAGGGGATGGCCGTATTTATTAAGAGGGGATGGCCGTATTTCTTAAGGGGGGATGGCAGTATTTATTAAGGGGGGATGGCAGTATTTATTGAGGGGGGATGGCAGTATTTATTGAGGGGGGATGGCAGTATTTATTAAGGGGGGATGGCAGTCTTTATTAAGGGGGGATGGCCGTATTTAAACTTCTTAAGGGGGGATGGCCGTATTTATTTTAAACTTCTTAAGGGGGGATGGCCGTATTTATTAAGGGGGGATGGCCGTATTTATTAAGGGGGGATGGCCGTATTTAAACTTCTTAAGGGGGGATGGCCGTATTTATTAAGGGGGGATGGCCGTATTTAAACTTCTTAAGGGGGGATGGCCGTATTTAAACTTCTTAAGGGGGGATGGCCTTATTTAAACTTCTTAAGGGGGGGTGGCCGTATTTATTAAGGGGGGATGGCCGTATTTAAACTTCTTAAGGGGGGATGGCCGTATTTAAACTTCTTAAGGGGGGATGGCCGTATTTAAACTTCTTAAGGGGGGGTGGCCGTATTTATTAAGGGGGGATGGCCGTATTTTAACTTCTTAAGGGGGGATGGCCTTATTTAAACTTCTTAAGGGGGGGTGGCCGTATTTATTAAGGGGGGATGGCCGTATTTAAACTTCTTAAGGGGGGATGGCCGTATTTAAACTTCTTAAGGGGGGATGGCCGTATTTATTTCCTCATTTATGTTATCTTTATTATAGTTATTATTGTTATTATTGTTATTATAGTGTTTTTATTATAGTTATTTTAGTCCCCTCCGTACACCCCCATCAAACTTAAAAAACACCTGCCTCAGACCCTCCTTCAAGTTGAATTTGTACATTTTTCGATAGAAAAAGGTCCCGGCCGAAGCCCGGGTTCTCTAAAATTACAGGCTCGCTATCGCTCGCTAGGAAAACATCGACACCTACTTGAAACAAAGAATCTTAGTATTGCCAAAAAAATGGGGCGAAAGGTCTTAATATCGCCAAACTAATGGGCCGAACGTCATAAATTCTGACAACTAATGGGGTTAAACATGAGGGAGAGGGGGGACTAGAAAAACGGCCCATCTCCCCTTAACTTTAACTTAACTTTCTTAACTTTACTTGTTTTGCGACCGCTCAGCCCCTACTATTTTAAGGGGAGATTTTCACTTGGGTTTTTTTTTTTTCGAACCTCCTTCTCCCTCATGTTTAGCCCCATTACTTTTGATATTTTAAGAGGTTTCCCCTGTCGGTTGAGGGATTTTTTTCGAACCTTCTTTTCCCTCAT
Organism: Paralithodes platypus; assembly: GCA_032716605.1. Lineage (NCBI taxonomy): Eukaryota > Metazoa > Arthropoda > Malacostraca > Decapoda > Lithodidae > Paralithodes > Paralithodes platypus. The sequence goes on along the minus strand of CM064568.1, from coordinate 46,929,566 downwards.
GTATAGCCCCAATACTTTTGAGATTTTAAGACGTTTGCCCTGTTAGTTTGGCGAATTTTAAGACATTTCACCCAACTTCTGTCAATTTTAAGACCTTTTGTGCCATTAAGGTGTCGATTATTTCCTGGCGAGCGATAGCGAGCCTGTAACTTAGGAGGAACCGTCTTTCGGCTGGCGAAATTTTGTTCTACCGAAAAATATACAAATTATATCGAAGGGTGGTCTAGGGGGTATTTTTTATAAGCTTGATGGGGGTCTAGGAAGCTTGATGGGGGTCTAGGAAGCTTGATGGGGGTCTAGGAAGCTTGATGGGGGTCTAGGAAGCTTGATGGGGGTCTAGGAAGCTTGATGGGGGTCTAGGAAGCTTGATGGGGGTCTAGGAAGCTTGATGGGGGGTCTAGGAAGCTTGATGGGGGTCTAGGAAGCTTGATGGGGGTCTAGGAAGCAAACTAAAAAAACAAATCCCCTGAACCCCTTCCCTACCTGTGACGTATTTTGTACTTTATTCTTGCTATATTTAAACGAGTGGGTGCAGTTTAAGAAGGACCTGTGGTAGTAGAAAGGGTTGAGTGGGATAGTTCGAGGCCGGTTAATTGACGGAGGCCCTTTTGAAACTGAATACAATCGTCCAATATTAGCCCGGATAAAGTACAAAAGACGTCACCGGTACAGAAGGGGTTAAATTGCTTTATTTTCGTACTTTATGTATTATAATTATTGACTCTATAGCCACCTTGTGATGCTCTGTTAAGGGGCTAGTGCTTGTTTATTGGACTCTATACTATAAGGGGGTAGTGCTTGTTTATTGGACTCTATACTATAAGGGGGTAGTGCTTGTTTATTGGTCTATATATTTTTATATTATTTTACTTCTGAGTTTCCTCGCTAGACACCCTTCAAGCTTAAAAAAACATCCCCTAAACCCACTTTCAAGATAAATATGTAAATTTTTCGGTAGAAAAATTTTCCGGCCAAAGGCCGGTTTCTTCTAAAATTACAGGCTCGCTAACGCTCGCCAGGAAAACATTTGACACCTAAATGGCACAAAAGGTATTAACCCTCTCGACATATGACGCGATTTTGAGCCTATTAGGGATACTTTAAAGCCTTTGTTACCACCAGGGGTATTTAGAAACCTTTAGTTTAGTTAACTCTTTACTCCTGCAGTTGTCGAGTTAGCTGTGGGCAGAAAACTAATTTTGGAGAGGTAATTATAAGAGTGAGAGAACTCTATTTCTTATTGCTAATCTGGCAACCTCTGCGTCATATGAGTCTGAAAGGTTTAATATTGACAAAGAAATGGGGCGAAATGTCTCAAAATCGCCAAACTAACGGAAAGAACGACTTAAAATATCAAAACTAATATGCTAAACATGAGGGAGAAGGAGGTCCAGGAAAGGCGACTACCTCCCCCTCAAGCTTTCAGCAGTTTTTAATTCAGCCTTCAACTTATTTAAATATTACTTTTTTTATTATGTGAGTTATATATATAAACCTAAAGCTTTTGGATGCTCTCTACAAGCCTTGTTTTAATGTTATTGTTTTATGCCTTATATAACTGTGTTGGTGGTGTAATGGTTTAGAGTTTTATGCTTAGTGTGGTGTTTGATCCCGGGAGGAATATGCTTTCATTAGTTGATTTTATTATGTTTGTTGGCTTGTAATTTGATTAATGTCAAGAACGGGGTGTTAATGTTAAGAAACCGGGTGTTTTTTTTTGTTTAAGAACGGGGGGTTTTTGTTAATACGGGGTGTTAATGTTAAGAACGGGGTGTTAATGTTAAGAACGGGGTGTTACTTCATATTAAACCTTGTAAATCTTGGACTGTGTATAGTATTAGTGACCCTGTTGAAATAACCTATTTTGTATGATAGACATTTCACGTTTTGTCTTTAAGGGGGGGGGGGGGGTTAGTTTGTTTCCTACTTTTCTCTGTTTTAAATCTAAAAATTTCAAAGACCCCCCTTTCAAGATTTTTTAGAATTTGTAAATTTTTCGGTAGAAAAATGTCCAGGCCGAAGGCCGGTTGCTCTTAAATTACAGGCTCGCTATCGCTCGCCAGGATAAAATCAACACCTAAATGGCACGAAAGGTCTTATAATTGACAGAATTGGGCGGAAATTCTTAAAATCACCAAACTAATGGGGCAAACGTCTTAAAATCTCAAAAACAATGGGGCTAGACATGAGGGAGAAAGGGGTCAAGTGGATATCTCCCCTTAACAGGTATGGCTATTCATTATTCGATCTTCAACATGGGTCTGAATCACCTTCCATTATTCGATCTTCAACATGGGTCTGAATCACCTTCCATTAGATACAGAACAAAGTAGAGATGTTGATTGAGACACATACAGACATATATCGGGCACGTAATTAGATAGATAGATATAATTAGATAGATATAATTAGATAGATATAATTAGATAGATATAATTAGATAGATATAATTAGATAGATAGATATAATTAGATAGATAGATATAATTAGATAGATAGATATAATTAGATATAATCTAGATATAATTAGATATAATCTAGATATAATTAGATATAATCTAGATATAATTAGATATAATCTAGATATAATTAGATAGATAGATATAATTAGATAGATAGATATAATTAGATAGATATAATTAGATAGATATAATTAGATAGATAGATATAGATATAATTAGATAGATATAAGTAGATAGATATAATTAGATAGATATAATTTGATAGATAGATATAATTAGATAGATATAATTAGATAGATAGATATAATTAGATAGATATAATTAGATAGATAGATATAATTAGATAGATATAATTATATATAATTAGATAGATAGATATAATTAGATAGATATAGTTAGATAGATAGATATAATTAGATAGATAGATATAATTAGATAGATAGATATAATTAGAGAGATATAATTAGATAGATATAATTAGATAGATAGATATAATTAGATAGATAGATATAATTAGATATATAGATATAATTAGATAGATAGATATAATTAAATATATATAATTAGATAGATATAATTAGATAGATAGATATAATTAGATAGATATAATTAGATAGATAGATATAATTAGATAGATAGATATAATTAGATATAATTAGATAGATAGATATAATTAGATAGATATAATTAGATAGATAGATATAATTAGATAGATAGATATAATTAGATAGATATAATTAGATAGAATGATATAATTAGATAGATATAATTAGATAGATAGATATAATTAGATAGATAGATATAATTAGATAGATATAATTAGATAGATAGATATAATTAGTTAAGGGGGAGGGAACCTACTTTTTTTTTCTCTCCATTTCTCTCTTTCTCTGGCATGTATCCATTGGGCCCCATTCAGCCTACTGTTTTAAGACGTTTATCCTCATCCATTTCAGTTTCTTCCTGGCCAGCGATAGCGAGCCTGTATTGTATGAATAAATCAGGCTTCGTCGCAGACATTTTTCTATCGAAAAATGTACGTATCGAAAAATGTACGAATTTAGCCTGCTGTCAAAAACATTTTCATATATATGCTGGCTCGCTACCGCTCGCCAGTAAAAAAATCGACACCTGGATGAGGATAAACGTCTTAAAACAGCAGGCTGAATGGGGCCGAATTGATACAACCCAGAGAGAGAGAGAGAGAAAAAAAAAATAAACAGATTGAAATATATGAAGCATTCAATCTCCATAGTAGTTCCTAAATGTCCTTCCACTAGATATACATAGATTGAGTTGATTGGATGGATAAACAGAGACGTGTATAGACTGTAGATTATCAATGGCTCATATAATACCACTCGCCATAATAACCACTTGCCCCACCCTGTTAGAGAGATTGACTCAATCTCTCTATTAAGGGGACACTGGCTGTTTGTTTGGTCTATTAATTCGTGTATTCATGTATTTTTTTAGCTTCCTCCCTAGACCTCCATCAAGTTAGAAAAACGCCCCCTAGACTCCCCCTTCAAGATAGATTTGTAAATTTTTCGGTAGAAAAATGTCCCGGCCAAAGGCCGATTCCTGCTAAGATTACAGGCTCGCTATCGCTCGCCAGGAAAAACATCGACACCTAAATGGCACAAAGGGTCCTAATATTGACAAAGAAATGGGGTGAAAGGTCATAAAATCCCCAAACTAATGGAACCAGCGTCTTAAAATCTCAAAACTAGTGGGGCTAAACATGAAGGAGAAGGGGGTCCAGAAAAAACTGTCTGTCTCCCCTTAATCGGAGTGTAGTCTATATAATATAATATATTATATAGACTACACTATAGTCTATAGTGTAGACATAATATGAGAACATATTATGTTCTCATCTAGTTATCGTGTTGACATCTCTCTAGCTCTCATATATGTGTGTGTCTGTTATGCTATATCTAATGTTCTCATCTAGTTATCGTGTTGACATCTCTCTAGCTCTCATATATGTGTGTGTCTGTTATGCTATATCTAATGTTCTCATCTAGTTATCGTGTTGACATCTCTCTAGCTCTCATATATGTGTGTGTCTGTTATGCTATATCTAATGTTCTCATCTAGTTATCGTGTTGACATCTCTCTAGCTCTCATATATGTGTGTGTCTGTTATGCTATATCTAATGTTCTCATCTAGTTATCGTGTTGACATCTCTCTAGCTCTCATATATGTGTGTGTCTGTTATGCTATATCTAATGTTCTCATCTAGTTATCGTGTTGACATCTCTCTAGCTCTCATATATGTGTCTGTTATGCTATATCTAATGTTCTCATCTAGTTATCGTGTTGACATCTCTCTAGCTCTCATATATGTGTGTGTCTGTTATGCTATATCTAATGTTCTCATCTAGTTATCGTGTTGACATCTCTCTAGCTCTCATATATGTGTGTGTCTGTTATGCTATATCTAATGTTCTCATCTAGTTATCGTGTTGACATCTCTCTAGCTCTCATATATGTGTGTGTCTGTTATGCTATATCTAATGTTCTCATCTAGTTATCGTGTTGACATCTCTCTAGCTCTCATATATGTGTGTGTCTGTTATGCTATATCTAATGTTCTCATCTAGTTATCGTGTTGACATCTCTCTAGCTCTCATATATGTGTGTGTCTGTTATGCTATATCTAATGTAGTTCACTTCTCATAACATCAATTTCAATCTGTCAGAGTTATGTATGATTTTGTTTGACCCTTTGAGGATTATAAGGCGTTTTGTTTGACCCTTTGACGATTATAAGGCGTTTTGTTTGACCCTTTGAGGATTATAAGGCAGTTTTGTTTGACCCTTTGAGGATTATAAGGCGTTTTGTTTGACCCTTTGAGGATTATAAGGCAGTTTTGTTTGACCCTTTTATAAGGCGTTTTGTTTGACCCTTTGAGGATTATAAGGCGTTTTGTTTGACCCTTTGAGGATTTTAAGGCATTTTGTTTGGCCCTTTGAGGATTATAAGGCGTTTTGGTTGACCCTTTGAGGATTATAAGGCAGTTTTGTTTGACCCTTTGAGGATTATAAGGCAGTTTTGTTTGACCCTTTGAGGATTATAAGGCGTTTTGTTTGACCCTTTGAGGATTATAAGGCAGTTTTGTTTGACCCTTTGAGGATTATAAGGCGTTTTGTTTGACCCTTTGAGGATTATAAGGCGTTTTGTTTGACCCTTTGAGGATTATAAGGCATTTTGTTTGACCCTTTGAGGATTATAAGGCGTTTTGTTTGACCCTTTGAGGATTATAAGGCAGTTTTGTTTGACCCTTTGAGGATTATAAGGCATTTTGTTTGACCCTTTGAGGATTATAAGGTGTTTTGTTTGACCCTTTGACGATTATAAGGCGTTTTGTTTGACCCTTTGAGGATTATAAGGCATTTTGTTTGACCCTTTGAGGATTATAAGGCGTTTTGTTTGACCCTTTGAGGATTATAAGGCGTTTTGTTTGACCCTTTGAGGATTATAAGGCAGTTTTGTTTGACCCTTTGAGGATTATAAGGCAGTTTTGTTTGACCCTTTGAGGATTATAAGGCGTTTTGTTTGACCCTTTGAGGATTATAAGGCAGTTTTGTTTGACCCTTTGAGGATTATAAGGCGTTTTGTTTGACCCTTTGAGGATTATAAGGCAGTTTTGTTTGACCCTTTGAGGATTATAAGGCGTTTTGTTTGACCCTTTTGGGTATTATAAGGGGTTTTGTCAATTTATTCTGGCTATCACATTAACCCGAGTAACAGCCAAACAACTCAACACATTTAGAAAGCTAAATTTGTTAATTCTTCTACACACACACACACACACACACACAACACACACACACACACACACACACACACACCTATCACACACAAAACACTTTCTTACACACTCGTAGAAACACATAGAAGCACACATACTCTCTCTCTCCCTCTCGCTCTCTCTCTCTCTCTCTCTCTCTCTCTCTCTCTCTCTCTCTCTCTCTCTCTCTCACTCTCACTCAAATAAACATAATTCCACACTCATTCACTCATCCCTTGACTTCATTAGTTCCTTCCTCTCCTGAAAACAATATATGTAATAGCTAGCATAAAATAAAAGTATTTGTCAGATTGAAAAGATTAATTATATCATGGAGCGATTCACACACTTCAGCTAATAAGGGGGTAGTGCTTGGTTTTTGTTCTATATATTTATTGATTAATTTATTGTTTAGTTTCCTCGCTAGACCTCCATCAAGCTTAGAAAAACACCCCATAGACCCCCTTTCAAGATAAATTTGAAAATTTTTCGGTAGAAAAAATCGACACCTAAAAGGCACGAATGGTCTTAATATTGACAACAAAATGAGGCGAAAGGTCTCAAATTCGCCAAACTAACGGAACGAACGTCTTAAAACCTTAAAACTAATATGCTAAACACGAGGGAGAAGGGGGTCCAGAAAAAGCGAGTACTACCCCCTTAAACATAGTGGTTCATTAATAACTTGACGTATTTGCTGTTTCCAAATTACTTTCAAACGCATCATAGTGCTCTCTCTCATACACTCTAGAATTATGAATATGAACAGGGTATAATTAATGTTTCCTTCATAATCTACTCTTGTATTGGTATAATTAATGTTTCCTTCATAATCTACTCTTGTATTGGTATAATTAATGTTTCCTTCATAATCTACTCTTTTATTGGTATAATTAATGTTTCCTTCATAATCTACTCTTTTATTGGTATAATTATTGTTTCCTTCATAATCTACTCTTTTAATGGTATAATTAATGTTTCCTTCATAATCTACTCTTTTATTGGTATAATTAATGTTTCCTTCATAATCTACTCTTTTATTGGTATAATTATTGTTTCCTTCATAATCTACTCTTGTATTGGTATAATTATTGTTTCCTTCATAATCTACTCTTTTATTGGTATAATGATAGTAATATTTCATTTTATATAAAGAAAGAAAGGTAAATTGTTAGCCAAATGATACTCCATGCCTTGATTATACCCTATGTATAACTGATATTTTACGGTGTTCTACTCGCTAATAGCAATGTATTACTTTGTCAATATTGTATACCGTATATGCTCGAAAATACAATGATCATATCAAACTAATACAATATTTCTGAATGGAGTACAATGTGAATGTATACGTTTGTCATTTATCAATATTTAAACCTCATACAGCTTATGCGCAAACACACACACACACACACACACACACACACACACACACACACACACACACACACACACACACACACACACACACACACACACACCAAATCACCTGCTAATTATGAAATTCCTGATATATTTCCATGTTGGTATTCCAGAAAATTAATGCCGTTCTGAATAACTGTTCAGAAATAGTTCGTCGCTCGTGATTAACTATTTCAATATATCGTCAGGCATTCTTGCATTACATTCCGGCTACTGTTATACGATATTGTATAGTTTGGATAGGGTGTGTCGGAGTTAACCCCTTCAGTATTTAACTTAAGAGGAAGTATAGGTTGTTTTTTGGACCCCTTTTTCCCTCATGTTTTGCCCCATTAGTTTTGAAGTTCTTAAACGTTCGTTCCATTTATTTGGCCATTTTAAGACCTTTCGTCCCATTTCTTTGTCAATATTAAGACTTGTAATACCATCTAGGTATAAATTTGTTCTTGGCGAGCGCGAGCGAGCCTGTAATTTACAAGAAACTGGCATTCGCCCGATACATTCTTCTGCCGAAAAATGAATGAATTAAACATTAATTTGGAATAGCACAACCAAGTAGCTCTGTGCCAGGAGGATGTGCGGCCAGCTGTACCTATACCCTGTTTATTTTACACTGGCGGTAAATTGCAAAGTTCATATCAAGTTTCCTGTGATTTTGAAGATTGTGTGGTGAAATATGGTGCTAATTATATAAACTTGGTCTTCATAGGATGCAGGGACAGAGTATTTTCATACTTCTCCTTTGTTATCGAGAAAAAAAAGCAGTTGTTAATGACCTGTTTTGGTTCTGTCCTTTTCTATCTTTCTCTGGCTTGTATCCATTTGGCCCCATTCAGCCTACTGTTTTAAGACGTTTATCCCCATCCAGGTGTCAATTTTTTACTGGTGAGCGGTAGCGAGCCAGCATATTTTTTTATTTTTGTTTGACAGCAGGCTAAATTTGTACATTTTTCGATAGACAAATTCTCCGGCGAAGCCGGATTTCTTCATATAATGCTGGCTCGCTATCGCTCGCCAGGAAGAAATCGACACCTAGATGGGGATAAACGTCTTAAAATAGTTGGCTGAATGGGGCCGAATGGATACAAGCCAGAGAAAGAGAGAAAAGGACAGAAATAACAAAAAGCAGGTCACCCCCCTTAAGTGATTCAATATACCGTCAGCTGAAAAGAAACAGAGTAAAGTGCCTGCCCTGTACTGTACTGTAACAATGGCATAACAGACCAAACTTGTCCTACTTCCTGGTCTTTTAATTGTCAGGCGGCAGGGACACCATCTGGCCTGTACCCATTTGTAGTATTAAGGCCAGAAAAGGCAGAAAGTACATCTTTTGAAGAGATTATAATAGTATGTATAAGTAACTAGCAGAGTGGCAAACCCAACTTAGGTGAACTTAGGTTAGGTAGGTGGAGGAGGAGGAGGAGGAGGAGGAGAAGAAGGAACTACACCGGAATTGTCTAAAGTTGAGAATCTACCCAATCTCCCCAATAAAAAACTTCACGTCTAGCCGTATTCAATTTTACAATTCCAAGCATACTACAATATACTGTAGGACCCTGTGTGGTCGTGTTAACTCCGAGGCACGTAGCGCGACGCACAGGACCAAATAAAACAAAAGGGGCTCCGTTAGGGCCCAGAGGATAAATCAGAGTATATGCACGAGAACAATAATTAAATTTGGTTCAGTAATAACCGAAAAATCGCAATTTTTCAATAAGCGTTGCCCTAACAAGAAGAAGAAGAAGAAGAACAAGACAAAGAACGACATGTATAAGTCCTTGAGGTCCTTGGCTTCTCCCAGATAGGGGGGTCGAATTGGACGTCGATTCACAAAGCCCTTCAATTCAAGAACAACAACATCCTTCACTTCGCGCGCAGACCTAATAGGTTGAATACGGCGAACAATATTTCTAGGAACAGGCAGCCTTAGTCTATGGCATCACATTAATAATTCATACTTAATTATTGACGTATACCGGGGAGAGGGAGTGTGTTTACAGCTATACTGAATATGAAACCACAACACCGACTTAAGGGGAGGTTTTTAGTTTGGTCCCTAGATATCCTTCAAGCTTAAGATTACACCCCCTTGAGCCTCTTTCAAGATAAATTTGTACATTTTTCGGTAGAAAAATTTCCCGGCTGAAAGCCGGTTCCTCTTAAATTACAGGCTCGCTATCGCTCGCCAGGATAAAATCGACACCTAAATGGCACGAAAGGTCTTAAAATTGACAGAAATGGGTTGAAAGTTCTTAAAATCGTCAAAATAATGGGGCAAACGTCTTAAAATTTGAAAAAACAATGGGGCTAAACATGAGGGAGAAAGGAGTAAACAAAAAAAAATCCCTCAAGTGGAAATCTCCCCTTAAGGAAGATGTTGTCTGTCAAATATTCTGTTACAGCAAAATTCTGATAATTTGAACACGGATAATCCAAAATTCTGATAATTCGAACACGGATAATCCAAAATTCTGATAATTTGAACACGGATAATCCAAAATTCTGATAATTCGAACACGGATAATCCAAAATTCTGATAATTTGAACACGGATAATCCAAAATTCTGATAATTTGAACACGGATAATCCAAAATTCTGATAATTTGAACACGGATAATCCAAAATTCTGATAATTCAAACACGGATAATCCAAAATTCCCAATAACCCGATGTTTTGAAGATCGGGATTAATAACATTAAAATTGGGAGAAATAGAAAACAATTATATAAATGCACACCGATATCGGCGAAGTGGAGACAAGCGTAGGTGCAGACGATGCCAATTTGCTACCCTACAACCAGCATCTATGGCTGGAGGCTCTTGTTAACCCTTTCACGCATTTATGACGCAGAGGTTGCCAGATTAGCAATAAGAAATAGAGTTATCTCACTCTTATAATTACCTCTCCAAAATAGTTTTCTGCCCACAGCTAACTCAAACACAACTGCAGAGGTTGGAGTAACTAAACTAAAGGTTTCTAAATACCCCTGATGGTAACAAAGGCTTTAAAGTATCCCCAATAAGATCAAAATCGCGTCATATGTCGGAGAGGGTTAAACTGAATATAATCGTCTAATAGTAGCCAGAATAAAGTTAAAAGGACGGCGCCGGTACAGAAGGGGTTAAGTTCAAAGTCAGTCGATGTTAATAACCCCTTCACCACCATTACGATACCTTCATCATATTCTGGTTACCATGAGACGATTTTCTTTAGTTTGTCCTCTATCTATACGACTCAAATGGGTGAATAAGATCTCAATTAAGCCCTCTTACAGTTACATAGGTCCTTCTTTAACTGCACACAATTAAGCCCTCTTACAGTTACATAGGTCCTTCTTTAACTGCACACAATTAAGCCCTCTTACAGTTACATAGGTCCTTCTTTAACTGCACACAATTAAGCCCTCTTACAGTTACATAGGTCCTTCTTTAACTGCACACAATTAAGCCCTCTTACAGTTACATAGGTCCTTCTTTAACTGCACACAATTAAGCCCTCTTACAGTTACATAGGTCCTTCTTTAACTGCACACAATTAAGCCCTCTTACAGTTACATAGGTCCTTCTTTAACTGCACACAATTAAGCCCTCTTACAGTTACATAGGTCCTTCTTTAACTGCACACAATTAAGCCCTCTTACAGTTACATAGGTCCTTCTTTAACTGCACACAATTAAGCCCTCTTACAGTTACATAGGTCCTTCTTTAACTGCACACAATTAAGCCCTCTTACAGTTACATAGGTCCTTCTTTAACTGCACACAATTAAGCCCTCTTACAGTTACATAGGTCCTTCTTTAACTGCACACAATTAAGCCCTCTTACAGTTACATAGGTCCTTCTTTAACTGCACACAATTAAGCCCTCTTACAGTTACATAGGTCCTTCTTTAACTGCACACAATTAAGCCCTCTTACAGTTACATAGGTCCTTAAACTGCACACAATCATCTATTTTTATCCAGAATCGAAGGTAATAAACGTCATGGTGATGAAGGGGTTAATGATTGAGTGTTATTTGATCATTATAAACTGTATTCTGTAAAGGCTTAAGGGGAGGTTTTTAGTTGATTCCCTAGACTTCCATCAAGCTTAAAATTACTCCCCCTTGATCCCCTTTCAAGATAAATTTGTACATTTTTCGGTAGAAAAATTTCCCGGCCGAAGGCCGGTTCCACATGTAGACCTATATACAGTATACGTCGTTGGTTGTCTGATATATGTTAATCGGTTATTAAGGGGGCCGATCTGCTATTTCTCTCTGAGTTTTATCCATTCGGCCCCATTCAGCCTACTGTTTTATAGCGTTTCTCCCCATTCAGTTATCGATTTTTTTCCTAGCGAGCGATAGCGAGACATCATTGTATGCAATGTATGGAGAAATCCGGCTTCGCCGGAGAAATTTTTCTACTGAAAAATGTACAAATTAAGTCAGCTGTCTAAAAAAATATCCAAAATATGTTTGCTCGCTATCGCTCGCCAGGTTTAAATCGACACCTGGATGAGGATAAACGTCATAAAACAGTAGGCTGGATGGGGTCGAATGGCTACTACCCAGAAAGAAAACAAAGAGCGGGTCGGTCCCCTTAATATGGTAATGGGATTATTAACGCGGGTCGGCGGCTCTTACAATTATATTTACATATATTACAGTCAAGGAAACGCGGTCACACGTGGGCTCTCGGATCAGGCAATGGCGGGGTTATTCACAGTAACCATTATAGCAGTTCTCCATGTGGACTAGTAATTGCCGACTTGCGAGTTTCGTTCTATAAGGAAGTTGGAGCTGTAGACAACGATATATAACATAATTTACAGCTAAAATACGATCGTAGTACATTTATAAATACACAAAACCCAATTCAACATACCATATATCTATCAGAAACTTACATTATTATTGCATTTCTGTTTAATATCCATGTTCACGGCTCCAACTTCCTTATAGCCTGAAACTCGCAAGCGGTCAATTGGTAATCCCAGAAATCAGATATGCAAGCTCTACACTTAGCTCCTTGAAGTGTACCATCTCGACAGGTTCGGGCACTCCAAATGCCGACTTCGATTGTCTATTCTCTTGTACCGGTACATAGTAATGGAACAATTACCCTTATTATTCAACACACTGTTATATGCATACACTTTAAGGGGCGGTATTTAGTTGATTCCCTAGACTTCCATCAAGCTTAAAATTATTCCCCCTTGACCCCCTTTCTAGATAAATTTGTACATTTTTCGGTAGGAAAATGTCCCGGTCGAAGGCCGGTTCCCCTTAAATTACAGGCTCGCTATCGCTCGCCAGGAAAAAATCGACACCTAAATGGCACGAATGGTCTTAAAATTGACAAATGGGGCGAGGGTTCTTAAAATCGCCAAATTAATGGGGCAAGCGTCCTTAAGTCTCACAAGCAATGGGGCTAAACATGAGGGAGAAAGAGGTTCAGAAAAAAATCCTCCAGGTGGAAATCTCCCCTTAAGACAACTCCTGGGGAGTAAGTATCTCATATACTCCTCGTCACTCGGTCCTTACACACTACCAACTCCTAGGAGTATTGGCAATCGGGTACCGTAATGTACCTTGTGCACGATATGCAACACGTTTAGACAGGGCACGTGAGGCATCAAAGGAGGGGGGGGGGGGAAGCTCAAAGGCATTTCCAGATGTCGTAAGAGCGACTAAAAGTGCATAGGGGGGAATTCGTTAAGGGAGCCTACCTCGCTTTTTGTTCTCTTTCTCTCCCTCTCTCTTTGGCTTGTATCCATTCGGCCTCATTCAGCCTACTGTTTTAAGACGTTTACCCCCATCCAGGTGTCAATATTTTCCTGGCGAGAGATAGCGAGCCAGCATATATATATTTTTGTTTTGACAGCAAGCTAAATTTGTACATTTTTCGATAGAAAAATGTCTCCGGCGAAGCCGGACTTCTCCATACCATGCTGGCTCGCTATCGCTCGCCAGGAAGAAATCGATACCTGGATGGGGATACACATCTTAAAACAGTTGGCTGAATGGGACCGAATGGATACAAGCCAGGGAAAGAGAGAAAAGGAGAGAAAGATACAAAAAAAGCGAGGTAGGCTCCCTTAATGAGTGATACTAAGCGGGCACTGCGGCCTTTACTTGGCGCTCATGATATCCTTAGATTCTATATTCGATATAATGGAACGGGGGGGGGGGGGGATACCTACGTTATAGTCGCAAAGGGAGAGCTTTACGAATTGACCACTTGCGAGTTTCAGGCTATAAGGAAGTTGGAGCCGTGAACACCGTTATTAAACAGAAATGCAAGAATAATGTACGTTTCTGATGGATAAATGGTATGTTGAATTGGGTTTTATGTATTTATAAATGTAGTACGGCCGTATTGTAGCTGTACGTTCTGTTAAATATCGTTGTGTACAGCTCCAACTTTCTTATATAGAATGAAACTCGCAATTGCGATCGTAACGAACAGAGCGCCTCTGCAGTTGTCAATTAGCGATCGGTAATTTAGGAGAGGGAATTATAAGAGTGAGAGACCTCTATTCTTATTGTTTGGCAACCTCTGCGTCATATGTGCTGGGTTTTAAGGGGACAGTGGCTGTTTGTTTGGTCTATTAATTCATTTATTCATATATTTGTTTAGTTTCCGCTCTAGACCTCCATCAAGCTTAGACAAACACCCCCTAGACCCCCCTTCAAGATAGATTTGTAAAAATTTTGGTAGAAAAATACCCCGGCCAAAGGCCGAGTCCTCCTAAAATTACAGGAAAAATATCCCGGCCAAAGGCCTATTCCTCCTAAAATTACAGGCTCGCTATCGCTCGCCAGGAAAAAATCGACACCTAAATGGCACGAAGGATCCTAATATTGACAAAGAAACGGGTGAAAGGTCTTAAAATCATCAAACTAATGAAACTAATGTCTTAAAATCTCAAAACTAATGGGGCTAAACATGAGGAAGAAGGGGGTCAAGAAAAACTACCCCTCCCCCCTTAAGAGGCAATTGTGAAGGCAGACGTGTTTTATTAATTATTCTTTGTCATAACTGATAATTACTATAGTCTATGCGCTGTAAGCAGGCGAGTAATCATGAACTGTATCCTCTGTAACTCAAAAAGGGCTAGAGCAAATGGGCTGTACATTTCCACATCGATTCCTTGACTGACTCTTCCCAAATTGTAGAAATATATGCTCGATTACTCTAGTCGTTTTTGAGTTACAGAGGTTAGAGGTCGTGATTTCTCGCCTACTTACAGCGCATAGACTATACCAATATATCAGATAAGCTCATTTAACCCTTTTTGTACCGGCGACGTATTTTGTATTTTGTTCTAACTATATTCAGACGATGGTGTGCAGTTTAAGAAGGATCCGTGGTACGGTAGTAAAATGGGTTAGGTGTGATAGTTGGAAGCCTGTTCATTGCTGGAGGCCCTTTGTAGACGTGTAATAATAGCCAGCATAAAGCTAGAAGGACGGCACCATTTCTTTGTCAATATTAAGATCTTTCGTGCCATTTAGGTGTCGAATATTTCGTGGCGAGCGATAGCGAGCCTGTAAATTTAAGAGTAAGACATTTTTCGATATACAAATTTATAATTTTAACTTGAAGGGGGTTTTAAGGCATGTTAGTTTAATTTAGGTATGTTTGTTTAATTTAGGTATGTTTGTTTAATTTAGGTATGTTTGTTTAATTTAGGCATGTTTGTTTAATTTAGGTATGTTTGTTTAATTTAGGTATGTTTGTTTAATTTAGGCACGTTTGTTTAATTTAGGTATGTTTGTTTAATTTAGGTAGGTTTGTTTAATTTAGGCATGTTTGTTTAATTTAGGCATGTTTGTTTAATTTAGGTATGTTTGTTTAATTTAGGTATGTTTGTTTAATTTAGGTATGTTTGTTTAATTTAGGCATGTTTGTTTAATTTAGGTATGTTTATTTAATTTAGGTATGTTTGTTTAATTTAGGCATGTTTGTTTAATTTAGGCATGTTTGTTTAATTTATGTATGTTTGTTTAATTTAGGTATGTTAGTTTAATTTAGGTATGTTTGTTTAATTTAGGTATGTTTGTTTAATTTAGGTATGTTTGTTTAATTTAGGTATGTTTGTTTAATTTAGGCATGTTTGTTTAATTTAGGTATGTTTGTTTAATTTAGGTATGTTTGTTTAATTTAGGTATGTTTGTTTAATTTAGGTATGTTTGTTTAATTTAGGCATGTTTGTTTAATTTAGGCATGTTTGTTTAATTTAGGTACGGTATGTTTGGTTAATTTAGGTATGTTTGTTTAATTTAGGCATGTTTGTTTAATTTAGGTATGTTTGCTTAATTTAGGTATGTTTGTTTAATTTAGGCATGTTTGTTTAATTTAGGTATGTTTGTTTAATTTAGGTATGTTTGTTTAATTTAGGCATGTTTGTTTAATTTAGGTATGTGTTTAATTTAGGTATGTTTGTTTAATTTAGGTATGTTTGTTTAATTTAGGTATGTTTGTTTAATTTAGGTATGTTTGTGTAATTTAGGTATGTTTGTTTAATTTAGGTATGTTAGTTTAATTTAGGTATGTTTGTTTAATTTAGGCATGTTTGTTTAATTTAGGTATGTTTGTTTAATTTAGGTATGTTAGTTTAATTTAGGTATGTTTGTTTAATTTAGGCATGTTTGTTTAATTTAGGAATGTTTGTTTAATTTAGGCATGTTTGTTTAATTTAGGCATGTTTCTTTAATTTAGGCATGTTTGTTTAATTTAGGCATGTTTGTTTAATTTAGGCATATTTGTTTAATTTAGGCATGTTTGTTTAATTTAGGTATGTTTGTTTAATTTAGGTATGTTTGTTTAATTTAGGTATGTTTGTTTAATTTAGGCATGTTTGTTTAATTTAGGCATGTTTGTTTAATTTAGGCATGTTTGTTTAATTTAGGCATGTTTGTTTAATTTAGGCATGTTTGTTTAATTTAGGTATGTTTGTTTAATTTAGGTATGTTTGTTTAATTTAGGTATGTTTGTTTAAGTTAGGTGTGTTTGTTTAATTTAGTCATGTTTGTTTAATTTAGGTATGTTTGTTTAATTTAGGTATGTTTGTTTAATTTAGGTATGTTTGTTTAATTTAGGTATGTTTGTTTAATTTAGGTATGTTTGTTTAATTTAGGCATGTTAGTTTAATTTTGATGGAGGTCTAGGGAGGTAGCTGAACAAAATAATGAAAATGTCAATAAAAAGGCAAATAAATACGGCACCAGGTGATTTAATTAAGAATAGAAAGGTATATCCAATAATCAAGGGTGACTCACTACTAATATTCCCATTAATGTGTCCCCTTTCATATTATACCCTCCATACCCTCAGTCTTAAAGGTGGGGGCTCATGGGTTGAGATAAACATGGAATGATAATCGCCAAGCTGTACATAATTATCTTGCAAAATGCAATGGCACTGAAATAATTATTAACAATGGTATAAAGGATTTTGTGGATCGTCTATACCGGGCCTGTGACGTCACAAGAGTGTAAGTCCACCATCCAGTCTAGGCTAAGGATACTGGTGTAACGTCACTATGACGTCACAGGCCCGGTATAGACGATCCGCAAAATCCTTTATACCATTGTTAATAATTATTTCAGTGACAATGCATTTTACAAGATAATTATATGATGTTGGCGATTATTTTTCCATATTTACCTCAACCCATGAGACCCCACCTTTAAGGGGAGATTTCCACTTGAGGGATTTTTTTCTTGACCCCTTTCTCCTTCATGTTTAGCCCCATTACTTTTGAGAACTTAAGACGTTCGCCCCATTAGTTTAGCGATTTTAAGAACTTTCGCCTCATTTCTGTCACCTTTCGTGCCATTTAGGTGTCCATTTTTTCCTGGCGAGCGATAGCGAGTCTGTAATTTAAGAGGAATCGGCCTTCGGCCGGGACATTTTTCTACCGAAAAATGTACAAATTTATCTTGAAAGGGGGTCAAGGGGGTGTAATTTTAAGCTTGATGGAAGTCTAGGGAACGAACTAAAAACCTCCCCTTAAAATTGTATGTATGTACCTGTATGTATGTATGTATGTATGTATGTATCTTTTACAGGGTAGCCAAAAAGAAGGAAGGAAGGGAGAAGGATGGATGGATGTTGGAGAAGGAAATTATATCACTGTGTTGATGGATGAGGGAGATGATGATGATGGATGAGAGGATGAGGGTGATGAAGAAAAGGGGGAGGGGGGGGGGGGTGTTGATGACAAGAGCGGTGTGGTGGTGGTGATGGGAGGGGGTGATGCGGAGGGGGAGTTAACCCTCTCACGTTCTTGACGCAATTTTGAGCCTATTAGAGGACGTGTGGCAGAGTGGTCTTGCCACTGGACTGGTAATCCAATGGACCCGGGTTCGAATCACAATATGTCAATGCCAAAGATATTATTGGGATGGAATTTGTGCTGTACCTAGTATCAGTGCATTACCACAGCACCCCAAAATGCCAAAAACAAAAATACTCTCATTGTTCCCTGATTAAATAGCATTGTATGAGTATTCCCATATTCAAAATATGTTACAGGGGAGCAATGCCTATTGAGTTAATTGCTCAATAGGTGGCGTTCTGAGAGTGAGGGTCCGAGTGTGGGGGTTGAGACTGAAGCGCAGAGGCGAAGCGGCTTCAGAGATGGAGTTGCTTCAAACCGGGGTGCTCTGCATGTCTCACTCCCTAGACTGGAACAAGACCTCGCGGGCCTCACCGTGTAGTGTAAAGGCTCTCAGCCTATGCCCGAGAGGGAGTAGTTGGAATAGGCCTATAGAAAAAAAAATAAACAAAATGTAAAGCCTTGTTACCATCAGGGGTATTTAGCAACCTTTAGTTTAGTTACTTCAACCTCTGCAGTTCTCTTTGAGTTAGCTGTGGGCAGAAAACTAATTTTGGTGAGGTAATTATAAGAGTGAGAGCTAATTATTATTGCTAATCTGGCAACCTCTGCGTCATAAAAACGTGAAAGGGTTAATAACAAAAGCGGGGTGGTGGAAGGGGGGATGCGGAGGGGGTGTTGATGATGGGAACAGAGGGGGGGGGGGGGATGCTGAAGGGGAGTTAATAACAAAAGCGAAGTGGTGGGGGGAGGGGGGGATGAGGGTGCGGGAGGGGGGGTTGCGAGTGTGATGAGATCCTTGCAATTGGAGGTTCCAACAGTGTACTTTATTTTATCTATTTTATATATTTATTATTATTATTATTATTATTATTATTATTATTATTATTATTTTTTATTTTTTTTTTTTTTTTTTTTTTTTTTTTTTTTTGGGGGGGGGGGGGTTAGAGACGAGTGGTTACCATAATGTTAACCTTCACTGTTTTAAGGGGAGATTTCCACTCAAGGGATTTTTTTTTCTGGACCCCTTTCTCCCTCATGTGTAGCCCCATTGCTTTTTAGATTTTAAGACGTTAGCCCTAGTAGTTTGGACATTTTAAGACATTTTGCCCCATTTCTGTCAATTTTAAGACCTTTCGTGCCATTAAGGTGTCGATTTTTTCCTGGCGAGCGACAGCGAGCCTGTAATTTAAGAACAAACGGCCTCCGGCCGGGACATTTTTCTACCGAAAAATTTACAAATTTATCTTGAAAGATGGTCTAGGGAGTGTAATTTTAAGCTTGATGAAAACGTAGGGAACAAACTAAATACCTCCCCTTAAGGGGGTGTTTTTTTAGTTTGCTCCCCAGACCACTTAATCCAGCTTAATTTAACACACTCAAGACCCCCGCTTCGAAATAAATGTGTACATTTTTCGGTAGAAAATAGTCCCGCCCGAAGCCGGTACCTCTTAATTTACAGGTTTGCTATCGCTCATCAGAAAAGAATCCACTCCTAAATATCAGAACAAGTCTTCATATTGAGAAAAAAATATGGGACGAAAGGTCTAAAAATTGCCATATTGGTGGGAACATCTAATAAAACTCAAAACTGATGGGGCTTAACATGAAGGAAAATGGGGTCCAGAAAAAATACATAAACCTTCAAACAGTTGGGTAAAGTACAGTCTCAATCCCTAAAAGTAAGCCCAACAATAAAATTGGCTAGGGTCTTTCTGAAAGACGGGTAAACCTGGGAACGCACACACGAACAGACTCTGCTCAAATTAAACAGAGCTCGAACAGCCATATGAACCTGTTGTGGTTGACTGCAACTATGTTGCTTATTTTCGCAGTATGTAAATTACTTCAAGTTGTAATACTGGACACGGAAATCTTCACCAGGCCTATTGACCCAAATGAGTCTCTTTGATTATGGTTCTAATTGACTAGGAGTACCGGTAGTAATATAAAACATTGCAGATTAAAGAAATATGTTAAGATCGTGAAGTTATTTATGTCTGTGAATCAACAGATAACACAATTACTTATTCTCACTGCATTGAAGCAACTTTAGTGATCAAACATTATTGATGACATTTAGAACAACTGGCAACCGTTTTCAACTTCATACTATATTCCTCTCTATTGATGGAACATATAAAGTTGATATTCCTATGTGCCCTGCTAAACTACCTTCTTCCCGACCCCTTTTCCCTAAATTGAAATTATTTTAGCTTCTATTGCTCTCTGACACTAGGTAGAGATTACCATGAATATTTAGGAAGACCTTACCTTCCTAGACCGGCAAAATGCACAACTCACTCTGTTCAGGCATACCACCATATCTCTGGGTAAAATGTATGATCGTAAGTTTTCAGCTCAAGGAATAGTAACATTGTTTCTGACATACTTCCACTATACATAAGCGTATATAATAAATATGAAGTATCTTGGAAATCATTAACATAATTATCACAAAACTCGACAAAAATATATGTGGGTAGAAGTGGAGAACCAAGCCAATTCAGAGAGAGAGAGAGAGAGAGAGAGAGTGGAATGATACTAAACGTTGTTTAATAGTAGTAAAAAGGTTGCATATATTTATATATTATTTCACCACATAATATTTGTACATTTAATCTTGCTACTTTAAACGTTTTACCTAGCTCAGTGTTAGATCCTCATGATACAATAATCCACATTTTTGCGATACTAGTTACTTTTGAATACAGAGTTCGTGGCAGAATAAAGTAGCTCCTATGACGAAAAAACTGATGTTATCCAATTATCTTATTTACTTATTGAAAGCTTCGGAATTATTTCCTATCTATCTTTCTATATACTCAGGCCCAATCTTCACTTTTCCCTTTCCTTTTTTTTTGGGGGTGGGTGGGTTGGGGGGGGGGGGGGGGGGGCGACTCAAGACAGAGCAAGAATAGGGACAACACAAAACACAACAGAAAACAATGAACACACACAAACAAAATACAACTTCACACACTTCTAGGTCATCCAGGAGAAGACCCAGAGACCAGGGTCACCAATGTCCCTTCCAGCACTTCCAAGGGAATAATGTTCACCCCGTAATTACAGCATGTTCATATTCTAGATGAAAGTAATGTAATGACTAATGTGACGCAATCGGCTTCATGATAACTTTTAACTTCGCTTTTTTTCTCTTTCTCTCCCTCTCTCTTTGGCTTGTATCCATTCGGCCCCATTCAACTTAGTGTTTTAAGACGTTTATCCCCATCCAGGTGTCAATATTTTCCTGGCGAGCGGTAGCGAGCCAGCATATATATATATATATATTTGTTTTGACAGCAAGCTAAATTTGTAATTTTTTTATAGAAAAATGTCTCCGGCGAAGCCTGATTTCGCCATACAATGCTGGCTCGCTATCGCTCGCCAGGAAGAAATCGACACCTGAATGGGGATAAAGGTCTTAAAACAGTTGACTGAATGGGGCCGAATGGATACAAACCAGGGAAAGGGAGAAAAGGAGAGAATGATAAAAAAACAGCCGGTGACCGCCCTTAAATACGTATACATGTAAAGAGATCCCATTCTCGACTAACTTAACTCTTTGAAGATAGCGATGCATTTTCACCGCTTGTTCTGGTTATCATAATTCAATTTTATGCAGTTTATGTAATATCTGTGGGTATTAAAAGTAAAATACTCAATAAATCCCTAAAGTTATATGTAGAATAAACTGTACAAAATGCGCAAAAAGCTTACAGCTTAACGTTTGCAATATTCTATCAACGTCCTTTAATCATTATGGTATGTAATATGAACTTCCGTTCATGAGCATATACTGTACTCTGTGCAACTCTCCAACTCAAGAGCTAACCGATATTCCCAAGCAGCTGCTTAACTTTCTTTAATTATTGATTTCGGAAAGCACCTTAGCAAGGTTTTAAAATAAGAAACAGAATTACCCGGGGTATAATTATCAAGCTTTATATTTCGGTAGGACTCAACTCTATCTTATGACTTTGGGTTGTGATAGACTGTAGCTTGGATTGAATGTAGTTGGCCAATCTTTATTCATATCCATTGTATTATGGGCATCGTTAAGAAATAGTGTTGCTTAAACAGTTTATTCTATTTTGAACTTATAGGCTTCGGACACTTTGAGGATTTATTTCTAATTCTTTCGAATTTCATTCGTTTCAAGCTAAATAAAGCCGTAGGAGATATTTATGAGTTATTGTTTACACGCAAATAGGTCTTTAGACCTTTAAAGAAATTATTGCAATGGAAAGCAAAAACTAAAGTTGATACATCAAAACTATCAATGGTTCATTTTGCTGTTCGAGCCACCTGTGCTAAATCGGAGTGGAGTGTGTGCGATGCCACGTTTACCTGTCATCCAGAAAGACCCGGGATACCAATATTTCTTGAGTCGAGGGGGGCTTACTTTTAGGGATTGCGACTGTACCTGCCTAGATTGATATCTAGTATTCGATAAATGGATATTAATATGTTTTCTCCACTAACCAACTTTATTCCTAAACTCGATTAATGAAATTAACAAACACATGTGGCAGTCCGGGGATTCGAACCCAGGACGCTCACACCGAAAATCAACACACTTATGCATTGCACCACGAAGACACCCCCTTCTCCCTCACGTTTAGCCCCATTAGGTTTGACATTTTAAGACGTTCACCCAATTTGTTTGGCGATTATAGGACCTCTTGCCCCATTTCTTTTTCAATGATAAGACTATTCATGCCATCTAGGTGTCGTTGTGTTCATGGCGAGATATAGCGAGTTTACAATTGTGGAGTAAACCCGTAACATTGTTCTACCCAAAAATGTATATATTCATCTTAAAGGGGGCTTCATGAGTATATATTCATCTTAAAGGGGGCTTCATGAGTATATATTCAGCTTAAAGGGGGCTTCATGAGTATATATTCATCTTAAAGGGGGCTTCATGAGTATTTATTCATCTTAAAGGGGGCTTCATGAGTATATATTCATCTTAAAGGGGGCTTCATGAGTATATATTCATCTTAAAGGGGGCTTCATGAGTATTTATTCATCTTAAAGGGGGCTTCATGAGCATATATTCATCTTAAAGGGGGCTTCATGAGTATATATTCATCTTAAAGGGGGCTTCATGAGTATATTCATCTTAAAGGGGGCTTCATGAGTATTTATTCATCTTAAAGGGGGCTTCATGAGTATTTATTCATCTTAAAGGGGGCTTCATGAGTATATATTTATCTTAAAGAGGGCTTCATGAGTATATATTCATCTTAAAGGGGGCTTCATGAGTATATATTCATCTTAAAGAGGGCTTCATGAGTATTTATTCATCTTAAAGGGGGCTTCATGAGTATATATTCATCTTAAAGAGGGCTTCATGAGTATTTATTCATCTTAAAGGGGGCTTCATGAGTATATATTCATCTTAAAGGGGGCTTCATGAGTATTTATCTAAGTTTGAAGGGGGTCTAGGGATCACATTTAAATAGAACAGAAAATATATATATATATATATATATATATATATATATATATATATATATATATATATATATATATACAGTATATGTGTGTATAATGTGTATAATTGAAGCCCTTTAAACGCAACTGAACGACCACCAGATAAGAGGAGTGATTTGAGTTAAGGGAAAACCAAAGCCAAGAGAAATACGAATGAAGTAAGAGAGAGAGAGACAGAGGTAAGGAAGAGGGGAGGGAGAAGGCCAATGAAGGGGAAGATGTGAAAATGGATAACAGAGAGAGAGAGAGATAGGACAGAGATTATGGTGAGAGTGGGAACAGCGAGGGAAGGTTACAGGAAATGAAGAGAGCTTGTTAGAGGTTTACAAGGAATTTGAGATATGTATTTTTAGAGATGTTAAAGGGAAGTTTTTTGTTTGCTCTCTAGACCTGCAAGCTTGAAAAAATACCCTTTAAACCCCTTTCGAAATAAATTTGTAAATTTTTCCGTAGAAAATTGGCCCGGCCAAGGGCCGGTTCCTCTTAAATTACAGGCTCACTATCGCTCGCCAGCAAATAATCGACACCAAAATGGCACCAATGATCTTAAAATTGACAGACATAGGGCGAATTTGAGTCGATTTGTTTCATATATATTTATTTATTTATATATTTTATATTGTTTGGTTTCCTCCCTAGACCTCCATCAAACTTAAAAAACATCCCCACATCTTTATATGATTGTAATGTAATTTCGCGGCCGAAGGCCGGTTGCTCTTATATTACAGGCTCGCTATCGCTCGCCAGGAAAAAAAGCGACACCTAAATGGCATGAAGGGCTTGATATTGATAAAGAAAGGGGACGAAAGGTCTTAAAATCGACCAACTAATTGGTCGAACGCCTTAAAATGTGAAAACCAAAGGGGATGTACTTCCCCTTAATATTATATCCGAACAAGGCTTGATGTTTGGTTATATTGTTTCAGATTAGGAGGGACCTCAACCATCAAACCGGCTGACGTCAAGGTAGGCAACAATCATTAATTTGGTTGTATTTGTATTATTTATTTATTTATATATTTTTGGTCTATGTAACTTTCTATATTTAGTTATCTGTTCATCTATCTATTTCGTACTTTGTATTTTTTCTTTACTATTATATAATATATATATATATATATATATATATATATATATATATATATATATATATATATATATATATATATATATATATATATAATTATAGGGTGGTCAGTATGGTGGTCAGTATGGAAGTGAAGAAGTCCTTGCATGACAGTGTGGTAATCCCGACACTGACTTATGGAAGTGAAGCATGGACGTTGGTTGAGAGACTCAGATCAAGAGTGAGAGCAGTGGAAATGAATTTCTTAAGAAGTGCGTGCGGAGTTACATGGAGGGATAGACAGATTAATGAAGAAGTAAGAAGGTGTGGTGTGGTGTGGAGTGCTGGAAAGTGTGAAAAGGAACTTGAGGTGGTTCGGAAATATGGAACGTATGGAAAGCGAGAGAATGACTAAGAGGGTGTACGAGAGCAAGGTGGAAGGACAGAGAGGGAGAGGTAGACTGAAGGAGAGGTGGAAGGATGGAGTGAGGAAGTATATGAACGAAGGCGGTGCTGGTTGGGGGGAGGGGCGTCGACTGACTGGCGACAGAGGTGCATGGGGGCGGTTCGTTCGTGGCCACCCCTTCGGGGATCACGGCGTCAGGCAATAGATAGATAGATAGATAGATATATGTATTCATTAGTTCACTTGTGCATGTGCATAAATTTATGTTTTATTATTCATATAGGCATTTGTTGTAAACGATAATATTATAATTGTTATTTATTCTTAGATTATTGATTTGTTCAATTAATATATAATTATGATTAATGATAACGGACACATTTAATGATAACGGACACATTTGATAACGGACACATTTAATGATAACGGACACATTTGATAACGGACACATTTAATGATAACGGACACATTTGATAACGGACACATTTAATGATAACGGACACATTTGATAACGGACACATTTAATGATAACGGACACATTTGATAACGGACACATTTAATGATAACGGACACATTTGATAACGGACACATTTGATAACGGACACATTTAATGATAACGGACACATTTGATAACGGACACATTTTAGACAAATTACAATGTAAAGAATATATAATTGTATAAGTACATATTCTGTGTTAAGGAAAATGTGTAATGTAAAAATAATCGGAAAAGTCAGTAAGATGGCAACACTTTCTGTTTGTATATGCTAGTTAGCATCTCACAGATGATATACAATGGGTATTTAAGCGTCCGCATTCCACTGTATTCGTGTATTACCCTGAAGATGTCTTTGGAGAATATACGCAAGTTTGGTGTTCCAATGTTTATTTTTTCCTGCGAGTTTTACTACATAATTTGATCACACGTATTTGTGATTTATTCTCAAGATATATATACTGTATATATATATATCTTTATTATGCACAGCTACCTAAAGAAATTATGACACTAATAACGTTTTCTGTACTTGCCCAGCCGAGCGAGGTGTCACGGGGAAGTTAGAAAACTGAGAGAGAGAGAGAGAGAGAGAGAGAGAGAGAGAGAGAGAGCGAGAGAGAGAGAGCGAGAGCGAGAGAGCGAGAGCGAGAGCGAGAGCGAGAGCGAGAGAGAGCGAGAGCGAGAGCGAGAGCGAGAGAGAGCGAGAGCGTGTCCGTCCGTCCTAAAGTTCAGAAAAATAAGCTGAAGCGATTATCCCGACTGCTGCATTTCCACCCTATAAATACTAAAACACTAGCTCAGAAAAATGTCTCCCAGATTAAGGGGGGTGACCTGCCGTTTTTCTCTCCTTTTCTCTCTTTCTCTGGCTTTTATCCATTCGGTCCCATTCAGCCTACTGTTTTAAGACGTTTATCCTCATCCAGGTGTCGATTTTTTCCAGCATATTATTAAAAATGTTTTGACAGCAGACTAAATTTGTACATTTTTCGATAGAAAAATTTCTCCGGCGAAGCCGGAATTCTCCATATAATGCTGGCTCGCTATCGCTCGCCAGGAAGACATCAACACCTGGATGGGGATAAAGGTCTTAAAACAGTAGGCTGAAAGGAGCCGAATGGATACAAGCCAGAGATAGAGAGAAATTTAAAAGGAGTGAGAAAAGCAGGTGACCCCCCTTAACCTCAATACAAAAATACCCTTCCTACTTTTTTTATAATTCCTTTTTTCTTTTTTTGTAATCCCTTTCTAATCAGATTCCCCACTCCCTTCCATTAACACATTATTAGTTTGAGGTGTTTCGTCAGGTTTTATTTTTATTTGGGAATTTTTGTATTTTTGAGTAGCGGATTACGTAGTGATTTAGGGTAAGTCACGGTGATTACAGATTACACGATATATACTGTATATATATATATATATATATATATATATATATAGAGAGAGAGAGAGAGAGAGAGAGAGAGAGACCTGCATCCTCACTGTCTAGACCCGGCTCAAGGTTACCACATAAAGTCCGCTAGACGGTAAATATATGCCGAAAATCGCTAGAATAATGGCACAATCTCTTCTAAATCGCTAGAATAATGGCACCATCTCTACAATATCGCTAGAATAATGGCACAATCTCTACAATATCGCTAAAATAATGGTACCATCTCTACAATATCGCTAGAATAATGGCACCATCTCTACAATATCGCTAGAATAATGGCCCAATCTCTACAATATCGCTAGAATAATGGCACAATCTCTTCAAAATCGCTAGAATAATGGCACCATCTCTACAATATCGCTAGAATAATGGTACCATCTCTACAATATCGCTAGAATAATGGCACAATCTCTACCAAATCGCTACAATAATGGCCCAATCTCTACTAAATCGCTACAATAATGGCCCAATCTCTACTAAATCGCTACAATAATGGCCCAATCTCTACAAAATCGCTAAAATAATGGCACAATCTCTACAAAATCGCTAAAATAATGGCACAATCTCTACAAAATCGCTAAAATAATGGCACAATCTTCAAAATCGCTAGAATAATGGCACAATCTCTTCAAAATCGCTAGAATAATGGCACAATCTCTACAATATCGCTAGAATAATGGTACAATCTCTACAATATCGCTAGAATAATGGCACAATCTTTTCAAAATCGCTAGAATAATGGCACAATCTCTACAATATCGCTAGAATAATGGCACAATCTCTACAATATCGCTAGAATAATGGCACAATCTCTACAATATCGCTAGAATAATGGTACCATCTCTACAATATCGCTAGAATAATGACACAATCTACAATATCGCTAGAATAATGGTACAATCTCTTCAAAATCGCTAGAATAATGGCCCAATCTCTATAATATCGCTAGAATAATGGTACAATCTCTACAATATCGCTAGAATAATGGCACAATCTCTACAATATCGCTAGAATAATGGTACAATCTCTACAATATCACTAGAATAATGGTACAATCTCTACAATATCGCTAGAATAATGGTACCATCTCTACAATATCGCTAGAATAATGACACAATCTACAATATCGCTAGAATAATGGTACAATCTCTTCAAAATCGCTAGAATAATGGCCCAATCTCTATAATATCGCTAGAATAATGGTACAATCTCTACAATATCGCTAGAATAATGGCACAATCTCTACAATATCGCTAGAATAATGGTACAATCTCTACAATATCGCTAGAATAATGGTACAATCTCTACAATATCGCTAGAATAATGGCACAATCTCTACAATATCGCTAGAATAATGGTACAATCTCTACAATATCGCTAGAATAATGGTACAATCTCTATAATATCGCTAGAATAATGGCCCAATCTCTACAATATTGCTAGAATAATGGTACAATCTCTACAATATCGCTAGAATAATGGTACAATCTCTACAATATCGCTAGAATAATGGTACAATCTCTACAATTTCGCTAGAATAATGGTACAATCTCTACAATATTGCTAGAATAATGGTACAATCTCTACAATATCGCTAGAATAATGGCCCAATCTCTACAACATCGCTCTAAAATGGCTCAAATCAACAGAATATCGCTAGAATTCATGTCGTCAGATGTAAAAATTTGCCGCTAGATCGAAGTAAACACCTCTACAGTTAGCGGGAAAGTTGCTAAGTTGGCAACACTGATATCGTGAACCCTAACCTCTGTCACTTAAAAAGGGCTGGAGCAAATGGGCTGTAAAATGTCCACACCTATTCCCCGACGGACCCTTTCTAAAACGGTTGCGATATTAGCTCGATTACTCCATAGTCGTTTGTGAGTTATCGAGGTTGAGGGGACATGGGCTGGTTTTTTCTGGTCACCCTTCTTCCTCATGTTTAGCCCCATTAGTGTTCAGATGTTAAGATGTTTGCCCCATTAGTTAGTCGATTTTAAGACCTTTTGTCTCATTTCTTCGTCAATATTTAGACCTTTCGTGGTATTTAGGTGTCGATTTTTTCCCTCCATCAAGTTTAAAATTATACCCCCTAGACCCCCTTTTAAGATAAATTTTACATTTTTCGGTAGAAAAATGTCCTAGCCATAGGCCTGTTCCTCTATAATTACAGGCTTGCTATCGCTCGCCAGGACAAAATTGACACCTAAATGGCACGAAAGGTCTTAAAATTGACAGAAATGGGGCGAAGTTCTTAACATCGCCAAACTAATGGGGCGAACGTCTTAAAATCCCCAATACGATGGGATTATACAGTACATGAGAGAGAAAGGGGTCCAAAAAAAAATCTTCAAGTGTAAATCTCCCCTTAATTTCTATATACGTTCCATGGTTTTATGTATGGAAAGGTAATTTATTATAGTCTATTCGCTGTAAGTTGGCGAAAATTCATGACTTCTAATCTCTGTAACTCAAAAACGACTAGAGAAATAAAGCTAATATTTCTTATCTTTTGGGAAGAGCTAGTCAGGGAATAGATGTGGAAATGTACAGCCCATTTGCTCTAGCCCATTTTGAGTTACAGAGGATAGAGGTCATGATTTATCGCCTGCTTACAGCGAATGGACTATAGCAGGATTGAATTCGAAGTATATTTTCTTATGCAGTAGTTAATTAATATGACTAATTAACGTATGTATAACAAATTAGTCTTATTAACCCTTACAATACCGGCGATGTCTTTTTGTTTTGATTTTAGCTGCATTTAGACGATGTATGCAGTTAAGAAAGGGCCTCCAGCGATAAACAGGCTTCGAACTATCTCACTTAACCCTTTTACTACCATAGTTCCTTCTTAAGCTGCACAAAATCGTCTAAATATTGCTAGAATATATTAAAAAAGACGTCGCCGGTAGAGTAAGGGTTAATCAATTATCCTATGTGTACTTGCTCAACCGCCTCAAGGGGTTCTTTACCCCTGCAGAGCTTCTTGCTCTGTACAGGGGCACAGTGCGTCCTTGTATTGAGTATTGTTCACATGAGTGGGGAGGATCCTCTCACACCGCACTCTTAAACAAAGTAGAAAGGAAAGCCTTTTGTATCATTAACTCCCGTCCACTCACCAACTCTGCAATCTCTCTCTCTTCGCCGCAATGTTGCATCTCTCTCGCTATTCTATCGCTACTACAATAATCAATGTCCCTCAGAGTTTTCCGAGTGTATACCACCTTGCTTCCCTACGTAGGGTATGTAGTACCCGTCTTGCAACACAATCCCACCCCTACTCTGTGCAACTCTCCAACCCAAGAGTGAAACGTTATTCTCGGTCTTTCTTCTATTCAACTGCTGAACTCTGGAACTCTCTCCCAGAATCAGTCTTTCCCTCTTCCTATGACTTAAATTAGGGCAAACTTCGTGTGTCCAGGCATTTTGGCTCGACTGTTCCTTGATTTTGGCCCTGTCACTCTTTCAACTCTGGGGGAGACACTTGATACAGGCAGTTCTGCCTTTGTCTCCCTCACTCACATAGAACAAAAATACATAATATCATGGCGTGTAACCAAACTTATGTGGCCAACTGTACGCATACATAATTGGCTAAATAAGGCGATATCAATAAAACAAGACCATCCATAATATTCTTCAAACATTTATTGAAACACCATCATTATCATCACATTGACCTACTGACTCTAAAGCTACTGTCACACGAGCCCTTTTTCGAGCAATTTGTACGGGCAATTATGGTCTGGAAGCTTAAAAAATACCTCTTTATCATAATTCAGCCAACTAACATAATCTACCTGCCGTTTAGGTACCGATAACAATGCGAAATAGTCCCGGAATAATACGAGAAAAAACTTGCTCATGAAAAATTGACGGAAAATGCGCTCGTGTGACAGCGACTTAAGGGCGATGCCACACGAGCGCAATTTTCGGCAATTTTCGATGAACAAGTTTTTTTCCGGAATATTTTGAGGTTCTTTCGCATTGGCATCGGAAAGTAGAATAAACGTAGAATATTTTAGCTAGTTTAACCCTTTCACGTTTTTATGACGCAGAGGTTGCCAGATTAGCAATAATAAATAGAGTTCTCTCACTCTTATAATTACCTCTCCAAAATTAGTTTTCTGCCCACAGCTAACTCAAAAACAACTGCAGAGGTTGAAGTAACTAAACTAAAGGTTTCTAAATACCACTGATGGTAACAAAGGCTTTAAAGTATCCCTAATAGGCTCAAAATTGCGTCAAAAGCTTGAAAGGGTTAATTGACCACTTGCGAGTTTCAGGCTATAAGGAAGTTGGAGTATTTTAGATTGATATTTACCAGAATTACCAGCTAAAATGCGGTTGTAATAAATATATACATACAAAACACTAAATTGAACATACGTGTTATCCATTAGACATCTACTGTATTATTGTATTTCTGTTTAATACCGATGTTTACGGCTCCAACTTCCTTATAGCCTGAAACTCGCAAGTGGTCAATTGTTGCGGCACTTTAATTGTGTAGCTGTCATACTATAATTGCTCATAAAAATTGACGGAAAAATCGCTCGTCTGACTCCGCCTCTACACGGATTTATTCTCACAGGAACATGGAGGAGGGATGTGCTCTGCAGATAGATTCATAGAGTCATTAACACAGGATTTATAGAGCGTCCATTTTTTATCTATCCATTTTACCAGATACTACAGTAAAATGATCGCTATATTTGTGTCATGGGTGTTATAAGGGTAGGGTCGACCAACTAATTATGATCGCGATTTCTTAAAGGGAGGTTTTTAGTTAGTTCCCTAGACTTACATCAAGCTTAACATTACATCCCCTAGACCCCCTTTCAAGATAAATTTGTACATTTTTCGGTAGAAAAATGTCCCGGCCGAAGGCCGGTTTCTCTTAAATTACAGGCTCGCTATCGCTCGCCAGAAAAAGATCGACTCCTAAATGGCACGAAAGGTCTTAAAATTTACAGAAATGGGTCGAAAGTTCTTAAAATCGTCAACATAATGGGGCGAACGTCTTAAAATTAGAAAAGCAATGGGGCTAAACATGAGGGAGAAAGGAGTCAAGACAAAAATCTCTCAAGTGGAAATCTCCCCTTAATGGGCGTATATTTTTGCTCATGTATGTATCTTTTTAGTAGTCTTATAGTTTCCTCCCTAGACCTCCATCAAACTTATAAAAACACCCGCCCAAGACCCTCCTTCAAGATAAATTTGTACATTTTTCGATAGAAATATGTCCCGGGCGAACACCGCCTCCTCTTAAATTGCAGGCTCACTATCGATCGCCAGGAAAAAAATTGACACCTAAATGACACGATAAGTCTTAATATTGACAACAAAGTGGGACGACAGAAAGGTCTTAAAATCGGCAAACTAATGGGCTGAATGTCTTAAAATCTGAAAACGAATGGGGCTAAAGACGAGGCAGAAGGGAGTACCAGAAAAACGACCCCTCTCCCCTTAAAGGTAACATAGAATGATCAACACTATATTTATACAGAGGCCATTTTCCCTGGCGTTCAGAAATGTTTCAGTAGATTTTTTTTTTTTTTTGTCAAACAATTAAAAACAAGAAAAACAAATCCGGCGTCATTATTATCAAGCTATATAGAGAATGATGACTTGTGTTTTGTTATTATATAATGTAATATATTAGGTGTTTTAAGGGGTGTGGTAGTTAGATATGTTGTCTATTTATATATGTATTCATTCATTTTATGGTTCCCTCGCTAGCCCCACATTAAGCTTAAACAAAAACACCCCCTTGATCCCGCGTCGAAATATGTTTGTACATTTTTCGTTAGCAAAATGTCCAGGCCTAAGGCCGATTTCTCCATAAACTACAGGCTCGCTGTCGCTCGCCAGGAAACAATCGACACCTAAATGGCACGAAAGGTCCTAATATTGACGAAGAAATTGGGTGAAATATCTCCAAACTAATGGGCCGAATGTCATAGAATTTGAAAACTAATGGGGCTAAACATGAGGGACAACTGGAACCAGAAAAACCAACCTTCCCCCTTAAAACATAATCAATGGAAGTGTTAGATGTCCATTTTACCAGGCATTATAAAGGCGAGTAGTTATATATTATAGTATTACTATAACCTCTATGTAAAAGACTGTATTGTATAGTTATATAAATAGATATATACTGTATAGTTATATAAATAGATATATACTGTATAGTTATATAAATAGATATATACTGTATAGTTATATAAATAGATATATACTGTATAGTTATATAAATAGATATATACTGTATAGTTATATAAATAGATATATACTGTATAGTTATATAAATAGATATATACTGTATAGTTATATAAATAGATATATACTGTATAGTTATATAAATAGATATATACTGTATAGTTATATAAATAGATATATACTGTATAGTATATACTGTATAGTTATATAAATAGATATATACTGTATAGTTATATAAATAGATATATACTGTATAGTTATATTAATAGATATATACTGTATAGTTATATAAATAGATATATACTGTATAGTTATATAAATAGATATATACTGTATAGTATATAAATAGATATATACTGTATAGTTTATATAATAGATATATACTGTATAGTTATATTAATAGATATATACTGTATAGTTATATAAATAGATATATACTGTATAGTTATATTAATAGATATATACTGTATAGTTATATAAATAGATATATACTGTATAGTTATATAATAGATATATACTGTATAGTTATATAAATAGATATATACTGTATAGTTATATAATAGATATATACTGTATAGTTATATAAATAGATATATACTGTATAGTTATATAAATAGATATATACTGTATAGTTATATAATAGATATATACTGTATAGTTATATAAATAGATATATACTGTATAGTTATATAAATAGATATATACTGTATAGTTATATAAATAGATATATACTGTATAGTTATATAAATAGATATATACTGTATAGTTATATAAATAGATATATACTGTATAGTTATATTAATAGATATATACTGTATAGTTATATAAATAGTTATATACTGTATAGTTATATAAATAGATATATACTGTATAGTTATATAGATATATACTGTATAGTTATATAAATAGTTATATACTGTATAGTTATATAAATAGATATATACTGTATAGTTATATAAATAGTTATATACTGTATAGTTATATAAATAGATATATACTGTATAGTTATATAGATATATACTGTATAGTTATATAAATAGATATATACTGTATAGTTATATAAATAGATATATACTGTAGTTATATAAATAGATATATACTGTATAGTTATATAAATATGTCCACTTGGTATTGTAATGACAATGGCTAGACGTTATATTTCATACAAATAGTTCCAAATTTTAAACTCTCTCTCTCTCTCTCTCTCTCTATATATATATATATATATATATATATATATATATATATATATATATATATATATATATACAGTATATATACCCTTTATCTTGGGGGTAAAGTTTATAGCACGTCTACTGTAATAAATACTGTCATAAAAGGCCACTATATGTTGTCCCAACTTTTTACATGATGGCTAACCAGACCATCAACTGGGTCAGTAAATGGACACAAATTGTTTATGATTATTTATTATTATTATTATTATTATTATTATTATTATTATTATTATTCAGTACGGGTCACGTCTCGTTTAGTTTATTCTAGCTGTGTTGTTGTGTTTTATGAAGCTTGGGAAGGATCTGCAGTAATTTAAAGGGTTAATTGATGTAGTGTGTAGTCTTTTCATTGCTAGAGATCCTTCTTATGCTGACTGAAATCATCTATTGGTAGCCAGAATAAATGAATAAGGCGTCCCCCGCACTGAAATGATTATTATTAGTATTATTAGTATTATTATTAGTAGTAGTAGTAGTAGTATTAGTATTATTAGTATTATTTGTATTATTATTATTATTATTATTATTATTATTTTCTTATTTGTTTATATGTATTTACTTCTTTTCTGAAAATGGATCGAGTTGCACATACAGACACACATACAGACACACATACAGACACACATACAGACACACATACACCCAAACAAAACATGCTGCTTTATTCACCCAGGATTCGAATCCTGGGCATATAGATTTGGGGTTCGAGTCCAGGTTTAGCTCTTGTCTGGTAATATGTTCCATTTGTACTCTGTAGTCCAAATAGTATGCGATATCAATAAAACACACACACACACACACACACACACACACACACACACACACACAGCCTCGCGGCTCCAAGTGAACATTAAACCGACAATTAGTTAGATTATAATATTTAATGTCAAGACATTTATCATAACTATCGTACAATTTGGTTCAAAACACAAAGGACTGCCCTCGGAGTCCGGCATTTGTTTATACTTTCCTGCACCACTCAAGGCTACTGCTTACCAGTGCATTGGACTCTATAGGGGGGTGTCTAGACCCCTTCTCCCTCACCTTTAGCCCCATCAGTTTTGGGATGTCAAGACGTTCTCCAAATTAGTTTGACTAGGCCTATTGTAAGCCCATTTGCCCCATATATTTGTCAATTTTAAGACCTTTAGTGTCATCTACTTGTATTTTTTTTTTCCTGGGAAGCGATATCAACTTTAGGATTAAACAGCCATCGGGAAGGATATTTTAGGATTAAACGGCCATCGGGAAGGATATTTTAGGATTAAACGGCCATCGGGAAGGATATTTTAGGATTAAACGGCCATCGGGAAGGATATTTTAGGATTAAACGGCCATCGGGAAGGATATTTTAGGATTAAACGGCCATCGGGAAGGATATTTTAGGATTAAACGGCCATCGGGAAGGATATTTTAGGATTAAACGGCCATCGGGAAGGATATTTTTCTACCTAAAAATGTGCAAGTTTACCTCAAAATGGTGTCTTGGGGATGTTTTTTTTTCGTTTGTTTTTAAAGCTTGACGGAGGTCTAGCGAGCAAGCTAAGAAAAATAAAATAAAAAAAACATACATACACACTCACTTAAGGGGGTGACCTGCTTTTTGTTATTTCTGTCCTTTTCTCTCTTTCTCTGGCTTGTATCCATTTGCCCCCATTCAGCCTACTGTTTTAAGACGTTTTTCCCCATCCAGGTGTAAATTTTTTACTGGTGAGTGGTAGCGAGCCAGCATATTTGTTATTTTTGTTTGACAGCAGGCTAAATTTTTACATTTTTTGATAGAAAAATGTCTCCGGCGAAGCCGGATTTCTTCATATAATGCTGACTCGCTATCGCTCGCCAGGAA
The DNA here is from genome assembly GCA_032716605.1 of Paralithodes platypus. NCBI lineage: Eukaryota > Metazoa > Arthropoda > Malacostraca > Decapoda > Lithodidae > Paralithodes > Paralithodes platypus. The sequence continues at coordinate 46,893,330 of CM064568.1, read as the reverse complement.
GAAATCGACACCTTAAACGTCTTAAAAGAGTAGGCTGAATGGGGCCAAATGGATACAAGCCAGAGAAAGATAGAAAAGGACAGAAATAACAAAAAGCAGGTCACCCCCCTTAACCCTACTACAGTAATGTGTGTTTGGATAGTATTTACATTGACTTGGCGTACCATTGGGGCGCCGCGTACGGATTGGCTAGGCTGTCCTTATTGGGAACACTGGTTGGTTTGTGGGATTATAAACATACATCTGAAATGTACAAAGTGGAATGACTATAATGTTTACTTTTAGATATTTACATCAAAATACCTATTTACATAATTATTTAGAGCAGTAGGTTTTTATATATATACAGTATATATATATATATATATAAAGAGGAAGTTTGATATATCTTAATGGGAGATGGTCGATTTTTTCTGGGCACCCTTCTCCCTCAGGTTTAGCCCCTTTAGTTTTCTACTTTTAAGACGTTTGGCCCATTAGTGTAACGATTTTAAGACCTTTCGCCCCTTTTCTTTGTCAATATTTAAACTTTTCGTATAATTTAAGTGTCAATTTTTTTCCTGGCGAGCGATAGCGAGTCTGTCATTTCGGAGGAAACAGCCTTCGGCCGAGACATTTTTCTTCCGAAAAATTTACAAATATATCTTGAAGGGGATCTTGAGGTTCTTTGTTAAGTTTGATGGAGATCTAGGGAGGAAACTAGACAAATATTCATTAAATTAAATAAACTCAACCAAAAAGTGAACCATCCCCCTTTAACCCTCTCAGTGTTTTGTGACGAATTACTCTTTTATATCTGGCTATTAGTTGACAATTGCATTCAGATTAGGAAGGGTCTATGGGAGTGAGAGGGTTAATTGAGATACTGTAGTCTGTACCCATTTATAGGTAGACCAGAAATTGTGACTCCTAACCTCTATAACTAGAGTAATCAAGCTAATGCTTTTACCATTTAGGAAGGGTCAGCCAGGTAATAAAGGTGGTATAGAGTAATCAAGCTAATACTTCTACCATTTAGGAAGAGTCAGCCAGGTAATAGATGTGGTATAGAGTAATCAAGCTAATACTTCTACCATTTAGGAAGGGTCAGCCAGGGAATAGATGTGGAAATTTTTACAGCCCATTTGCTCCAGCTCTGTTCGAATTAAAAGAGGATAATAGTAAATGGGTCGACGAAAGGTCATATAATCGCTAAACTAATTAACCGAACGTCTTAAATATGTGAACACTAATGGGGCTAAGCACGAGGGAGAAAGGTGGGCCAGAACAAAATACGAACCATCCCCCCTTAAGGGAGCCCACCTCACTATATTCCTCATTCTCTCCCTCTCTCTTTGGCTTGTATCCATTCGGCCCCATTCAGCCTACTGTTTTAAGACGTTTACCCCCATCCAGGTGTCAATATTTTCCTGGCGAGCGGTAGCGAACCAGCATATATATATATTTGTTTTGACAGCAAGCCAAATTTGTACATTTTTGATAGAAAAATTTCTCCGGCGAAGCCGGATTTCTCCATACAATGCTGGCTCGCTATCGCTCGCCAGGAAGAAATCGACACCTGGATGGGAATAAACGTCTTAAAACAGTTGGCTGAATGGGGCCGAACGGATAAAAGCCAAGGAAAGAAAGAAAAGGAGAGAAAGATAAAACAAAAAGCCGGTAACCCCCCTCAATGCAAAGAACATTGCATACAAAGTCGAGTCTTAGCGGTAGAGGTGATATATACATGATTTTTTGTTCCGACTGTACATTATTTTATCTGTACATAAAACAGCCCCCTCAGGTTTAGCAGATGAGCAGTGGTAAACATTCGTAGTATAATTTGTATATAATCAATGTATGTAATTTGTATATAATTCGTGTATATAATTTGTATATAATCAATGTATATAATTCGTGTATATAATCGTGTATATAATTTGTATATAATCAATGTATATAATTCGTGTATATAATCGTGTATATAATTTGTGTATTGTAATCTATGTATATAATTCGTGTATATAATCTATGTGCAGAAATATAACACTCACTTTGTTGTCGTCTTTGAAGAGGAAAGCCCTTCTGTACCGGCGCTAATAAGTCATGTCTCGGCTGTCATTACGTTTGGCTCGCTCTGTGCTGTATTAATGTCTGTCAGATGTTGAATAGGGTGGATAAGTGTAGGGACATGGTTGTGTATTTCACTCACAAAGAGGTTATCATGTGTAAATATTGTTGATACCAATTATTCATCAAAACATAATTGGTGCCGAGATATTATTTATTAGGCCGACTGTACCGGCGACGTCTTTTTCATTTTATTGCTGCTATATATAATCGACTTTGTGCAGTTTAAGAAGGATCTGTGGTAGTGAAAAGGGTTAAACGAGATCATGCCAAGCCAGTTCATTGCTGGTGGTCCTTTTTAAGCTGAATGGAGTCGTGTAATAGTAGCCAGAATCAAGTTAAAGAGACGTCGCCGGTACAGAAGGGGTTAACCCATTCAGTACCGGTGACGTCCTTTTCGTTATATTCTGGTAACTGTTAGATTATATTAATAAGCTTAGGAAGGACCTCTAACCATTAAAAGGCTACAGACTATCTCATATTTGTAATCCTCTGCGCTACCACAGATCCTTCCTAAGCTTCATAAAATCGTCTACTAGTGTCCAGAATCTGGTGAAAAGGACGTTACCGGTACTGTACGAGGTAAAGATCAGAATTTCAACCCTCTTTCCGATGTCGGGAATCAACCTCGACATAAATTCTTCTTCTAGTGATTAAGGAAACATGTAAATAAAGATATAGAGACTAAGTTATAACCATTAAAACTAGAGATTAACTGAAACAATGAATGTATATAGAGACATGGGAGAAACGTTGATAATTGTAGGGTATATATTCCCCGTGTATGAAATCCCCTCTCTACAAACCTTAAGCTGTAAGCACATTAAAAATAATGAGTTCTTCTGCCACTACAGGTATGTGCTCGTAATGGGCCAAGTGAGATTACCATTTTCTAAAGAGACTTTACAAACCTATTCAGACCTAGATAAGTCATATGATATTGTGAGATATGCTTGTCATCTCACCACGAGTATACGAGCCCAGATTGCATAGAAGTTCACCTAATATGGTATTGAAGAAGTTATTAGATTTTGTTATAAAAGGAGGATATTGAATTCAAAAAGTAGCAGTAGCAGACTAGACACCACAGCAACAGCTTCCCCTCGACAACACCAAGCCCCCATCATGGGTTTCTTCATAATCAGGGTTCCTAGTCCCAGAAAGACACATATACTAACAGTGAGTACCAATTAAAATATAAATGATAGGATGTTGCTTTGGTTGGAACTTATAAAATAGGAAACAGGTGTTAGTTGAGATCATACGATACGATACGTGTTAAAATATCCCAGTCGGTCTTGGTAATTATTCAGTCATAACAAACTCTGTGAAACTATTATCTTGAAAGTGTAACAATGTATAAACTTTAATTAAATAAATAAGTAAAAAACATTATACATAACAAAATTCATAATTGTGTTTTTATAACCGAAATATATTCTTATAAAATAATTACTCCAAGTAAATTATTTCTATCATGATTCTTATGTCTCAATAAATATAGTAATTATGACATAGAAAAGAGATCCTTTATAATCACAGGAGCATTTAACCCTTAATTAGCGGCTCACCACATAAGTCGAGTTAAATAAAGCTGGACTATGTGGCGGCGCTCGACATAGGTCGAGTGGCAATTTCAGCACGTAATGTTGCTGAGAGAGAGAGACAAGTGGTGGCAGGAGACTAGCGAGCGTATGACTGCTCCAGACCACCGCGGCGAACCTACTGACACGAATCTCAGCTCCCTCCTCCCTCTCTCACTCGCTACATACTGAATTATATGGGGAAAGTACCGAATTACATGCTTTTTGCACTCGCGTTGCACGGTTATTGCAAGAAAACAAGCCATCATAAAAGGATCGTTATGGTGTCATTCGAAAGCTCTGTTTATGCCCTTTCAGGGATAGGTACTTGTTTTACGTTCTGGGTCTTATTTAGGCATGAAAATGATCACGTAAACAGCCCTATTTTGGCTAAAAACACCCCGCTGGGCGGTACATATAAATAAACCGCATAGGCCGCTCGTAAGGTGTTAAAACTGTATTCTATGACACGTTAGTACAGTTTATTATGACGCGTTAGTACAGTTTATTATGACGCGTTAGTAGAGTTTATTATGACGCGTTAGTACAGTTTATTATGACGTGTTAGTACAGTTTATTATGACGTGTTAGTACAGTTTATTATGACGCGTTAGTACAGTTTATTATGACGCGTTAGTACAGTTTATTATGACGCGTTAGTAGAGTTTATTATGACGCGTTAGTAGAGTTTATTATGACGCGTTAGTACAGTTTATTATGACGCGTTAGTACAGTTTATTATGACGCGTTAGTAGAGTTTATTATGACGCGTTAGTACAGTTTATTATGACGCGTTAGTACAGTTTATTATGACGCGTTAGTACAGTTTATTATGACGCGTTAGTACAGTTTATTATGACGCGTTAGTAGAGTTTATTATGACGCGTTAGTACAGTTTATTATGACGTGTTAGTACAGTTTATTATGACGCGTTAGTACAGTTTATTATGACGCGTTAGTACAGTTTATTATGACGCGTTAGTACAGTTTATTATGACGCGTTAGTAGAGTTTATTATGACGCGTTAGTACAGTTTATTATGACGCGTTAGTACAGTTTTTTATGACGCGTTAGTACAGTTTATTATGACGCGTTAGTACAGTTTATTATGACGCGTTAGTAGAGTTTATTATGACGCGTTAGTACAGTTTATTATGACGCGTTAGTACAGTTTATTATGACGCGTTAGTACAGTTTATTCTACCTAGCATTTGGTGATTGTATACAGCTTACGAAAGATGTATGGGAAGTAAAGAAAAGTAAAGACTGTCTCAACTCTAGCAGTTTCAAAATTCCTTCCTAATATGAATAAAATCGTCGTCTTATAGCCAGGAAATGGAACTTAAAGGCCTCATCGCATCCTGATTATTATATTTAACCCTTTGAGTACCAGCGACGTGTGTTACAATGTATTCTAACTATATTTAGACGATATTATGCCGCTTTGGAAGGATCTGTGGTAGTTAAAACGGTTGGTTGAGATAGTTTGAAGCCTCATTATTGCTAGAGGTCCTAACTAAGCTGAATAGAATCGTCAAATAGTTACAAAAACACAATGCATTTAATGTCTCCAGTACTGAATGGGTTAACTTCTTTTGTATTCAACTCATTATCCTGTATTCAAAATCCTACTCCTATTTTTTTTAGGTCGTATCGAAACTAAATATAGGTGTCCAAAGCCGGTGTCATACGAGCGCTCTGTTTTTTGGCATTTGTTTCCGACAATTGTGGCCTGACATCTTCTTCAGTATTGTATAGCATTTTGCTCTCTTGGTATCCTATAGATTCAGTCTAGTTGTCGATTCCAATGCCGAAATACCCCAAACTAATAGCAGCAAGATCATACTCATCGAAAATTGCTAGGAAATGCGTTCGTGTGACCTGGCCTAAATGATAGCTCGAATTAACTGGAACAATGCATCGTTAAAGGGGGGTGACCTGCTAGTTTTCTCTCCTTTTCTCTCTTTCTCTGGCTTGTATTTATTCCGTCCCATTCAGTCTACTGTTTTAAGACTTTTATCACCATCCAGATGTCGATATTTTCCTGGCGAGCGATAGCGAGCCAACATTGTATGGAGAAATCCGGCTTCGCCGGAGACATATTTTAAAATTGTGCTGGCTCGCTGCCGCTCGCCAGCAAAATTTCGACACCTGGATGGGAATAAACGTCTTAAAACAGTAGGCTGAATGGGGCCGAATGGATACAACCCAGAGAGAGAGTGGGAGAAAGATAGAAACAAAAACGAGGTTGGCCCCCTTAAAGGGTAATTGACGTTGTCCTAACACTTATTTGCATATACGGGCACGTTAACCATTACAGTACCGGTGACGTCCAGGTCATTATGTTCCGGCAACTATTAGACCATTTTATTCAGCTTAGTAAGAACCTCTAGCAATAATTAGACTTCCAACTATCTCAACCAACCTTTTCAACTACCACAGCTCCTTCCTAAGCTGCCTAATATCGTCTAAATATAGCTAGAATAAAATCTAACACACGTCGTTGGTACTCAACGGGTTAACTCCTTCAGTGCCGGTGACGTCCTGGTCATTATATTTTGGCAACTATTAGACAGTTTTATTTAGTTTAAAGGGGACTCCAAGCAATAAACAAGCTTCGAACTATCTCACTTTTCCCTTTTAACTACCACAGATCCTTCTTAACCCACTGAGCCCCAGGCAATAAAATATAAATGTACACCCCAGGACCAGCAACTTGTCAATAAAACAAAAACAAAAACAAATGCAGAAAACACCTGGAATAGGTTAGAAATGAAGGAAAAACCACACAAAAACGATCCCCTAGGTCATTAAGGGGCCCAAAAGTTGAAATTAACAAGGGGAAATGGTTCGGCAAAAACATGCAAACAAAAAATTATTTGCGTACGCGGCTGGACTTTCAGGGTTTTCAACCATCGGCATTGTTGCGTGGGATACTTACGCAGTTCCCATACAAATCTGAGCCCTCTAGGTGCCATAGAACCGGAATAATTAACCAAAACACACCCTATGCGGTGCTGGGGTTCAACTTTACATACATTGCCGACGCATCACGTGCGTCGCTGGGGTCCAGTGGGTTAAATTGCACAGAATCATCAAAATATAGATAGTCTAAAAATAAAAAGATGTTGCCGGTACAGAATGGATTACTATATACAGTATATATATATGGATTATAATATAATTTCTATATGCTGAATATTTTGTTGTAATGATAGTTATAAGCTATTTACATATACTCTCTAATTTGCAAAAATATAATTAAGTTGCCGTTTTTGTACCACGCTAGGTGTAAGCCTATCACACTATAATATGCCATTTCATATTCCTTATACATATATATTATATGTTATAGATATGCTTCAGCACATGATATACTGTATATTTACATTACATATAGTATTACAGTTACCCCCCTGTGTCTCCCCTTGAGGGTGGGTAACGTTATGTGTGTGAGAAAGAGAGAGAGAGAGAGAGAGAGAGGGAATATCGTAAAAGTTTCGCCTATATAGGATATAGTACTTTGTCTATATGTCATTTGCAGGAATATTTTCTACACAGGTATCCAATTTTGGACCTGTATAGATATTGTTGATGATGCTTTTATTTTATACTGGCCCACTGTTGATCCTGTATATAATATACATATATACATATATATATATATATATGTTACTAATTTCTTGGTTTTAATTTCTTGTTTTTTTTTTATTTAGAAGAGATAATTTACCTAAATATTTTGACCATATAATTGATGGTGTATGTGTGTCATTTATATGTAGTCTGCATTTTGGTCATATATATATATATATATATGTTTTTGCTTAACCCACTGGTCCCCAGCGATGCAGGTTATGCGTCGCCTATGTATGTAACGCACAGTCCCAGCGACGCAACGGTTGCGTCGGCCTTAATTACTCTTGTCCTATGGCACCTAGAGGGCTCAGATTTGTTTGGGAACTACTTTAGGAGCCCACGAAACAATACCGATGATGGCAACCCTCCAAGTCCAGCCGTGTGCGTGTGGGCGCGTGCGGGAGTGATTTTCTAGTATTTTGCCTAACCATCACCCCATGTTAATTGTGACTCCCAGGACCCATAAATGACCTAGATGAGCGTTTTGTTGTAATTTTTCCTTCAATACTAACCCATCCCATGTGTATTCAGTAAAAAAAATAAAAAAATAAAATAAAATAAAAATAAAAATAATAATAAATAACAAGTGGCTGGTCCTGGAGTGTACATTTACTGTATATTAAATTACTTGGGGTCCAGTGGGTTAAGTGCCACTTTTGTTTTCATAAAAGTGTATATATACAGTATATATATATGTTTTATATATTCCCGCTTGTTTTTGAAAGGATGTTAATGAAATACCAGACTGGGGCACAAAGAGAGAGAGAGAGAGAGAGAGAGAGAGAGAGATGTTGATTGGAAGAGCTTCGGACTACTGAAAATTATCATATTTCTAAAAGAAAGAGATAGAGAGCGAGAGCGAGTGAGTGAGTGAGTGAGAGTTGATTGGTAGGTCGTCGGACTATTGACAAATATTTTCATCCTGAGAGAGAGAGAGAGAGAGAGAGAGAGAGAGAGAGAGAGAGAGAGAGAGAGAAAGAGAGGCAGGCTTAGTAAATTGATAATGTATACAGATATTATTGGACAGTCAAAACTAGGTACTGCAATATAAAAGATAGCGAGGTAAATAGAAAGCAATAGAAAGCTAGATTGAAAAATACATATAGATAGATGCACAGATAGAGCCGTAGTTAAGGGAGCCCACTTCGATTTTTTTCTCTTTCTCTCCCTCTCTCTTTGGCTTGCATCCATTCGGCCCCATTCAGCCTACTGTTTTAAGATGTTTACCCCCATCCAGGTGTCAATATTTTCCTGGCGAGCGGTAGCGAGCCAGCATATGTATAATTTTGTTTTGACAGCAAGCTAAATTTGTACATTTTTTGATAGAAAAATGTCCCGGGCGAAGCCGGATTTCTCCATACAGTGCTGGCTCGCTATCGCTCGCCAGTAATAAATCCACACCTGGATGGGGATAAACGTCTTAAAACAGTTGGCTGAATGGGGCCAAATGGATACAAGACAGGGAAAGAGAGAAAAGGAGAGAATGATAAAACAAAAACGGTGACCCCCCTTAAAACACACTGTACAAATATTTAAAATGTCATTAATTTGTTGATCCAAATTCCACCTATTATGTAAATTATTTGTTTAAACGTGTTATGTACATTTGAGCACAGTTTACATCACAAGGAACACACCACACAATATATATATATATATACTTTATAATCACATACATATATAAACATTCATATATGTTCGTAACACCCATATACATTGATCTTATTAACATCTTAAACATCTATGTTATGTACAGGACTAATAGAGCTGTCTATACATATAATATATATTCATATTTAAAGTACCTTTGCTTTGATTATTCACAATATACATCTTAAAAGGAGAGTCCTATAATATAATCTATTTCGTATGTACATTGTTTCTTGTAATATATACCGGTATATATATATATATATATATATATAATTATACAGTATATGATGTAGTTATTATATCACTGATCATTTCATTACTACATATAAAATAATTTTGTTAATCGTATAATACATGAAATGTTTATATCAATCACCATCACCTCACGCTGTCACACAAGTCCCGAAGTACTGCAAATACCACCTTCAACCGAATAATAACATTTTGCATATTAATTTAGCTACCCCTAGACAACCTTATCCAGTCCAGACCTCCGTTTTCTAAAAGTCCTACACTTTATCTCGTGTATATATTTCTCCCAAATTTAGAACAATCGTCTCGAGGTAGTTGGAACGAAACGAACAGTACATTTGCGTCATCTGATTGGAAGTGTTAAGGGGAGATGGGTCGTTTTTCTGGTCCCCCTTCTTCCTCATGTTTAGCCCCATTAGTTTTCAGATTTGAAGACGTTCGGTCCATTATTTTGGCGATTTTTTTACCTTTTGACACATTTTTTTGTCAATATCAAGAGTTTTCGTGTTATTCAGGTGGCGATTTTTTCCTGGCGACTGATAGCGAGCCTGTAATTGAAGAGTATAAATAAATTAGCGAATTAATAGCCCATCCCCCCCCCCCCCTTAAGATAATTATGTTGTTGTTGTTGTTGCTGTTCCCCAGGCTGTCTGACCGAGCAGCCCTAAGGTCCCGAGCAAGGCCAAGGCCATAACCGAGCGCCCCCAAAAGACCCTCCCTGCTTACCGCTAATAAAGCCCAGGTGACCGAAGCCACTCCAAGGCGGGGAGCTGAGGAGGGTGCGGAAACGCCCGGGAAACCAAAGCCCCACCCAAGGCCCTGTGCCCCTCAGCAATTGAAGGGAAAATTCTGTTTAATTTGTCAGCATTATCAAATTGTATTTCCGTACTGTTTATGATCATTTAAAGCGTTGTTTTGAATTTGTTTTCTTTCCTGTTTTTCTTTCTAACTGCTCAGTGCTCAGTGCTCACCATAATTATCTCTAATTCGGTTTTGTTTTTTGTAATTTGATAAGTGTATATCTGAATGTATGCACAGCATTTTCGTATGTATGTATGTATGTTTGTTCGAATATATTCATTTGCCGACTGATATATATTATATATGTGAAAAACAGTAATCTCTCTCTCTCTCTCTCTCTCTCTCTCTCTCTCTCTCTCTCTCTCTCTCTCTCTCTCTCTCTCTCTCTCTCTCTCTCTCTCTCTCTCTCTCTCTCTCTAACTTTCCCTGGCCCCTCATATTGGATTGACCTTAGGCGGTAGAATCAACTCTGGTATACCATATATTGCAGTATATATATATATATATATATAATATATATATATATATATATATATATATATATATATATATATATAATCTCAAAGCTAATGGAGCTAAATGTGAGGTAGAAATGGGTCCAAAAATCCTGCGCTTATTGTTCCACAAACTCTTAACCTCTTTAGTATGATGACGCCTTTTTACCTATGAATCTGGCTACAATAAGACGGTTTTATGCAGTTTAAGAAGGACCTATATTATTCAGAGGGGTTATTGAGGTCGCATTGTATCCCTTTGAGTCGTGGAAGTAGATTATAAGCCAAAGAATATCATCTACTGGAATTTATAGACCATACTAGAGTAATCGAGTTAATATTTATACCATTTAGAGAGAGTCAGCCAGGGAATAGGTGTGGGAATTTACGGCCCATTTGTTCTAGCCCTTTTTACAAGTTAAGATCTCTCGCCTGAATGGATTATAGAATATGATGAAGATTACGTCATCGTGCTGAAGGGGTTAAGCTCGATTGTACCCTTCATCTCATTACAACAAGAACACCCCTATGGAACTGTACCGAACCTTAGTGAGATAGAGGCCTGTCTTTGTAGGGTTCGAAGCCTGGGGGAGGGGGGGTTATGAACGCAATTAGATTTGATTAAAGTGTATATGAAGGGGTAAGCAGACCTGTACGTAAACACGCACATGAAAACGCACACACACACACCGACACAGAATCACTTACACGCACTCACACGCACACTTAAACATTATCAGAGAGAGAGAGAGAGAGAGTTGGGGTGGGGGGGGGGATTTGACAGACGACCTAGAACATTTTTACCGACAATTATCACTAATTTATCCTACCTAGTTCTGTATTAATCCTCTTTGTTGTAATCTCTTTTTAATTCCTTGTTAAGTACAAATCAAGAGAGCTTATGATATATATACTGTATATATATATATATATATATATATATATATATATATATATATATATATATATACTGTATATATATTGTGTGTGTGAGAGAGAGAGAGAGAGAGAGAGTACATTTGGTAGAAGGTTATTTGTGGTATTTGATAGCTATCTCCATCTATTTCTCTGTATCTATCTATTTATCTATTTATGTATGTATATCTATTTCCTTCTGTTTTGCCGTCCTTGTCTTCAACTTAATAACTCTCTCTCTCTCTCTCTCTCTCTCTCTCTCTCTCTCTCTCTCTCTCTCTCTCTCTCTCTCTCTCTCTCTCTCTCTCTCTCTCTCTCTCTCTCTCAACCCCTTCATGCCAACCAAATGCCCTCATAAAGTCCGTTCAGGTGGAATAGGAAGCGATGATGGTAGTTTAGAGTGGAATTCGGGATTGTGGTAGTGGTGGTAGTTGTTATGGTAGACCTAATGGTGTATGGTAGAGGCCTAATGAGTGTGGTTGTTGGTGGTAATTATGGTTGTGGGTGGTAGTTGTGGTGAAATTGTGGTTTGTGTGGTAGTTTAGAATGGAATAGGTGATTGTGGTAGTGGTGGTACTTCTTGTTGGTGTTGTGGTAGGCCTAATGAGTGTGGCTGGTTGTGGTAGTTGTGGTTGAAGTAATGATTGTGGTTGTGTGTAACGCCGTGTGCCCGATTTGTACTTTCTTTCTACGAGGAAATGGGAATACTTTGAATAAACTCACTTACTTTGATTATCAGGTCCATAACAGGGGTGAGTCGGGTCATGATGTTAATGTCGTCATGTTGGATTTTAAGGGGGAAGTGGTTATTCGTTGGTCTTATGTATGTTATTGTTTAATTTATAGTAACCTCGCTAGACCTCCATCAAGCTTGAAAATAACACCTTCTAAAGTCCCCTTCTAGATCAATTTGTACATTTATCGGTAGATAAATGTCCCGGCCGAAGGCCGATTCCTCCTAGAATTACAGGCTCACTATCGCTCGTCAGGAATAAATCGACACTTAAATGGCACGAAAGGTCTTTGTTGATAAAGAAATTGGGCAAAAGGTCTTGAAATCTCCAAACTAATGGAACGAATGTCATCAAATCTCAAAGGTAATGGGACTAAACATGAGGGAGAACATATAACTGCCTCCCCCTTAATATAACTGCCTCCCCCTTAATATAACTGCCTCCCCTTAATATAACTGCCTCCCCCTTAAAGTGTATTCAACCTAACTGGCAGATATTGGTAACGCTGCCTTTCTATACTTTCTTTACTGCCTGTTTACCTTTTATTCTAGCTAAAGTTGAACGATGTTATGCAGCTTAACCCTTTCACACATATGACGCGATGTTGAGTCTATTGGGGATACTTTAAAGCCTTTGTTACCATCAGGGGTATTTATAAACCTTTAGTTTAGTTACTTCAACCTCTGCAGTTGTCTTTGAGTTAGCTGTGGGCAGAAAACTAATTTTGGAGAGGTAATTATAAGAGTGAGAGAACTCTATTTCTTATTGCTAATCTGGCATCCTCTGCGTCATAAAAGCGTGAAAGGGTTAAGAAGGACCTGTGGTATTGAGAGAGTTTGTGGAGATCTTAATTACTCCTTTGAGGCCCAGAGGTACAGTATAAGCTCAACAAAATCGTGTAATGGTATCCAGAATAAGGTGACAATTACGTCATGATGCTGAAGGGGTTAATATTGGCTATACAAATGTAGAGAAATGCAGCGTTACCATTGTCTGCCTATTTATGTTATTCTGGTCTACTATTAAGCGACTTTATTCACTTTTAGAAAGGAACTCTAGGCTAGCTATCACTCTCCATGAAAAATCGACATCGAAATGGCACGAAAGGTCTTTATATTGACGAAGACATGGGGCGAAAGGTCTTAAATCGCCAAACTAGCGGAACGAACGTCTTAAAATCTCAAAGCTAATGGGGCTAAACATGAGGGCGAAAAAGCAACTACCTCCTCCTTCAGACCAATTATAATTAGATGAGGCCTAACTTTGGAATTACCGTAGATCACGCTTATAGACCGATTGATCCTTCATGTCGGGAGTCACTTAGCCTGATCACTCACCCCGAATAACTTACGAAATTGGATTCAGCAGGAGAGTGAGGGTCCGAGTCTAGGAGATGAGACAGTGAAGAACTGGAGCGAGGCAGCTTCAAAGATGGGGCAGCTTCAAGCCGTGAGTGAGAAACTAAGCCCCATGCATCCTGCAAAGGCAAGATGGCAGGGGCTGGTTGCAGCTAAAAGTGCTTCACACATGGAACGAGACCTCACAGACTTCACCGTTCAATGCATAACGATTGAATGTACAGGCTCTCAGTTTATGCACGAGAGGGAGTAGTTGGAAAAAAATAATAATAAAATGCTATCATGGCGTGTTGGTATGTTATAGTTATGACAGTAGTCTTGGTCAGAATAATGGTAATAGTGTTCCTATTAATAGTAGCTATGGTCCTTGTTGATAATAGTGGTGGTTATTACAGGTACAAACAGCCTCGTACAGATAAATTAACCCCTTCACATCCTAGTATCCCCCACACTGGTGCACAGAGTGGGTTGGAAACGTGGGGTGGTGGGGTGGAGGAGGTTGTTGCTGTGGTTGTTGTGGTGGTTGTGGGACTTGAGGGGGACACAAACATGGACCTCCTTTTGCTGGTTGTAGGGGAGGTTGTGGTTGTTGTGGTAGTTGTGGTGGTGGTGGTAGTCGGGAGGGTGGTGGTAGTGGTTGGTCGAGGCTACGCTACTACGACCTGATCTGTGCCCAAGAAAAAAGAGAGAGAAGATTACACGGAGTTATTTGAAAAAAAAAAAAAAAATAATAATAATAATAATAAAAAAAAAAAAAAAAAAAAAAAAAAAATATATATATATATATATATATATATATATATATATATATA
>CM064568.1:46853983-46876483 GCA_032716605.1 Paralithodes platypus | reverse complement strand
TCAACTCACTTGTGGGATGATGACCTTGATGACCCGTTGAGCAGGGTGGTGGCATCTGTCCGGGACATCTGTCGCTCGGAAGTGGACACCTGCCGATCTAGCGGGAACCTGGCTTGGGATATACAGGTGTGACAACGGTGAGACAGATGTTTGTGGGGGGGAGGGGGGGAGATAAGGACATGTGTGTAGGGGATAAAGACGTGTGGGGGAGATAAGGACAGGTGTGGGGAGAGATAAGGACAGGTGTGGAATAGAAAGGATAACAAGATTGATACAGGTGGGACAATGGTGATGAGACAGGTGTGGGGGAGATCAGGACAGGTGTGTGGTGGGGGGGGGGGGGATCAGGACAAGTGTGGGGGAGAAAGGATACATGGATTGATACATATTTAACTCTTACGGGTGTGGGATAGAAAGGATACACGGATTGATACATATTTAACTCTTATAGGTGTAGGGGAGATTAGGACAGATGTATGATAGAAAAGATATAAGGATTGATACATAATTAACTCTTACAGGTGTAGGATATAAATTATTATGATTAATATTTTTGATTATTATTATTATTATTATTATGTTTTTTAGCTTGAATGCGTTCTGGGGACGTGTTTTTTTCTAGATCAGGGCGCAAAATAAACATAAATTTATCGATAATGACAAAAACATTCCAAATCCTCCTTAGTTCAACAAAAACACCTAGGCGTCGGTTTGGTTGAGCTGCTAAACTAACCTTGGAAATACATATGATTCCTCCATTACAAACCCCAATGCACTTGAATAAATTTATGAAAACATATGATTCTCCCGGGTTTCAAACTCGGGACACCACACCCAGAACCTAAGCATCTAAACCACCCTTCAGCTCCATGACGCCTTTTAACCTTTTTGATTTTGGCTATAATTAGGCGATTGTGACGCGATGTTGAGCCTATTGGGGATACTTTAAAGCCTTTGTTACCATCAGGGGTATTATTTAGAAACCTTTAGTTTAGTTACTTCAACCTCTGCAGTTGTCTTTGAGTTAGCTGTGGGCAGAAAACTAAATTTGAAGAGGTAATTATAAGTGAGAGAACTCTATTTCTTATTGCTAATCTGGCAACCTCTGCGTCATATGAGCGTGAAAGGGTTAAGAAGGACCTGTGTTGTTAACCCCTTCTGTACCGGCAACGTCTTTTAATTATATTCTAGCTATACTGTTTGTACACGATGTTGTGCAGTTTAAAAAGGATCTCTGGTAATAAAATAGGTTAAGAGTAATAGTGCGAAGCCTGTTAGTTGCTGGAATCCCCTTTTAAACTGAATAAAATTGCTGGAATCCCCTTTTAAACTGAATACAATCGTCTAATAGTGGCAAGAATAAAGTTAAAGAGACGTCGCCGGTACAGAAGGGGTTAAGAGGGTTTATTGCAAAAGTTTCCTGCAGCCCAAGATGGCTTCCATGACTTAAGGGGATACAAACCGTTTTTCTGGACCCCTTCTCCCTAATGTTTAGCCCCACTAGTTTTGAAATTATAAGACGTTCGGCCCATTAGTTTGGCAATTTTAACACCTTTCCTCCCATTTCGTTGTCAATTTTAAGACCTTTCATGCCATTTAGGTATCGATAATTTCCTGGCGAGCGATAGCGAGCCTACAATTTTAAGAGGAATCGGCCTTCGGCCGGGACATTTTTCTACCGAAAAATGTACAAATTTATCTTGAAGGGGGGCCTAGAGGGTGTTTTTCTAAGCTTGATGGAGATCTAGGGAGGAAACTAAAATAACATATATGAATAAATGAATTAATAGACCAAACAAACGGTCTGCCTCCCCTTAAGCCGGTGTCACACGAGAGCCGTCATAGTCAACATTCGATGATCAACATTTTTCTGGCAGAATTTCTAGAATATTTTGCACTGGCATCAGAAACTAGACTGGTGGTAGATGAAATTAGGGGACCAAAATATTATAAATGTTGACATCATAAGCTGCCAGACCAGTGTTGAGGGAAAAAGTGTTCGTGTGATACCGGCAGGAATAATAACCGCGAATGTACAGTCCAAGTTAGTAATTCGCCGACAACTTTCCTCATAAACGGCGATTTTTTTTAAAGGGGCCCATCTCGTTTTTTTTTTTTTTTTTTTTCGATCTCTCTTTGGCTTGTATCCATTCGCCCCATTCAGCCTACTGTTTTAAGACGTTTACCCCCATCCAGGTGTCAATATTTTCATGGTGAGCGGTAGCGAGCCAGCATATATATATATTTGTTTTTTGTTGAGAGCATGCTATATGATAGAAAAAAAATCTCCGGCAAAGCCGGATTTCTCCGTACAATGCTGGCTCGCTATCGCTTGCCAGGAAGATATCGACAACTGGATGGGGATAAACGTCTTAAAGCTGTTGGGTGAATGGGGCCGAATTGATACAAGCCAGAGAAAGAGAGAAAAGGAGAGAAAGAGAACAATAAAGCAGGTGACCCCCCTTAATTTATAACTTGTATCCTTGCTGTTCTCATTTATTTATTAGAGCCAGTGACCAATATTATCCGGGTCATGTTGTACAAGCGTCGATTAACCCATTGCGTACCGGTGACGTCCTTTTCGTTATAATCGGGCAACTCTTAGACGATTTTATTGAGCTTAGGAAGTACGTCTACCCGTGGAAAGGCTAGAGTCTATCACAATGTATTCCTTTTAGCTACCATACATCGTCCTTAAGCTTAATAAAATCGTCTAAATGTAGCTAAAGTCAAATATAATAGACGTCACCGATACTGTAGAGGTTAAATCTTCCTCTCTTAAAATATCACACCAATTATTAAGGTATTCGGTGCACTTTACGTTTAAGGGGAGTTATATCGTTTTTCTAGACCCCCTTCTCCCTCATGTGAAGCACCATTAGTTTTGAGATTTTAAGACGTTCGTCCCATTACTTTTATTCATATTAAGACCCCATTAGTTTGTGTGTTTTAACAAATGTTTACCCCATTTCTTTGTCAATAGTAAGACCTTTCATGCAATTTCGATTTTTGTTTTCCTAGAGAGCGATGGCGAGTTTGTAATATTGGAGGCCGGGAAGTTTGTCTAATGGGGCAAGCGTCTTAAAATATCAAAACTAATAGGGCTAATCAAAAGGGGAAGTTCTTGGTTTTGTATGGACTTCCCTCTCCCTTTTGTTTAGCCCTATTAGTTTTGATATTTTAAGACGCTTGCCCCATTAGTTTGGCGATTTTGAGACTTTGCCCTACATATTTGCTAATATTAAGACCTTTCGTGCCATTTATTTTGTTGATTTTTTCCATGTGAGCTTTCAAAATATGTACAAAGTTAACTCAAAGGGGGATCTTGCGGGAGATTTCTAAGCTTGATAAAGGTCTGGGGAGCACACGATAACACCTCCTTAAAGGTGTGTCACTTAGTATCAATCAGTCCAACTTATATGTTAATTACGAAAACAACAATTATTTGCATATACAAATCACTCAGCGTTTGATCTTTTTAAGAAACAATTCAAGGGTTATAATTTCCACTACTGGACATACTATATATATATATATATATATATATATATATATATATATATATATATATATATATATATATATATATATATATATATATATATATATATCGGTTATTATACAATGATAAACAAGTAAATCAATCAATAATAATAATAATAATAAAATAATGTAGGCGAGGTAACTTGTACGTTTGGTGGTTTGAACAAAGGATTCAATATATAAGTTCGCACCGCTCCAGTCAGGACAGTCCAATGTCTTATTATCAACAACTCAAACATTTACCACATCATTATTTGTCTTCATATTAATATTAACTGTCTTGATAGCGTAATGCATAAGTGCGCGGAATAATTTCGATGTGAGTATCTTAGGTTCGAGTCCTTGGAGGGCCACATGTATTTGTTGATTTCATTAATGTAGTTTAGAGGTGTAGTTGGTCGGTGGAATAACATAATTATTCTTCCGTATAGATGATTCTTTGTTCCAACTATTTTCCGCTAGAAAATTACATCTAATTTAGGTATTTATCAACGAATTTGAAGGTTGAAAACGTTATTTTTATTGACAAACCTTCTTGAAGTTAATATACTATTGGTTAGTTGCTATGAGAAGCAATAGTATCTTTGCGTAAAATGGATATAATGTTTGTTGTTATTATTTAACAAATATATACATGGAAATACTATGAATGCAGTTATTACCGCGACCTTTTATATATACAGTATGTATATATATATATATATATATATATATATATATATATATATATACACTGTATATACAGTATATATATTATATATATATACCGGTATATATATATATATATATATATATATATATATATATATATATATATATATATATATATATATATATATATATATATATATATAGAGAGAGAGAGAGAGAGAGAGAGAGAGAGAGAAACAAAAATATATATTATATATTTTATGATTATAAAGTATAAAACACATACACACACACACACACACACACATACACACATACACACACACACACACATACACACACACACCCACGCTATTACAGGTCGAAGAGTTCTGCGACAGAGTCCCAAATCAACGAAAAAGATTTTGCATCCCAGGAGCTGGACTGGACGACATTGTGGAAGCCTTCGAAGATACCACAAAGGATGCAAATGAAAATACCCTTTTTGTCATCCATGCTGGTTCAAATGACGTCATGCGCACCAGATCCGAAGAGTTGATGGAGAAATATCGCAAGATGATCCAGCACTACAAAAACAAGTCAAGGAATATCATCATCTCAGGCATTCTCCCCAAGATCGACGCACCTGACAAATTCTACGACAAGGCTTTCAGCACAAATAGCCGACTAAAACATTTGTGTCTGAGGGAAGAAGTTGAATTCATCAACCTCTGGGACAACTTCTACAACCAGCCTACTCTGTTCCGCAAGGATGGCACTCATCTAAACCCTGTGGGTTCAGCACGCATGGGTCGTCTCCTACACGAAGCAGTCCGCAGCCATGGATCAAAAATGCCATCCGAGAAGAAGCAGCAGTGACATAAATCATCCAACGCCAAGAAAAAAAACAGAGGCAACCGAGGACCACCAGCGATAACGACCGAAGACAGCGAGGACCGAGGACAGCCATGAACATAAATGTAGATCCGACAAGAACCAAATATATTATTAAAGCGCGTTCCGTGAGTTCTAAAATAACAAATTTAAAGGTTTTCTATGCAAACGCTCGTAGCATACGCAATAAATTTTCATATTTAGAGGAGCTAGTGTTTACAGAAAATTATGATGTGATTGGCATAACAGAATCTTGGCTCAATACAGAAGATAGAGACTTTTTAGCAGAGTATTCACTTCCCGGTTATGTAATGTTTGAGAAAAGCCGAATAAATCGAAATGGAGGTGGCGTTTTACTTTATATCAAAGAAAGTCTTAACCCTACCCTCTTGTCAAAACCTCAAATTGTGAACGTCGACGCATCTTTTGTGCTAATAAAGAATAATAAAGGTACCAAAATAATACTTGCATTAATATACAGACCTCCAGCTCAATCAGTGCAAACTGACCGAGATATTTACGAACAAATTGCAGATGTAAGTAACTCACAAGATACCGTAATTTTTGGTGACTTTAATTTACCTGTGACCAAGTGGGGCGATACTCTTACTTCACACTCCGGACATGACTTGTATACGAACTTGCAAGAGAGTTCGCTTTATCAATTTGTTGGAACGCCTACCCGTGGTAATAACGTTCTTGACATTGTACTTGCAACAAAAGAAGAATTAATAGAGAATTTGAATGTTGGTGATGAATTCAGTAACAGCGACCATCGTACGATAACTTTCACTTTAAAGTTTACTAGTAACGAACCAAATAGTAGCATCGAAAAAGTCCCTAATTTCAAGAAAGCAAACTTCCATAAACTTAGAGCTATGTTTAAAGAAACTGACTGGAGCTTTTTAATTCACAATAACGACATAAATACATCTTGGAAGTTATTCGAAGCCACTTACCTAAAAGCAGTGCAAGACTGCATACCATCGAAAACTCGGCGTCCAGGCCATAATAATAAGCCCAAATGGTGGAATAAAGATATTTCAAACTGCCTGCTTGCTAAAAAATTTGCTAATGATAGATTAAAATCCTCACAAAATGACGAAGAACGGCTGAAATTTGTAGAGCTACGACGCAAAGCCAAAAAGTTAATTAAGCAAAGTAAAAAGACCTTAGAGTTACATATTGCGAATCAAAGTAAAACAAACCCGAAAGAATTCTATAGTTATATCAGAAAGAAAAAAGTCGTTACTTCAACTGTTGGACCGTTAGTCGATGAAAATGGAGAATACACCAAAGACGAAGAACAAATGAGTAATGTCCTCAATACCTTCTTTGCATCAGTTTTTACAACAGAAGACCTCAGTGATATCCCTACACCATCGCCGATTCAGATTGATAATTCAGATGTTCTAAGCAATATCACCGTTACAGAGAGAGAAGTATTGAATTGTTTAGATAAACTCAAGGTAAATAAAACGCCTGGACCTGATACAATCTCGCCTAGAGTTCTAAAGGAAGCTAAGGATGAGCTCTCTAAACCACTGACATTACTATTCAATAAATCCTTGCAGTCTGGAACTATGCCCGATCAGTGGAAGCTAGCCAACGTAACACCGATATTCAAAAAAGGCAGCAAATCCCTACCCAGTAACTATCGTCCAATTAGCTTAACCTCAGTTGTATGTAAAATGCTAGAAACGGTCATACGAGACAGACTCGTAAATCACTTAGAGGAAAATAACATACTTAAAGATACTCAACACGGCTTTCGTAAAAAACGTTCCTGTTTAACAAACCTCTTAGACTTCTTCCACGATATCCTCAACCTCTACGATGAGAGTAAAGCTGTAGATATTATATACCTTGATTTTCAAAAGGCCTTTGACAAAGTTCCCCACAAACGTTTACTGCTAAAACTAAAAGCGCATGGAATACAAGACGGTGTGTTGAAATGGATAGAAAATTGGCTCAGCGACAGAAAGCAAAGAGTAGTCATAAACGGTAAGGCATCAAAATGGACCAATGTAAGTAGCGGGGTACCCCAGGGATCGGTACTAGGACCAATTCTCTTTCTAATTTACATCAACGACATAGATGAGGGTCTCACCTGTACAATCTCAAAATTTGCTGACGATACAAAAATTGCAAATAGCGTACTCTCAAAAGAACAAGTTGACGATATGCAACACAATCTAGATAAATTGTCATGTTGGGCCCAAATTTGGCAAATGAGTTTCAATGCGTATAAATGTAAAGTACTACATATCGGATACCTAAATGAGAAAGCAAACTATTCGATGAATGGCACTCAGCTTAAGAATGTAAACAGAGAAACCGATCTGGGAGTAACAATATCGAGTAACCTAAAACCGAGTCAACAATGTTCAGAAGTTGTTAAGAAGGCAAACAAAATAATTGGCTTTATAGGCAGGTCATTTGAGCATAAATCCAAAGAAGTTATCCTAACCCTTTACAATTCATTAGTCCGCCCTCTTCTGGAATACTGCGTTCAATCCTGGTGCCCTTATTACCAAAAAGATATAAACAAGCTAGAACGAGTTCAACGTAGAGTTACCAAAATGATACCTAGCCTAAAGAACAAACCATACGAAGAGCGTCTTAGAGAATTAAATCTATTTCCTTTAACCCAGCGCAGATTAAGAGGTGACTTAATTCAAGTGTTCAAAATCGTCAAAGGCATCGACAATATGAACTGTAGTAAGTACTTCACTATCGACCAATCTAATTACACGCGGGGAAACGGTTGCAAAATTATTGGTAAATCTTTTAACTCACACGAATCTAAGAATTTCTTCTTCAATCGAGTTGTCAACTTGTGGAATGGGCTTCCCCGAAACGTTATAGACTGCATCACCGTTGATTCATTTAAACTCCGCATAGACAAATATCTCGCATCAAACCCGCGACTGACTGCGTTTGTAAATGAATAACTTTATTTTATCCCCCCCTCAGTTACTAACCCCTCTGTCCCCTACTAACTTCCTAATCCTGCCACGGACATTAGTTCCAGGGCAGTAATTCCCTTTCCAATGTTCCCTTACCCACTCTAAACCACTGTTTGGACACTTGATCCTCAGTGTTTTGGAGGACAAGCAACCTAGAAGGGTCACTAGATCTGTTGTTGCTTGATTTCCTTTGTACTCCTTTGTATTGTACTAAAATAAGTGTACTATTCTGCAGGTGCCTTCTTATCTAGGTAAACTATTGGTTTTGTCTTCCATCTAACACCTTTCATTCTAACACCTTTCATTCTAACACCTTTCATTCTAACACCTTTCATTCTAACACCTTTCATTGTAACACCTTTCATTGTAACACCTTTCATTCTAACCCCTTTCATTCTAACACCTTTCATTCTAACACCTTTCATTCTAACACCTTTCATTCTAACCCCTTTCATTCTAACACCTTTCATTCTTGCTGGTATAATTTGCTCTGGTTCAACCTGTGATGGCTATTATCCCTCCAACTATCATTCAAGCTTAGAAAAACACCCACTAGACCCCCCTTCAAGCTAAATTGGTACATTTTTAGGTAGAAAAATGTCCCGGCCTAAAGCCGGTTCCTCTTAAAATTGCAGGATTGCTATCGCTCGCCAGGAAATAATCGACACCTAAAAACGGTCTGCCTCCCCTTAAGAATCCAAATGCCCACGACCTTCCTTCAGATCACCAGTAGGGCTTCCTTAAGGGGGGTCACCGGCTTTTTTTTTCTTGTATCTTTCTTTCCTTTTCTCTGTTTCCCTGCCTTGTATCCATTCGGCCCCATTCAGCCAACTGTTATAAGACGTGTATCCCCATCCAGGTGTCGATTTCTTACTGGCGAGCGATAGCGAGCCAGCATTGTGTGATCCGGCTATTGAAAAATTTACAAATCTAACTTGCTGTCAAAACAAAAATATTTATATGCTGGCTTGCTACCGCTCGCCAGGAAAATAATGACACCTGGATGGGGGTAAACGTCTTAAAACAGTAGGCTGAATGGGGCCGAATGGATACAAGCCAAAGAGAGAGGGAGAGAAAGAGAAACAAAGCGAGGTGGGCTCCCTTAAAGGCCACTCTACTGTATGTGTGACCTCCTTTCTCACCTTACTAACTCTTGGTCATTGCACTAGACATAGCAACAGCTGTTAATCTGTTATAGGGTTTTCTTGAATGAAAAACACCATGGCTTATGTAAACTAGGCAACTTGTGTGGACGGATAAATTAATAATAATAAAATAAATAAATTAATAATAGGCCTAAATAATAATAATAATAATAATAATAATAACATTAATAATAACAAAAATACTACTACTACTACTACTAATAATAATAATAATAATAATAAATAAAAATGTAGACCAGTCCTCTTGTTGAGTTGGTGGATCGAACGCGGGACTCAGGATATAGTGTTCCCACCGCTCCAAACAGGACAGTCCACCAACTTTAGGGGGTACTGCTTAGTTTTGAGTCTAGATAATGATTAATTATTATATTTTTAAGTTTCCACGCTAAACCTCCATCAAACTTAGAACAACACCCCCTAGACACCCTTTCAAGATAAATTTGTGCATTTTTCGGTAGAACATTTCCCGGCGACGGCCGGTTCTTTATACAATTAGAGGTTCGTTATCGCTCGCCAGAAAAAAAATCGACACCTTAAGCACGAAAGGTCTTAATATTGACTAAACAAATTAAGCGAAAGGTATCAAAATCGCCAAACGTCTTAAAACCTCAAAACTAATATGCTAAACATGAGGGAGAAGGGGGTCCAGAAAAGAACGAGTACTACCCCCTTAATATAAACAAACACACACATTTACCACATGATTCTTTGTTTTCATATCAGTTATCAATTTTGTTGTTTAAATTAGTTTTGTTCAGACACTCTTTCGCCAGAAATATGAATCTAACTTAGGTAGTTTATCAACGAGCTTAAACTTGAAAAAGTTGTTTTATATTGAAAAACTTCTTGAAGTAAATAAAATATTAATTAGTTGCTACGGGAAGCAATATTTCCTTTGGATTAAATGGACATAATGTTTATTGTTATTATTCAACAACCACAACATTGCTTAACTGCAGTCACTACCATGGCCAATTATATATCAAAATATATTAACTAACTAAATAATTATATACTATTAAAAGTTACTACGTATATCTACTTATGCTATTTGTTCTGCCTATCATAGTAAAGTATATGGATGGAGTCATGAAAGAAATACAAGGAAGAACAGTGGATGTTGGTGCACCGCTGATAAGGGAGGGAAACGATTGGAAGCTACCTGTACTGCTGTTTGCCGATGATACAGTTCTGATGAGCGATAGTGAATGAACAATTCATTGCGGTGTGAACTCTATAGTCCGAGTCCCTTGTTCAAACCACCAACTCAAGAAGAAGCCCGACCTACATTATTATTATTAATAGTATTATTATTTGTATTATTATCGTAATTGTTATTAATATTATGTTTTTATTATTATTATTATTATTATTATTATTATTATTATTATTGTTATTAAATCCCTGGAAGCCAGATCTATGGTTTACGGTTCCATGTCATCTCAACCAGTAGACCATTTCAACCAGTAGCTCTCAACCAGTGCCAAATTAACCCAGACCAACCAAACCAGTGCCAAAATATAGTATTAACCTAACCTAACCTAACCTAACCGTATTGGTTGATTTGGTACTGGTTGAGAGCTACTGGTTGAAATGGTCTACTGGTTGAGTTGACCGGTCACCATAGTTTACATAAACATGGCGTTTTTCCTTCAAGAAAACCCAAGCCATATAACTGGATTTAACCCCTTCTGTACCGGCGACGTATTATAACTGGATTTAACCCCTTCTGTACCGGCGACGTATTATAACTGGATTTAACCCCTTCTGTACCGGCGACGTATTATTAATTTTTGTTTTAGCTTTATGGAGACGATTATGTGCGGCTTAACCCCTTCAACACCATTATGTGCGGCTTAACCCCTTCAACACCATTATGTGCGGCTTAACCCCTTCAACACCATTATGTGCGGCTTAACCCCTTCAACACCATTACGTAATTTTCATCATATTTTGGACACAATAAGCCGATTTATTTTAGTAACATACAGTAGGTCCTTCTTAAACTGCTTAAAATCATCTACATAAATATTTACGATGTAAAGGTATTTCCTGCGTTATATGTTATATGTTATATGTTATTATAGTATATTGTTATCCAGATAGTTATTGCTTCAACCTGTTATGTTTACTAGTAATATATTATTTGAATATAATACTGAAAAGGTGCGTTGTTATTTGTGCGATTAGTTTGCTTGGGAAACAGATTAACTTGCTCATGTAGTGAGTGGATTGTGTTCTTATTATTTCATAATTATATTTTGCTTTAGCGTTTTTTTTATTTTGGTTATTTGAATTAGTTATTTTGCCTTTATAGTGTCTTTGTCCAAGTTTTGGTTTGTATATTTTGCAAGTTTTACAATATAATTTATATATTGATGAATACATTAATAAACCGTAATATCAAACATAATAATTATATACACATATATAACTATAAATAACAAAAGTAACTAAGAACAATTATACTTAAAACAGATAATCCATAATAATAATAATAATAATAATAATAATAATAATAATAATAATAATTTACGGCAACTGACAGAGATACATGGATGAGATTCATTAGCGGCCACCCCCTCGGGGATCAGTCCGTCTGGCAATAGATAAACAGATAAGTAATCATAATAACAACAAAGTATGCTTAAATAGACCCATTAACGTTGATAATATCAGCCAGGTGACACTAGCGTGTTGAGTAGAATCACCATCTCTCACCGCTAGGTCTGTAGTTCGAGCCTCTACGGACGCTCCGTCTACAACATGACATGTTAACTGGTTAGGTTATTACCGAATTCTGACACTCCCTCTCCAACTTTCTCCCTCCCTCTCCCCCTCCCTCTACCCTATATGTCACGATCTGTGACATAGTCAGTAAAGCGTCAGCTGCTTGGCCAAAGGGCAAGGAGGTGTGAGAGAGAGTCTGAGGCAACACCTCCCTCCTTCTCCAACTTTCCCTATCCCTAACTTCTTCCTCCTTCCTCTTGTCTAACTTCTTCCCTCCCCTTTCTCTCCAATTTCCTCCTTCTCAACCCCTTCTTAACTTTTTTATTTTTTATTTTTTGCTGGACGCCGTAAATCCTGTGAAAGGGTGGCATTAGGCGTTTGTCACGAATTGCTATGTCAAGTTGCCCAGGCTTGACATCTACCAATAACATTTTGACAGAAATGTATATACAGTATATATATATATATATATATATATATATATATATATATATATATACTTTACACCTGCCTTCGTTATCAAGTACAATATTCATGCACTGTAAACTACTTCTATATTATCAATGTAGTGTGAGTGGCAGTTATATATTGGAATGATCATAATTCAACGATTATATTATATTTACTTAATGTCTAAATTATTAACATGCTCCGTGTGCTTCATGGTTTGGTTAGTTTATTCTTTATGACATTGTTAGATTTGATTCAGATTATATATAACTAAAAGCTACTTCATATAGTGTAATTATAGTCTGCTTTAATGAATTCGCTAACAATAAGACGATTTGGTAAAAATCTAGTTTGACAGCGAGGACGATTTTACAAGTATTTTGTATTTTTGATCCTTGTTTTGTTTTTGTTTTTGTCTTTAGGAAATTGCAAAAAACAAATATAAAAAGTCAGTATCCATCAATCTTAAGATCAACCCCCCCCCCCCCCCTCACCAGGACTTATTGAAATCGGCATCTATGTTGCCAGCAGGGGACCTAATTAGGTTGTGTAATAAATCAAAGGAGGAGGTGGGGCGAGAGGTGTCGGACGCGAACCAACGCGGCTTAAATTAAAATGAATTACCGACGGTGTGGACATATATGCCAATTAAGTACATGATATAACTTATATGTCTATCTATCTATCTATATGCTCAGGCCCAATCCCCAATTTGGGGGTAGCCGACTCAAGACAGAGCAAGAACAGGGAAAACGCAAAAACAACATAAAACAACGAATAAACACAGATAAAAAACACAAATTCCAGGAGAAGACCCAGAGACCAGGGTCACCAAGGTCGCTCCAGCACTCCCCCGGCCCCCGACCACCCGGAGAGGTTCCGATCTCGGCAGGCAGACATGCAGCGGAGCCAAAGCCACAAGCCCTCCCACCACACTTCCAGGCGCACATTTAATATTAATCGTCTCCCCGGGTCAGGCGCCTGATGAACTATTATCTAGTCCAACTTACGCCCGACCCCTTACTCCAAATATGTATGCCTAAATAATATATCGATAGTTTCCACCCGGTGTAAAACTAGATATAAACAGACGATTTTATTAGACTAATGCTAAACTTATTATGTGGTCCAAGGTATAATTGAATGTAAGAAGAACCTTTGGTAGTCAATAGGTAAAACATACAATACATAACTGTCATCTGTTACCAATAAAGTAATGCACAATATGCTCTCTAAATAAGGACAAACTTTGCAACAATTAGTTTGAAATGTTGTGGATCACAAACACAGTTGCTAAAAGTTAAAGGTCAAAGGTTAAAGGTATCAGTGAATGATGGTCACAAGGGAGAACGGTAAAGATGTTCAAGGCACATTATAGCCATGAAGGACACCAAGTAGACAGTCACCAAGTTAAGGTCTTGGGTGAAGAAAACAAAATATAATAATACAAAAATAGAAAAACAAAAAACAAAAACAAAATACTTTGCCGCCTTAATTCGGGTCGATCCTGGGCTGAGGTAGGTTAAACTCCAAGACGCTCTGCACTTCACCAATCAGCCGTTGATAACGGTGTGGAAAGTTATAGGATGTGAATTATGAAAACCAACCAACATCAGAATGTCTGCACTGTGGAAGAATAATTGTCAATTTATGGCTAATCCCCAATTGGCCACTTGCGACTGTTAGGCTATACGGAAGTTGGTTGTGATTATCGATATTACACAAAATTACCTGTTGAAATATGTTTGTAGTGCAAATATAAATACATAACATCATTATGCAGTAAGCTACTGTATATATCCATCATAATCTCAATCTTGTTCTGCTAATTGGAGAAGTTTACAGCTCCAACTTCCATATAGCCTAAAGATCAGTGGTGAATTGCAACCTAGCAGTTATGTAGGAGTTTCTGGCTTCATTATCACTTAGCCACCTTAATGTACCATAAGGAAGGGTATATGGATTTCAGCGGGTTAATTGAAATAGTGTTTACCCTTTACATTCATACAGATCCCTCCTAAGCTGTATACAATCGCCTACGATAGCCATAATTAACTATCAAGACGCGTGATAATCATGAAGGTGTTAAACAATAGATATATATTAATGACCAGAGTGACTCGACCCGATGTGACCGAGATGTGTGTGAATTTGTGTTTTTGTGTGTTCATTGTTTGTTTTTTTCTATTTTTAATTTATTTTTTATTTATTTATTTTTTTATTTGGGCCCTATTCGGGCTCTGTCTCGAGTTGGCCAACCACAGTAATAAAAAAAAAAAAAAAAAAAAAAAAGGAAAATAGAAACAAAATGAGGAATGGGCCTGTATAGATAGACTCGACCCGAGGCCCTCAGTGTGAGAACCCCTGGCTCTGTTACCCAAACCAATAATCTTCCCACAACAATGATCCTACCACATCATATTGTTCTATCTTTCCTTTATGACTTACAATTAACCCTTTGAAGATTACCACGCGTTTTGACAGTTTATTCGGGCTAACATTAAGCGATTTTATACAACTTCGGAAGGATCTGTGGGAATTAAACAGCCGAAGACTATCTCAATTAGCCGTCTGACTACCTCATACCCGTTGTAATCTGAATATAATCGCCCAATAATAATAATAGCCGGAAAACTTAAAAGCTATGGATTATTATATCTTCTAAGGGTTAAGAGGCTGAACGTTGCCCCGACTAAGACACTATATATATATACCGGTATATCATTAATCACATTAATGTAATTAATTATATATATATTTATATATACAGTATATGGTCATAGTCGGGTCAACGTTCAGCCTCTTAAGATAGTCTTAGTCTTTTTAATTCCCACAGATCCTTCCGAAGTTGTATAAAATCGCTTAATGTTAGCCCGAATAAACTGTCAAAACGCGTGGTAATTTTCAAAGGGTTAATTGTAAGTCATAAAGGAAAGATAGAGCAATATGATGTGGTAGGATGATTGTTGTGGGAAGATTATTGGTTTGGGTAACAGAGCCAGGGGTTCTCACACTGAGGGCCTCGGGTCGAGTCTATCTAGTCTATCTTCATTCCTCATTTTGTTTCTATTTTTTTTTTTTGTTTTTTTTTTTGTATACTGGGGGTGGCCGACTCGAGACAGAGCCCGAATAGGGAAAACAAACAATGAACACGCAAAAACAAAAATACAAATTCACACACATCTAGGTCACATCGGGCCGAGTCACTCTGGTCATTAATATATATATTTTGTTTAACACCTTCAGGATTATCACGCGTCTTGACAGTTAATTATGGCTATCGTAGGCGATTTTATACAGCTTAGGAGGGATCTGTGGGAATGTAAAGGGTAAACACTATTTCAATTAACCCGCTGAAATCCATATACCCTTCCTTATGGTACCTTAAGGTGGCTAAGTGATAATGAAGCCAGAAACTCCTACATAACTGCTAGGTTGCAATTCACCACTGATCTTTAGGCTATATGAAAGTAAGTTGGAGCTGTAAACTTCTAAAATTAGCAGAACAAGATTGAGATTATGATGGATATATACAGTAGCTTACTGCATAATGATGTTATGTATTTATATTTGCACTACAAACATATTTCAACAGGTAATTTTGTGTAATATCGATAATCACAACCAACTTCCTTATAGCCTAACAGTCGCAAGTGGTCAATTTGGGATTACCCATAAATTGACAATTATTCTTCCACAGTGCAGACATTCTGATGTTGGTTTTCATAATTCACACCCTATAACTTTCCACACCGTTATCAACGGCTGGTTGGTTAAGTGCAGAGCGTCTTGGAGTCTAACCTCAGTCATCCCAGGATCGACCCCGCTCAAGGCATCAAAGGAGTTTATTTTTGTGTTCACCTAGGTACTGGTGCCACCTTATTTTACAGAATGTTGGCTAATATTAGACGATGTTATTCAGATTAAAAAAGGTCTCCAGGAATTGTCAGGCTTTTAACTATTTAACTTAGCCTTTTTTATTGGCTCCTATCCTTTATAAACTGCATGTCTGTCTGTATGTACGGTATGTATGTATATACTTAGGCACATACCCCATAGTTGGAAGTGGCTGACGACAACATCATCTTATCAACAGCTTCAAACTAATTGTTGCAAGTTTCCCCTGCATAGTGGACTGCATATTTTTTAATGTTTTAATTGCTTAGATTTGTCTGCTCTTGTTAGAAAAAAGGTTGTTGAGGAGATTATTCGTAGAATATATCGTGCAATGCTTTATTGGTAAAAGGTATGCATTGCATACTACCCTTTTTTGTTTTACATTAAATTATACCTATAATAGGGAAAGTAAACATCTAATCTCATCGTTGAATTATGATAATTTCACACTACATGTGTACAAAAAAAAGGTAAGTATATACCTACCTTTTGTTGTGTATATATATATATATACCGGTATACTACTACTACCTACCTACTACTACCTACCTACCTACTACTACCTACCTACCTACTACTACCTACCTACTACCTACCTACTAGAAGGTCCCTTCTGAAACCGGAAGGACACTACTGGAACCAGAGGGGCCAATGTCAGTGGCCACGTAACTAATACTGGACGATCTGTCCAGTCTGTTTGGTGGCCACCTAACCAGTCACTGTCTGACCAAGTCTTGTATTAACTCAGGACTCGATCAGACGACCAGGCAGTGAGGCTCTCACCTCGTACCGCCTGGCTGTGAACTGGCTAATATAATATAATGCTTTAGGGGTATTTCCGCATATTATTTACGTTTTTTAACACATTATACTCATATTAAGGTAAACAGGTCATGTCAATTACTTAATTGTATATATATATATATATATATATATATATATATATATATATATATATATTGAACGATTATTTCATATATTTATTATTTTTTAGTTTCCTCCCTAGACCTCCATCAAACTTAAAATGACATCCATTAGATCCCCCTTCTAGATAAATTTGTACATTTTTCGGTAGAAAAATGTCCCGGCCGAAAGCCGGTTCTTCCAAAGTTACAGGCTCACTATCGTTCGCCAGAAAAATAATCGGCACTTACATAGCACGAAAGGTCTTAACAAATTATAGACAGATTGATAAACAAGCCAATAATTGAACCCATCCCCCCTTAAGTTATAGAGGTTAATGTTGAAGAGTTTTGGCCAACCTACAATGGATGGACTATAGTGGAGATGTGTTTGATCCTTTGATTTATGGAGATCATTCCTAAGCTTAACAAAATCATACGTTGGAAACAACGCAAGTTACCAGCATCAGATTGAAAGGGTTAAATCGCCTGACTGTCAAAGGTCTTTCCTAAGCTTAGTAAAGTTGTGTAAGGTTAGCCAGCATAAAGTAACGTTGACGTGTTGTAACGAACGGGTTAATATTTATTAGTTGTATGTTTTTGTTTATGAAGGACACAACATCAATACAGCCAAATTCAAGGCACGGGGAGAGTCAAAATGTCTGGATATACGGAGAATGAAACAATTTAAGTCATATGATAAGGAAAAGATAGATTGAGGGAAAGAGTTCTAGAGTTCACTTCATAGAAAAAAGACTGGGAAAATCGGTTCACTCTTGGTTTCGAAAGTTGAACAGAACAGGGATGGTATGAAGCTGAAAGGCGGGTGCCATCCACTTTCCATAAGGAAGGAGGTATACACTGAGCTCTGAAGAACACTGATTATTGTAATAGCGGTAGAAGAGTGAGAGAGATGCAACATTGCAGCGTGTAGAGAGAGATTGTAGGGATTTAGTAAGAGGAGGTAAGTTGATGAGACGAAATGCTTTTGACTCTAGCCTTTTGAGAAGTGTGGAATGGGTAGAACCTCCCCACACATGCGAACAGTCCTCGATACATGGGCGCACTGTACCCCTGTACAGAGCAAGAAACTGTGCAGGGGTAAAGAACCCATGGGGACGGATTAAGCCAAGTTAAACCCTTGAGGATGATGCAGCATATAGTCAGTTTATTGCGGCTGTCATTAGACGATTATATTCAGAGTAGGAAGGGTATATGGAAGTCAGAAGAGTTAGTGGAGATATTGAGAATAAACTGACCAAATATGTCGTGATCCTGAGAGGGTTAAACTAAGAATGTCATTATCTACAGTATTTGAATGTAGAAACGAATGCAAAAATATAAAAAAAGAATAGGGAAAAAAAATCTGGTGAACAAAAGCGATAACCCGAGATAAAAGATTCATGTGGTCAAAGTTTGCATTATTGATAGCAAGATGCGCGAGTGTCCTGTCTGGAGCGGTGTGAACTATCAACTCCAAGTCCCTTGTTCGAACCACCAGGAGGTCAAGCCATCTTTTATTATTATTATTATTATTATTATTATTATTATTATTTTGATTTACTTGTTTATTATTGTATAATAACCGATATATACAGTATATGATATACAGTATGTCCAGTAGTGGAAATTATAACCCTTGAATTGTTTCTTCAAAATGTCAAACGCTGAGTGATTTGTATATGCAAATAATTGTTGTTTTCGTAATTTACATACAGGCAAC
Source organism: Paralithodes platypus (assembly GCA_032716605.1). Classification (NCBI taxonomy): domain Eukaryota; kingdom Metazoa; phylum Arthropoda; class Malacostraca; order Decapoda; family Lithodidae; genus Paralithodes; species Paralithodes platypus. Next base: position 46,857,579 of record CM064568.1, on the reverse strand, counting down.
TTTCGCTGAGCAAAGCAACTTTTCGCCAAACACGCTGCTTGGCGAAAACTCCAAACTAGGGAGTTTCGCTGAGCAAAGCCAGAACTCTTTTCACTAATCATTCCTCGTCGAAATTATGCTCACCGAAAGGATTTGTATAAAACCTATACTTACTGCTAAATAGAGCTTCAATTTAAATTTATAAATCGGAAATGTGTGTATAAATTATGCCTACTACTTATAAAGTTTACAAATTATTATATTAAGACCGAATCAATTATATTATGTGTACAGATAACTGAAAACCCAGAGCTCATTTGACTACGTTCTTTTGTCCATATTTTGCACTGATATTTCGTCTCTTTCCAATGGTCTATTTACAAGCTATTATGGCTCGTTCTTGATATATGGACGAGGAAGACTAAACAAATATAATGCTAAATTAAGTTGTAACATGCATTACATATTTAACGGTAAATTACGTAAAATACAGCAAGCAATGGAGTGAAGTAGAGTTGCATCACTCTCCCGCAACTTTCATTGCTGTCTCCTCGGCATTATTTAACACTAATCCGACCTAAATGGACTCCTTGCATGTTATTAAAGATTTGTAATATATAATTTTGAGTGGTTGGGGTGGGGGGGGGGGGGGGGGGGGGGGAGCAAGGATGGGAAGGTTGGGGTGGGGGGTGGGGGAGCAAGGAGGGGTAGGGTGGTCAGGTGGGTTACCCCCCAAATAGTTTTTGTAGGGTAGGGGGGGGGGGTTTATATACGATATAGATGTACTAATCTCGAAATACTTTGCAATAAAGCGACAAAGATAAGCTGAAGTACAATAGCAAAAGTCATACTTTGCTCACTTTGCTCGCTTTCCAGTGTTGCGCTAGCCTGGCGGCAACGGTTACGTTTTTTAATCTGATGTTTCAGGTTCGAGGCCCGTCGCGGACGATGTTTTTTTGTTTTATTATATTTGTGTTCTTAGTATATTTTACTTGTATATAGAGGGTTAATAGAAGCAGAGTTGATAATAGGTTGGTTAATATTATATAATAATTTTGCTATTTATGATTATTTAATTGGTTAATAAAGTTAGCATTAGTTAGAATATGATATAACATTAGTATAGCTAATTTAATCAATGCAATCATTCATAGGCTATGTTTGCTTTATTCTACATTATTCAAATGTGCCTAGGCATACTTTGTTATTTTTGTTTATATGATAGATATTAAGATTAACACATAGGTTAGTAGCAGTTAGGCTACAGGTTGTTCACGCTTGGAATTAATTTATACCCGGGTAGGACTACATCTTAAGTTTAATAGAAAAATATAGTGCAGTATGCAATGAAACATTAGCTCTGTTGCATATAATCACACGGTGTTCACAGTGGTGTATTGTACAGTACAGTATAATGCTATCATTGATTAATATTACGATAAAACCCATAATGTATGAAGCTTATCAATATCATGTTGGCGTTTTTCGTAAGGTGGGTAGTAGATTCTGTTCTAAATATTGATAAGGGTTCTCTAAAAACGACTAATTAGGCCTACTTTAAAGTGTGTAACTTCTGAGCAAGCAGTCTCATTCAGTGCGGCTAGGCTGTAGCCAAGTTTTCCCAACAATGATTCGTCGGAATTATGAATTTTGACATGCGCTACATAATTATATTAATTAAGCGTAATATTCATACTAATTAAAAAATATTAAATACAATTTGAAGACAGGAAATGCACTTTCATAAAGTATATGTTTTTGTCAGTAATTCATGATGGGTCTTCGTGTGTTTCACTTTGCTCGGCAAAACTGCTAGGTAGCCTACTGTGTGATAATAACGCCAAGCTGCTAGGCCAAATTTACTCAGTGAAACGCTGTTATGCTTAGCGAAAGTTGACCGTGTGATAGCGGCTGGCATGGGTTGTCCCTCTTACTGGGGATAGGTCCACTTGGGGGCATTATGTGTATGGCAACCCTCATTAAAGGGAGTAAGGCGTCCGGTAATAGATAGATAGATCACCATCATGTTGTATTATCACCAGTATCGTCCTCCTAATCATTATTATTACAACTATATTGATATTTCCTATAGTCACCATGCCATTCACCAATATTAAGCTTAAATAAATAGAAAACAAAACAATAAAAACTGTTATTAAAAACAAAATACTTTTCCGCCTTAATTGGGGTCGATCCTGCCCCCGAGGAGATTATTCGTAGAATATATCGTGCAATGCTTTATTGGTAAAAGGTATGCATTGCATACTACCCTTGTTTGTTTTACATTAAATTATACCTATAATAGGGAAAGTAAACATCTAATCTCATCGTTGAATTATGATAATTTCACACTACATGTGTACAAAAAAAAGGTAAGTATATACCTACCTTTTGTTGTGTATATATATATATATACCGGTATACTACTACTACCTACCTCCTACCTACTACTACCTACCTACCTACCTACTACCTACCTACTACCTACTACTACCTACCTACTACCTACTAGAAGGTCCCTTCTGAAACCGGAAGGACACTACTGGAACCAGAGGGGCCAATGTCAGTGGCCACGTAACTAATACTGGACGATCTGTCCAGTCTGTTTGGTGGCCACCTAACCAGTCACTGTCTGACCAAGTCTTGTATTAACTCAGGACTCGATCAGACGACCAGGCAGTGAGGCTCTCACCTCGTACCGCCTGGCTGTGAACTGGCTAATATAATATAATGCTTTAGGGGTATTTCCGCATATTATTTACGTTTTTTAACACATTATACTCATATTAAGGTAAACAGGTCATGTCAATTACTTAATTGTATATATATATATATATATATATATATATATATATATATATATATATATATATTGAACGATTATTTCATATATTTATTATTTTTTAGTTTCCTCCCTAGACCTCCATCAAACTTAAAATGACATCCATTAGATCCCCCTTCTAGATAAATTTGTACATTTTTCGGTAGAAAAATGTCCCGGCCGAAAGCCGGTTCTTCCAAAGTTACAGGCTCACTATCGTTCGCCAGAAAAATAATCGGCACTTACATAGCACGAAAGGTCTTAACAAATTATAGACAGATTGATAAACAAGCCAATAATTGAACCCATCCCCCCTTAAGTTATAGAGGTTAATGTTGAAGAGTTTTGGCCAACCTACAATGGATGGACTATAGTGGAGATGTGTTTGATCCTTTGATTTATGGAGATCATTCCTAAGCTTAACAAAATCATACGTTGGAAACAACGCAAGTTACCAGCATCAGATTGAAAGGGTTAAATCGCCTGACTGTCAAAGGTCTTTCCTAAGCTTAGTAAAGTTGTGTAAGGTTAGCCAGCATAAAAGTAACGTTGACGTGTTGTAACGAACGGGTTAATATTTATTAGTTGTATGTTTTTGTTTATGAAGGACACAACATCAATACAGCCAAATTCAAGGCACGGGGAGAGTCAAAATGTCTGGATATACGGAGAATGAAACAATTTAAGTCATATGATAAGGAAAAAGATAGATTGAGGGAAAGAGTTCTAGAGTTCACTTCATAGAAAAAAGACTGGGAAAAATCGGTTCACTCTTGGTTTCGAAAGTTGAACAGAA
>CM064568.1:46778695-46853883 GCA_032716605.1 Paralithodes platypus | reverse complement strand
TGGGGCTGTCTTGTTACAGACAGATGATGAAGGTATCGAACATCCAGTGAGTTTTTACAGTAAAAAATTCAATAGTGCACAAAGGAATTACTCTGTAATTGAAAAAGAACTCCTGGCGATAGTGCTGGCGCTCAGGCACTTCGATGTATATGTTCCTGCTTTCGGACCAGTCGTAGTGGTTTATACCCTCTGAAATTCTTGAATCAGTTTCATAACCGGAATATGAGGCTGACCAGGTGGTCACTCATGCTTCAGGAGTATAATCTGGACATACGCCATATTGCCGGTTCTGATAACGTGATAGCGGATTGTCTATCAAGGGTGGATGATGTTGGTTAGACTGCCACAGGATTGAGGGTTGAGTGTGGAGGAAAATAGGCTGTCACTGTAGTTCAGCCGAAAAAAAACAAATTAAAAAAGCAAAAACCTTATAAAAACTCTTTATTTTTATAACGTGTAGAATTTTGTATAAGATGTTGTAGCAGTATCTAAGTTGAATGTTTTTCGCTTATTGTCTCTGAGTTACTTGAACTTGCTCGGTGGAGCGCAACAGTCTTTATTTTTTTTATATGTAGTGCCTTGTGTCGCAACAGTGTGTGGTACTATGAGAAGCTTTCTGTTAGATATGAAGAACTTAGTCAAGGGTCTTATATCTTAGGGGAGGTGTGACGCTTCTGCATAGTAACCACGTGCGGGCATGCGCGCGCGTCGGCTGCCCAGCCGTTTAGAAACCGGCTGGTGGTAGCAGGCCGGCAGGCTTTCCCTTAGTATATATCCTACGACAATGTAACTAATGTCTGGGATATTCTTATGTTGTTTCACAGCTTGAAGCTGCCCTTATTCTTAAGCAACGCATCTAGTATATTTTATTCTCGATAGTTGATTGTTTCATTATAATATATAAGATGTAAGTCTAGTGAGAGCGGGAAGAGACAAGCGGGAGAGAGAGACCGGCTTGGGACGTTGGTTCGCGCGGAGAGACCAGCTTGGGACGAGCCTGAAGCGCTGCCACATGCATTTGATTGCAACGTTAGGCTTAGTTTCGACTCACGCACGGGGTAGAGGATTTTGACCAGGCAACTGTGTTGAGTGTTGCCAAGCCTGGGATGTATTCTGCATGCCTAGTTGGGGGGTCCAGACAGATTCAAGACTCAGAGCTCACCTCATTGTCGTACCCTTCGGACCCCCTTGATATCTATCCCTCTCAACCCCACTTAGAAACTTTCTCTCTTACTTTGTATACCTTCTTTCCACTACTTCACCAATCTATTTAATTATCCCATCCCCTTGATAGACCTTATATCTATTATTGTATTAACGACGAGCTCTCAGATAACTAGATAGGATTTTGGGCCTTATGCAGGGATGTAATTGTTAATGAGACCTAGGAAGCTTTTTTGTTGTCTCATATTTGGTGGTTTCATGCTTGCTAGTGTGTTCTTGTGTCAGGTTAGCAGGAGCTAGACCGGAGGGGAGGCTTTTTGCGATCCTTTAAGTAAAGTCTGCTGGTGCGAGTCCCGTGGACCCGCACGACTTTACTAGGATACCCGTGGGAGTCTGGGGGCATTTTCTTGTCTGTGTCCCTGTGTGTCTAGCGTTGTGTTGTGTGAGGGCCCTTGCCTAGTCCACTCAGCACTGCGCTAGCACGTCTTGCTTTTGTTTTAGGGTCGCCAGGAAAGAGTCCGATACTTGCGATCTGAGTCTCTCAAGAGAGCACCCTTTCAATTAGAGTAATTTGGCGCACAGACCTGGGAACGTCCCTAGGCTAGAGCAGGTGGCTCAGCCCGGGTATCCGAAGCCTATATCCTTCCAGCAAGACCTCTGCCACCTGGCAGATTAACAGCTAGGGGTTTATTATCTCTGTATGCTTGTTATTGTGCCACAGTTTACCGTTTTTGTGAGCATTGTGAGTTAGGGTGTGGCTTAGAGACTGTCCGAGCAGGCTTGCCTGACTAAGAGTGAGAAGCACACCTGGATGTGGTTATGTTGCGAGTTGCTGCCTTTATTTAATTATACCTATGCCATTATACACTGTATGTCCAATCACTAGTATTTATTCCTGCTTATGAGTTAAGAGTTCTCTAAATCCGCAACGTACTTTCTTGCTAAGCATCAGATCCTACAGTAGCCGCATGCAGTTTAGAAACCCGCATCTTGTCTACCTGTACGATGTTTTGAGGACTGTTTGCTTTCACCTTCTTTCACGCAGGGGTGATTAGTTGTATTAATTAACGTAACGTTAAATGTGCTTTCTTCTAGTTTGTTATTAAATTGTTTCTGCAATTTAATTCCGTTATCTATCTTTTCCTTGAAGCTTTAAGTCAACTTAATTGTGTGATCTTTTATATAGCCTGCTTGACTATCAGCAGTCTATAGTGCGTGCACCCTGTAACCGAGTCATAGGATACCTTGTTGTCCAGGCAGGACTCTTGACGGTTTAGGGTAGTTTGTTGCCTGGGTTTATAGATAAGGGTTGGATCTAGCGTTTTCCGTTGTTGCTTGTTGCCGCAGACATAGTCCAATAGAAAGAGCCCAGTGTGTATATATCCCAGGACGTAACACTGTACACACACATACACACACATATACTCTCTCTCTCTCTCTCTCTCTCTCTCTCTCTCTCTCTCTCTCTCTCTCTCTCTCTCTCTCTCTCTCAAAGAGGGGGAATAGTTTACCAAGGGAGGTGGTCGATAGTAATTTAAATTATACATTTAAGAAAAGAGTGGACTACCATCTGAGGGAGATTGGATTAATATAGATATATTTGAAATCAGAGGTATGTGAATGTAAGTTCCCTTTCACACAATTTTTTTGCTATCCTATATAGAAACCATTCCTTGTGGGCACTTCCTGACCCATAAGGTTACACTTCGTCCAATTTTCCAGTACGGTATTTTAGCCGGAGGAGTGGAGGGTGGGGAGTGATTCTTCTAGTTTGCTGTCCCATTCTTCTACTACTGCATATACTGTCCCGATCTCTACTAGTATTAAGGTCGGACCACCTAGTAGGGACCACAAGGTCTGTGTGGTCTGAGTATCTCGCTCTCGTTCTCTCTCTCTCTCTCTCTCTCTCTCTCTCTCTCTCTCTCTCTCTCTCTCTCTCTCTCTCTCTCTCTCTCTCTCTCTCATACACACTGCAATATAAAGAGCCATTTCCCTTAGTTAACGTGGCAGTCGCTGACGTTAAGGGGCAATGGTCGGTTTTTCTGGACCCCCTTCTCCCTCTTAATTTAAGACGTTCGTCCCATTAGTTTGGCGATTTTAAGACCTTTCGCCCCATTTATGTCATTTTTAAGACCGTGCCATTTCAGTGTAGATATATTCATGGCGATCAACAGCGAGCATGTATTTAAGGAGGACAGAACTTATGAGGGCGTCTGTACAGTACAAAGAGAGTCTGGCTTACTCTAATTACTCACAAATGTCCGGTTATTTGCATCTAAGGCCCCTTAAACTTGTTTTGAAGCGTGTTCCAAACATTGCGTCGAACATGTTTGCATACCTGTTCGCAGTATCTCGTTTGGACGTTCAAACCCTTAAACTTGTTCCGAGACATGCTGTATGTTCACTGGTGTGGACGTTTCTTGCCGGGTACAAGGTACGGAATACTCCCTTGACAAGAAATAATAGTATTGAGTGGACGTTGACGGACAAGGGAACTATAGTCCGTTCATTCTAGGTTGGGCAGAAATCATAACCCCTAACCTCTCATAATTCAAAACGGACATAACTAGAGTAATTGAGCTAATATATCTACCAAATAGGAAGACTTGGCTAGGGAATATGTGTATAAAGTGACAGCTCATTTGTTCTAGCCCTTTTTTGAGTTACAGAGGTTAGAGGTAACGATTTCTGCCCAACCTGAAATGAACGGACTGTTATCCTTTCCATTACGTACTCTAAGATCCCACTAACCCTGATTACATGTATCAAATTAAGACGTGTGATGCGTGCAAGGATATAAGTGAGGACATGGATGTGTAAATAAAGAATGGAAGTTATGAAGAAGGTAGAGACTCAAACTGGTCAATTTAGAAGGGAAGTAAAGAAAATTAAGTGTAAATAGGGAATAGGAACAAAGGAGATATATTGGGGTAATTGGTTGGCCTTCAAGAGCCTAACCTTCCTGTTGCACACAAATTTAACCACCCTCAGTGTCGGATGCTGGAATGATTGAGGGAGCCCACCTCGTGTTTTTTATCTCTCTTCCTCTTTCTCTCTGGGTTATATCTATTCGGCCCCATTCAGCCTACTGTTTTAAGACGTTTGCCCCCATCCAGGTGTCTATATTATCCTGGCGAGCGGTAGCGAGCCAGCATATATATATATTTTTTGTTTTGACGGCAAGCTAAATTTGTACATTTTTCGATAGAAAAATTTCTCCGGCGAAGCCTGATTTCTCCATACAATGATGGCTCGCTATCGCTCGCCAGGAAGAAATCGATACCTGGATGGGGATAAACGTCTTAAAACAGTTGGCTGAATGGGGCCGAATGGATACAAGCCAGAGAAAGAGAGAAAAGGAGCTTAAGAGAACAAAAGCAGGTGACCCCCCTGAAGGTGAGTAAAGTGATATACATAAGTAACATCCCGTTCTTAACATTAATCATCAATTACAAACCCCAATGCACTTGAATAAACGAATGAAAGCATATGGTCCTCCCGGGATTCGAACTCGGGACACCACACCCAGAACATAAGCATCTAAACCATTACACCACCAACATCGTTAACTTTTATTATACGTATTGTATATGTGCAGCCAATTAATGATTATATGCACTGTAGGTGGATGTGTGTATATCAAATATACATCTAAAAGGAGGCACTAGCTCCTATACACGTGTGGACTGTAAAGGAGGCACTAGCTCCTATACACGTGTGGACTGTAAAGGAGGCACTAGCTCCTATACACGTGTGGACTGTAAAGGAGGCACTAGCTCCTATACACGTGTGGACTGTAAAGGAGGCACTAGCTCCTATACACGTGTGGACTGTAAAGGAGCACTGCTCCGTGGGGACTGTAAAGGAGGCACTAGCTCCTATAACACGTGTGGACTGTAAAGAGAGGCACTAGCTCCTATACACGTGTGGACTGTAAAGGAGGCACTAGCTCCTATAAACGTGTGGACTGTAAAGGAGGCACTAGCTCCTAATACACGTGTGGACTGTAAAGGAGGGCACTAGCTCCTATACACGTGTGGACTGTAAAGGAGGCACTAGCTCCTATACACGTGTGGACTGTAAAGGAGGCACTAGCTCCTATAGTGTGGACTGTAAAGGAGGCACTAGCTCCTATACACGTGTGGACTGTAAAGGAAACTAGCTCATACACGTGTGGACTGTAAAGGAGGCACTAGCTCCTATACACGTGTGGACTGTAAAGGAGGCACTAGCTCCTATACACGTGTGGACTGTAAAGGAGGCACTAGCTCCTATACACGTGTGGACTGTAAGGAGGCACTAGCTCCTATACACGTGTGGACTGTAAAGGAGGCCACTAGCTCCTATACACGTGTGGACTGTAAAGGAGGCACTAGCTCCTATACACGTGTGGACTGTAAAGGAGGCACTAGCTCCTATACACGTGTGGACTGTAAAGGAGGCACTAGCTCCTATACACGTGTGGACTGTAAAGGAGGCACTAGCTCCTATACACGTGTGGACTGTAAGGAGGCACTAGCTCCTATACACGTGTGGACTGTAAAGGAGGCACTAGCTCCTATACACGTGTGGACTGTAAAGGAGGCACTAGCTCCTATACACGTGTGGACTGTAAAGGAGGCACTAGCTCCTATACACGTGTGGACTGTAAAGGAGGCACTAGCTCCTATACACGTGTGGACTGTAAAGGCAGGCACTAGCTCCTATACCCGTGTGGACTGTAAAGGAGGCACTAGCTCCTATACACGTGTGGACTGTAAAGGAGGCACTAGCTCCTATACACGTGTGGACTGTAAAGGAGGCACTAGCTCCTATACACGTGTGGACTGTAAACAAGTTTAAAGCCTATTGGAAGCGTGTTTGCATCCGTGTGAACCTTTCTAGTCCGGCATGTTTACGGACATGTTTGTGGCATGTTTGGAGGCATATATCTAGCATGTTCCGGTTATGTTTGGAGGCATATATCTAGCATGTTCCGGTTATGTTTGGAGGCATATATCTAGCATGTTCCGGTTATGTTTGGAGGCATATATCTAGCATGTTCCGGTTATGTTTGGAGGCATATATCTAGCATGTTCCGGTTATGTTTGGAGGCATATATCTAGCATGTTCCGGTTATGTTTGGAGGCATATATCTAGCATGTTCCGGTTATGTTTGGAGGCATATATCTAGCATGTTCCGGTTATGTTTGGATTATATCTAGCATGTTCCGGTTATGTTTGGAGGCATATATCTAGCATGTTCCGGTTATGTTTGGAGGCATATATCTAGCATGTTCCGGTTATGTTTGGAGGCATATATCTAGCATGTTCCGGTTATGTTCCTAGCATGGTCTCAGGCAATGTTGCAGGATCCGTGCGTACGAGGACTAAATCTGAAATATCACACCGTAGATAGTACCGGTATTATGTGTGGTAACTGCATGTTTTGTAGAGAGTATGAGGGGGGGGGGGGTAGAACAAGTTGTCGTTCATGCCCCATTACTGTTGAGATTTTAAGACCTTCCCCATTAGTTTGGCGATTTTAAGTCATTTCACCGCATTTAGGTGTCTGTTATTCTAGCAAGCGAAAACAAGGTTGCAATTTAGCAGGATCCCGCCTACGGCCGGGGCTTTGGGGTGTGTGTGTGTGTGTGTGTGTGTGTGTGTGTGTGTGTGTGTGTGTGTGTGTGTGTGTGTGTGTGTGTGTGTGAGAGACAAAAAAACAAATAATAGTTTAACTAAATAAATATATAAAATTAATACCTTCCCTTAACTCAAAGGTAGCAGACTGAACATATTTATGCTCAAAGAAATATAAATACACACACACACACACGCACTTATACGCACATTTAACCATACATTCTCCTCCTGCTCTCAAATGACTCAACTCGTCCCACCAATCGCTCTTTGACCCTTTATCAACCACAATCACAACTAAACAACAACACACTAATCAACCCCTAACCGCCCTTTTTTTTTTTTTTTTTTTCTATGTGATTGAGGGAGGCAAAAGGCATAACTGCCTATAGCAAGTGCCTCCCCCATAGTTGAAAGAGTGACAGGGCCAAAATCAAGGGACGTTCGAGCCAAAATGCCTGGACACACGGAGTTTGAAGCAATTTAAGTCATAGGAAGAGGGAAAGACTGATTCTGGGAGAGAGTTCCAGAGCTCAGCTGTTGAGTAGAAGAAAGTTTGAGAGTAACGTTTCACTCTTGGGTTGGAGAGTTGCACAGAGTAGGGGTGGGATTGAGTTGCAAGACGGGTACCACGTGCCCTACGTAAAGGAGGTGGTATGCACTGGGATAGCTCTGAGGAACACTGATTATTATAGTAGCGATAGAATAGCGAGAGAGATGCAACATTGCGGCGGAGAGAGAGAGATTGCAGAGAGTTGGTGAGTGGACGGGAGTTAATGATACGAAAGGCCTTCCTTTCAACTTTGTCTAGGAGAGCAGTGTGAGAGGAACCTCCCCACACATGTGAACAATACTCAATACAAGGGCGCACTATGCCCCTGTACAGAGCAAGAAGCTGTACAGGGGAAAAGAACCCCCTAAGGCGGTTGAGCACACCCAGCTTCTGGGAGGCTGCCTTAGCAAGACTGGTAATATGGTCCTTCCAAATGAGAGCAGAAGAAAAAGAGACACCAAGAATATGGAGAGAAGATGAAGGGTTGATTTTTGTATTGCTGAAGAATAAGGGATAGTCCGCTGGGAGATCCTGACGGGGTAGATAGATGGAGAAATTGGGTTTTGGAAGCATTAAAGTTAACAAGGTTTTCTCTGCCCCAATTGGAAATAGTATTTAGATCAGAATTTAAGAGTTCTATGGCTTCATTACGTTTGTCGTTGAGGGATTGCTGGCTGGGGCGTTCTGAAAAACTAATGGAGTAGTGCAAGGTTGAGTCGTCTGCGTATGAATGGATGGGAATTAAGGTACAGTTAAGGAGATCATTTATAAAAATTAGAAAGAGAATAGGAGATAGGACAGAGCCCTGAGGAACACCGGAGTTTATAGAGTGAGGAAGTGAACAATGGCCGTCCACAACCGCGGCTATGGAACGGCCGGAAAGGAAATTAGAGACAAAGGCACAGATGGAGGGATAGAAACCGAAGGAGGGTAGTTTAGAAATTAAAGATTTATGCCAGACTCTATCGAAGGCTTTCGATATGTCTAGTGCAATAGAAAAAGTCTCACCGAAGTCCCGAAAGGAGGATGACCAAGAGTTAGTAAGATATGAAAGAAGATCACCAGTAGAGCGACCCTTAAGGAAGCCATACTGGCGATCTGAGAGCAGATTATGAGAAGAGAAATGCTTAAGAAATTTGGAAGCAAGAATAGTTTCAAAAACTTTAGAAAGACAAGAGATAAGAGCAATTGGACGATAGTTGGAGGGTTGAGAGCGGTCACCCTTCTTTGGGACAGGTTGAATGTGAGCAAACTTCCAGCATGAAGGGAAGACGTTAGAGGATAGACAGAGACGAAAGAGTTTGCCTAGGCAGGGAGTCAGCACGGAAGCACAGTTTTTGAGAACAACAGGAGGAACACCGTCCGGACCGTACGCCTTATTAGTGTTAAGCCCAGAGAGGGTAGAAAGTACATCTTTAGAAGAGATTAGGATATTGGGATAGGAGATTGGGATATGCCCCACTTTTAATTGATTTAGGCTAACAATAGACATTTTTCTCGGCATTTGACCCCTTATCAATGACAATAACAATCCTCCTCGGAATTAGTGCAGCACCAACCTGATACGGGCCCCATCGATGATTATCAGTGTTTTACCACTTTCATGAACGATACTTTGTTGGTGTACATGTAACTACCGTCTCAAATTCACTATAAGTAAAATAAACAAAAACAAAATTTACCTCTTGTTATCGACAGCCAAAGCTGAAGATTGCAGAGTAAACACTGTAGACTTCCTCGACTTTTCTTTCGGCGCCCGTCAATCTTTTATTATTATTATTTTTAATACCCAACCAGCGGGGGTGTGGGGGCGGCAGCCCCCACCTATAATACTAGGATAGGTTAGGTAAGGTTGTTCGGTTAGGCTAATATTACCCCTTATTTTCGTCTTTTACCCAGCAATTTTCCTGATCTTCATAGCCCTCCCCACTATCGCTTCCTCTATATTACTTCCGGTCATATATCTTTAACCCCTTCTGTACCGGTGCCGTTCTCTTAACTTTATGCTGGCTACAATTAGACGATGTTGTTCAGTTTAAGTTAGGCCTCCAGCGATAAACAGGCTTCGAACTATCTCGCTTAACCCTTTTTACTACCACAGATCCTTCTTAAACTGAACAAAATTATCTACATATAGTTAGAATAAAATAAAAAAGACGTCTCCGGTACAGAAGGGGTTAAAGGGGAAGTATTTTTTCTGAACCCCCATTTCCTTCATGTTTAGCACCATTTCCTTCATGTTTAGCACCATTTCCTTCATGTTTAGCACCATTAGTTCTCAAATGTTAAGACTTTCGCCTATTTTGTTGTCAATATTAAGACCTTTTGTGCCACTCAGGTGTCGATTATTGCCTGGCGAGCGATAACAAGACCTCAACTTTTAAAAAAGACTCTCCTTCGAGATAAATTTGTGCACTTATCTTTAGAAAAATGCCCCGATCAAAGACCAGTTCCTTCTAAATTTCAGGCTCACTATCGCTCGTTCGCCATGAAATATCTAAATGGCACGAAAGGTCTTACAATTGACAAAGGAACGGGGCGAACTAAAATGAAAGACCAACGCTATGGTACTAAAAGGATGTATAATACGATGGGGTATTTGACGGGAAGGGTTATTTTCTGGGCCCCCCCTTATCGCTCACGTTTAGCCCCATTAGTTATGAGACATTATGAAGTTCACCCCATTAGTTTGGCAATTTTAAGATCTTTTGCCCAGTTTCTTTGTCAATATTAACACCTTTGGTGCCATTGTGTCTATATTTTCCTGACGATCGATAGCGAGCTTGCTAGCCACCCTTGCCCAATAATATGTAGCCACCCTTGCCCAATAATATGTAGCCACCCTTGCCCAATAATATGTAGCCTCCCTTGCCCAATAATATGTAGCCACCCTTGCCCAATAATATGTAGCCACCCTTGCCCAATAATATGTAGCCACCCTTGCCCAATAATATGTAGCCTCCCTTGCCCAATAATATGTAGCCACCCTTGCCCAATAATATGTAGCCACCCTTGCCCAATAATATGTAGCCTCCCTTGCCCAATAATATGTAGCCACCCTTGCCCATAATATGTAGCCTCCCTTGCCCAATAATATGTAGCCACCCTTGCCCAATAATATGTAGCCTCCCTTGCCCAATAATATGTAGCCTCCCTTGCCCAATAATATGTAGCCACCCTTGCCCAATAATATGTAGCCTCCCTTGCCCAATAATATGTAGCCTCCCTTGCCCAATATGTAGCCACCCTTGCCCAATAATATGTAGCCTCCCTTGCCCAATAATATGTAGCCTCCCTTGCCCAATAATATGTAGCCACCCTTGCCCAATAATATGCTAACCCATTCAGTACCAGGGATGTCTTGTTTATCAGATTCTGGTAACTATTAGACAATTGTATTCATCTTAGGAAGGACCTTTAACAATAATAAGGATTCAATATATCTCGACCAACCCTTTTAATTACCGCAAATCGTTCCTAAGCTGCATAATCTCGTAAAAATATAGCTAGATGAACCGTGCCCTACTCAATCTCAAATACCCCATACCCAACACTGGCAGGCACAATACCCCATACCCAACACTGGCAGGCACAATACCCCATACCCAACACTGGCAGGCACAATACCCCATACCCAACACTGGCAGGCAGAATACCCCATACCCAACACTGGCAGGCACAATACTAGCTTATCCCACGGTTTTGAAGGGTAGTTAGTGTAAGGTTGTTGTTTTTTTGTTGTTTTTTTGTTGTTGTTTTTTCATATTATTTTAATTTGTTGTTGTGTTTGCATTTTTGTCTGTTATTTGTCTTAGTTTGTTTGCTTAGTTTGTCTCCTAAATCCCCTTCAAACTATTTACAATACCAGAAAAAAGCCTCTCCAGACCCCCTTTAAGCTAAAACGACCCTCTTGCCCCGTTCATGTGCTAAGTCTCTGCATTTATAGGTAGAAAGTGTTCAGGCCTATGACCGGCTTCTTCATTTCAGGCTCGGTATAGCTAGAGATCCTTTTGTAACTTTTTTATAACTATAGGATCTCTAGGTAGAGCTAGCCAGAAATAATCGACACCTGCATAAGGCGAAATGTCTTATAATCGCCATAGTATTGGGGTGAAACAGAGGGACCTTCCCACTGATTAACCCATTCAATACCGGTGACATTCTTTTAATTATATTCTAGTAATTATTTGACGATTATATTAGGCTTAGGAAGGACGTCTACCCAAGAAAAAGCTACAGACTATCCCAATTAAGCCTTTTACCGACCATATATCCTTCCTAAGCTTCATAAAAATCGTCTAAATGAAAAGGACGTCGCCGGTACAGAAGGGGTTAAATACAGTTAAGAATCTGGCGTGTTATAAGTGTCAATGAAAACAAACCTGACTATCCCTCCTATTTAATTGATCATTGTTCCGCTATCAGTGGCTGTTATCGTGCCCGGTAGAGAGCGGTGATAGGGGCATTGTGGCGGTACAGTGATTGGGAGTCGGTTGTCGGTGGAGGATTACAGGTACCTATAAACGTCAAGATAGGGGGATTACAGGTAGCTATAACAGGTACAGTCAACTCGTTTAATCCGCAGTCTCGGAGATTGTAGTTATGCAATTACAATTTTTCAGATTTTTGTAGGAACCTATACTCTTATTGCATATATATTTCTTGATTCGTCCCTTTTCCATTTTATATATTGCACATTTAATATATTCATTAATTTATAAGCTTCTAATAAGCCTAAGCACTATTCTGAGACTTCAGATTATTCGAGTTGACTGTACATATAAACGTCAAGGAAGGGGGATTACAAGTACAGTTGCCCACATACTGTAAGTTCTGAAGGATTACAGGTACCTATAATGACACTTGAATGAGGTGAACCGTTGTATTATTGTAAAACCAAAATATGATAAATATAATCGCCTACCTTGAGCCAAAATTTATAAAAGAGATCTTGAGGCTGTTGAAATGGTTCTTATGTGCTGTAAACAATGGATCATTGTATCATAATTTGTAAGTGGTTAACCGCTTCCGTCAATTCCGAAACTCACTCATATAGGATTTTAATATTATTTACTCCGCCAACGAAGTTGGGGGAGGTTATGTGTTTTCTCAGTTTGTCTGTCTGTTTGTCCATTTTTTCCACGATTTTGGTTGGCGCCAGGTATGAAGTGATGCAATTTGATGCAGTGTAGGTGGAGGTTACGCTATCCTGAGTGCCCCTCTAGTTTTCTTATATCTATCTTAATATTAGGCTCATTATGTAATTTTATTATGACATAAAGCTCAGTTATAATTCTTCATTAACTGTTAATTGATAACATTGTTCGTAGTTGCATATTGCGAAGGATAAAACAAATGAAAGGAAATATCTTAATTTACCCCACACACCTCAGACCTCCCTGCAGCCGATCATAGGTCAGAGGTTAGAAAGTGGGCGTGGTTTCCTGAAAATTTCGAGTGAGAACAGATTATAGTACTTGATGATTTGTTATACAAGCAATCAGATTGAATGTTTGTGTTATATTTTTGCAGTGTGTTCTGCCGTCACCGTTACTGCTCATACCTGCCTTGTCTACACTGTGCCCCTGTAGTTAAACGAGTGGAGAACGGGATGGCTTCATTTAGGGCCATACTTCTTGTTCAGGTATGTTTATTAAATGTTATTATTATAATTATAATAGTTTTATCCATAGCATGATATAAAGGCGCGCTATTCCTAGACAGACCCCAGCATTATCATATTAATCCTTTCGGTACGAGTGACGTGTTTTGTATTTTGTATCTGTTTATATCTGATGATTTTATGAAGCTTAGGAAGGATCTGCAGTACTTAAAAGGGTTAATTGAGACAGTTTGCAGCCTTTTAATTGCTAGAGTTCCTTCCTAAACTGATTGAAATAATCTAATAGTGGCCAGAATATAATTAAAATTACGTCACCCACACGGAAGGGTTAAGGGGAGATTATTAGTTTGCTCCCTACACCTCCATTAAGCTTAACAAAAATACTCCAAGATAAAGATAAATGTTTAAATTTTTCTATAGAAAATGTCCAGGACGAAGGCCGATTCCTCCTAAATTACAGGCTTGCTATCGCTCGCCAGGAAAAAAATGGACACCTAAATGGCACGAAAGGTCTTGAAATTGACAGAAATGGGACGAAAGGTCTAAAAATCGTCAAACTGTTGGGGCGAACGTCTTAAGAACTCGAAACAAATGGGCTAAACAAAATGGGCGGCATCTTTATTTTAGTCTGGTTAACGCTACACGATTTTATGCAGCTTAATACTATCTCATCCGACGTAATCGGAGTTATGATATTTCACTTGATTATTGTTGAGGGTTTTGAATGATTTTGCCAATTTTGAGCAATTGTTTATTTATAGTTTGTCTCCTAGACTAAAAACGCGCCTCCCCAGACCCCCTTCAAGCTATAATACTCTCTCTAGCCCCCTCCAAGCTAAATTTGTACATTTTACCGTATAAAAATGTCCTGGTCGAAAGCCAATTTCTCCTAAATTGCAAGATCGCTTTCCCTCGCCCAGAAATAATTAACACCTGAATGAGGTGAAAAATCTTAAAATTTCAAAAGTAATGGGGTAAAACAGAGAGTTGTAAAAAATGACTCTCCTTTGGATCAAATTGGGTTAAAAGGGAACTCTGGGAACCAAATGGGTAAAAGTTACATTAACTATCCCTTTGGCTCCCACAGGTCTTCCCTTAGCTGCCTAAAATCGTCTAGTGATAGCCAGAATGGAACGGAAATGATATCATCGTATACTGAACGTGTTAACAAATATGAAGGGTTCTAATGATTGCTATTCCCCGTGCAGGTGTGTTTGGTGGTAGGTGCTGTAAGGCTACCTGCCATAGCAGTGACAATGACCACAAACTTAGACGAAGCCGAGTCTCCAACAGCAACTATAATATCCGCCTCAAGTGACTCGGCCTCCACATCAGGGAGCACATCCAGGACCCAGCCCCCCCTGCAGTGTTACTACGAGTGTCACGGAGATGTCAGCCTGTACGCCGATACAGACGACTGCACACACTACATTATCTGCTACAATGGCATTGAGACCGACCAATATTGCCCTGGCGAGACTCCCCACTTCGACGGCACTACATGCGTCAATGATCCCTCGGTGTGTTGCACTGGCAAAAACAAGCCGACCACAGTTGCCCAGACGACCACAACCGAGTTCGTCAAGTGCTATTATGAGTGTCATGGGGATGTCAGCGCCTATGCAAATCCCAATGACTGCTCCAAGTACACCCTCTGCTACAACGGCGTTTTGTATGACGAGAAATGCTCTTCGCCGAACGCTTACTTCGACGGCACCGGCTGCACTTCGGACCCCTCATCCTGTTGCACCGGGCCTCCGACTCCTGGATACACCACGACCAAAAAGCCCCAATGCTTCTACGCCTGCCATGACGACCCCAGCCTGTACGCCGACCCGAACTACTGCAACCACTACTACCTGTGCTACAACGGCGTGGAGTTCCTGGAATTCTGCGAGGAACCCGAACCCTACTTCGATGGTGTGACTTGTGGAAATGATCCCTCGAAATGTTGCAAGGGCGATCCTTAAGGGAGCCCACCTCGTTTTTTTTTATCTTTTCTCTCCCTCTCTCTTTGGCTTGTATCCATTCGGCCCCATTCAGTCTACTGTTTTAAGACGTTTACCCCCATACAGGTGTCAATATTTTCCTGGCGAGCGGTAGCGAGCCAGCATATATATATATATATATATATATATATATATATATATATATATATATATATATTTGTTTTGACAGCAAGCTAAATGTGTACATTTTTCTATAGAAAAATTTCTCCGGCGAAGCCGGATTTCTCCATACAATGCTGGCTCGCTATCGCTCGCCAGGAAGAAATCAACACCTGGATAGGGATAAACGTCTTCAAACAGTTGGCTGAATGGGGCCGAATGGATACAAGCCAGGGAAAGAGAGAAAAGGAGAGAAAGATAAAAAAAAAAAAAAACGGTGGTCCTTCAGATATTTTCACCACCTGGTTTCGAAGGTTTTGCGACACACCCTTGATGAGATTAGAAAATTAACCGTGGATATTTTAGAGAGAAACGCATTAATCTAAGAATCATATAGACTAAGCCAAATGAAAATAATTGAAAAGAAACTGGAAATCCGAGAACTGTGAAGATAAAGTACTTCATCTAGGCTAGGGGGTAGTGGTTATGTTGTAGTCTATTTATTTATTTATTAATTTATTTCTTAGTTTCCCCGCTAGACTTCCATCAAGCTTCAAAAACCACCCCTTAGACTCCCTTTCAAGATAAATTTGTACATTTTTCGGTTGGAAAATGTTCCGGCCGAAGGCCAGTTCCTCTTTGAAATTACAGGGTCGCTATCGCTCGCCAGGAAAAGATCGACACCTAAATGGCACGAAAGGTCATACAAAATTCACAACGAAATGGGGCGAAAAGTGTTAATATTGCCAAACAAATGGGCTGAACTTCTTAAAATATAAAAAGAATAATGAGGCTAAACACGCGGGAGAAGGGGGTCCAGAAAAAAATAACAACCATCCCCCCCTTAAAATAACAACCATCCCCCCCTTAAAATTCCATAGTGTGTCATTGAGTTTGTGGGGTAACTATTGAAGTGGGGTGGAATTCCTTAGGTCCTCCTTCATGATTTGTCTACCTTGAGTGGACTTAGGACTAGGATTCAAAATAGATTGGCAGTAAGTTCTCATACCCCTTCTGTACCAGCGAAGTCTGTTATATTATATTCTAGCCAAATTTTGACGATTTAATGCAGCTTAGGAAGGATCTGTGGTAGTTGAAAGGGTTGCTTGAGATAGTTTGAAGCCTTATAATTGCTAGAGAATTCTTCCTAATCTGAATAAAATCGATTAGGAGTAGCCATAATAAAATATATAAGATGCCGACGGTACAGAACACGCATAATTAAGATTGTGTAGATGATTTTTGAAGATAAATAAGTGAAATAAGCTGCCAAGATTATGTGAACCTAGTATAGTGTAGTAAATATTTTAAGGGGAGATTTCCACTTGAGGGACTTTTTTCTTGACTCCTTTCTCCCTCATGTCTAGCCCCATTGCTTTTGAGATTTTAAGACGTTTGCCCCATTAGTTTGGTGATTTTAAGAATTTTCGTCCCATTCTGTTAATTTTAAGAACTTTCGTGCCATTTAGGTGTCGATTTTATCCTGGCGAGCGAGAGCGAGCCTGTAATTTAAGAGTAATCGGCCTTCGGCCGGGAAATTTTTCTACCGAAAAATGTACAAATCTATCTTGAGAGGGGGTCAAGGGGGTGAAATTTTAAGATTACTGGAGGAGTAGGAAACAAACTAGAAACCTCCCCTTAATGAATCCAATATAAGGATTGTCTGCCTATTTGGATATCATCGTACACAGTCAAAATCAAAGGTTCGCCGAAAGTCTTGCTCATAGGCTGTGTTCTAGAATTGTAATATGAATATGTATTATGTAATTATGTATGATGCATTGTTATAATTATTATGTAGTATTATTTATTATGTATTATGATTATGATGTATTATTATGAATTATTTATCATGTCGGCTACTATAATTATGTATTATTTATTATACATTATGATATTATGTATGATTATGTACTATTATATATTATGATTATGCATTATGTTTTATGTATTACTGAACGACTTTTTCCTAACGTATACGTGGCGTTAACCCTTTCAGCACGATGACGTCACTTTCATCTAACCCTTTCAGCACGATGACGTCACTTTCATCTAACCCTTTCAGCACGATGACGTCACTTTCATCTAACCCTTTCAGCGTGATGACGTCACTTTCAGCTAACCCTTTCAGCACGATGACGTCACTTTCAGCTAACCCTTTCAGCGCGATGACGTCACTTTCATCTAACCCTTTCAACTCGATAACGTAATTTTTACCTAACCCTTTCAGCACGATGACGTTACTTTCATCTAACCCTTTCAGCACGATGACGTCACTTTCATCTAACCCTTTCAGCGCGATGACGTCACTTTCATCTAACCCTTTCAGCGCGATGACGTCACTTTCATCTAACCCTTTCAGCACGATGACTTCACTTTCATCTAACCCTTTCAGCACGATGACGTTACTTTCATCTAACCCTTTCAGCGTGATGACGTCACTTTCAGCTAACCCTTTCAGCGCGATGACGTCACTTTCATCTAACCCTTTCAATTCGATAACGTAATTTTTACCTAACCCTTGCAGCACGATGACGTTACTTTCATCTAACCCTTTCAGCACGATGACGTCACTTTCATCTAACCCTTTCAGCGCGATGACGTCACTTTCATCTAACCCTTTCAGCGCGATGACTTCACTTTCATCTAACCCTTTCAGCACGAGGACGTCACTTTCATCTAACCCTTTCAACACGATGACGTCACTTTCATCTAACCCTTTCAGCACGATGACGTCACTTTCATCTAACCCTTTCAGCGTGATGACGTCACTTTCATCTAACCCTTTCAGCACGATGACGTCACTTTCATCTAACCCTTTCAGCACGATGACGTCACTTTCATCTAACCCTTTCAGCGCGATGACGTCACTTTCAGCTAACCCTTTCAGCACGATGACGTCATATTCGTACGTTTCTGGTTACCACCACCTGTTGCGCACCATTAGTTTGGATATGTTAGGACATTTCACTAGACCATATTGGACCAACATAGACCAGAATAGACCAAACTAAACTATCATTGACCAAAATAGACCATAATAGACCACAATAGACAGCTTTGAAATTCCAAGACGTTTGCCCAATAGTTTGGTGATTTTAAAACCTTTTGCCCCATTTATTTCTCAATATTAAGACCTTATGTGCCACTTACATGTCGTTTCTTCCTGGCAAGCGATAGGAAGCTTGTTATTTAATAGGAACCGGCTTTCGGCTGGGATATTTGTCTACCAAAAATTGTACAAATTGATCTCTTGGGGGTTCTATTTTAAGCTTGATAGCATCTATATGCATATTGAGTAGAGTATGTGGTAACCAGTACCGTGTTTGCTGTAAAGGTAAAACAAATGTTAAAAAACAAACTGTTTTTTTTTATTATCTTACTGATCCAACATTGGGTCGATCATCATTACTCATTAGGTTCAGTTGGTTACAAAGAATAAATGAAAATATAAGCACGTTTAATAACGAAAGCACACACACATTGTTGTTGTTGTTGTTTTTCCCCAAGCTGCCTGGCCGAACAGCCCCAAGGGCCCGAGCAAGGCCAAGGCCATAACCGAGCGCCCCCACAGAACCCTCCCCGCCGACCACAATAAAGCCTGGGTGACCGAAGCCACTCCACGGAGAGCTGAGGAGGGTGCGGAAACGCCCGGGAAACCAAAGCCCCACCCAGGGCCCTGTGCCCCTCAGCAATTATGAAGAGAGAGTTGAGGGGCAAAGGAAAGATGTGACGCTTTGGCTTCCAATCTTGGTAGATTAGGAGGTCAATCCACGCAAGAGACGCCGTCACTTGAGATCTAGAAAATATATAAGTAAAAGGAACAGTCAGAGTAAGCTATGGGTATGGCAGAGATCGCTCAGTTCTCACTCTGATAGACCAGCCCATCACCAACACACATTGTTATATTTATATACGTAATTCAAAATTATATGGGTACCGTTGCTCAAAAAAAGAAAAAAGTTACCAATGTCATAGCAAATAACTACATAATCAAAACTTTCTCTTCATAATTGCTGAGGGGCACAGGGCCCTGGGTGGGGCTTTGGTTTCCCGGGCGTTTCCTCGCCCTCCCCAGCTCCCCGCCATGGAGTGGCTTCGGTCACCCAGGCTTTATTGTGGTCGGCAGGGAGGGTTCTGTGGGGGCGCTCGGTTATGGCCTTGGCCTTGCTCGGGGCCTTGGGGCTGTTCGGCCAGGCAGCTTGGGGAACAACAACAACAACAACAACAACATAATCAAAAGAATATATATTTTTATATTTGAATTTTTCGACTAGATTGATCTACTGTTATTGCATTTCTCTATTTTATGATTCTCTCTCTCTCTCTCTCTCTCTCTCTCTCTCTCTCTCTCTCTCTCTCTCTCTCTCTCTCTCTCTCTCTCTCTCTCTCTCTCTCTCTCTCTCAGCACAAAGGTTCACAGGGCACGGTACTAGAGCAAACATCTAACCTATAGTCGAACACCCTGCTATCAGAACAGCTCAGAGTCTGGGTAGTAGACGGGGACACATAGCCTATCCCTGTGCAGTTGTAGTACTTATGGCAATCCTCCGTGTGCGGCAAAATCTGTCCTACCACTAAACAACTCTGGGGTTCGCCGCAGGGGAAAGCGCAGCAGGCCGAAGCATCGATCTGACACCGATGTCCGTCGAAATACTTGTCGGACCCCTGGCACTTGGCGGGATACGCTTCTCCCTCGTAGCAGAAGTAGTACCTGGAGCAGTCAGAGGCGTCGAAGAGTCGTTCGTTCTCCTGGCAACTCACAGGGCATTGGTTCTGGCAGCCTTTGAAGCAGAGAGCGTCACCTTCGATCTCCGGCCGACAGGCGTGTTCGTAAGGATGGAAGTATTGGTTGGTCGGACAAGGATAGGAGTCTTCCGTGAGGCTCCCGTCGCCCAGGCAGACGTAGTAGTAGTGACAGTCGCTGGGGTCCGGCAGAATCGTGGCGGGGGGTTGGTCTCTACAGCTGGGAGGGATTAGGCACGGTACGAAGGGTTTGGGGGTTGTGGTGGAAGTTGATATTTGTGTTGTGGTTGGGTCTGTGGTTGTGGTTGGGTCTGTGGTTGTGGTTGGGTCTGTGGTTGTGGTTGGGGTTGTGGTTGAGTCCGGGGTTGTAGTTGGGTCCGGGGTTGTGGTTGAGGTTAGGGTTGTGGTTGGGGTAGTGGTTGGGTCCGGGGTTGTGGTTGGGTCCGGGGTTGTGGTTGTGGTTGGGTCCGGGGTTGTGGTTGTGGTTGGGTCCGGGGTTGTGATTGTGGTTGGGTCTGGGGTTGTGGTTGGGTCCGGGGTTATGGTTGTGGTGTCCGGGGTTGTGATTGTGGTTGGGTATGGGGTTGTGGTTGTGGTTGGGTCCGGGGTTGGGGCTGTGGTTGTGATTGGCTCCGGGGTTGTGGTTGGCTCCGGGGTTGTGGTTGGCTCCGGGGTTGTGGTTGTGGTTGGCTCCGGGGTTGTGGTTGTGGTTGGCTCCGGGGTTTGTGGGTTGGTGGTTGTGGTTTGGGTTGGCTCCGGGGTTGTGGTTGTGGTTGGCTCGGGGTTGTGGTTGTGGTTGGCTCCGGGGGTTGTGGTTGGTTGTGGTTGCTGTTGTGGTTGTGGTTGGCTCCGGGGTTGTGGTTGTGGTTGGGTCCGGGGTTGTGGTTGTGGTTGGCTCCGGGGTTGTGGTTGTGGTTGGCTCCGGGGTTGTGGTTGTGGATGGCTCCGGGGTTGTGGTTGTGGTTGGCTCCGGGGTTGTGGTTGTGGTTGGCTCCGGGGTTGTGGTTGTGGTTGGCTCCGGGGTTGTGGTTGTGGTTGTGGTTGGGGTTGTGGTTGTGTGGTTGCTCCGGGGTTGTGGTTGTGGTTGGCTCCGGGGTTGGGGTTGTGGTTGGCTCTGGGGTTATGGTTGTGGTTGGCTCCGGGGTTGTGGTTGTGGTTGGCTCCGGGGTTGTGGTTGGCTCTGTGGTTGTGGTTGGCTCCGTGGTTGCGGTTGTGGTTGGGTCCGGGGTTGTGGTTGTGGTTGGGTCCGGGGTTGTGGTTGTGGTTGGCTCCGGGGTTGTGGTTGTGGTTGGCTCCGGGGTTGTGGTTGTGGTTGGCTCCGGGGTTGTGTTTGTGGGTGTGGTTGGCTCCGGGGTTGTGGTTGTGGATGGCTCCAGGGTTGTGGTTGTGGTTGGCTCCGGGGTTGTGGTTGTGGATGGCTCTGGAGTTGTGGTAGTGGTTGGTTCCGGGGTTGTGGTTGGCTCCGGGGTTGGGGTTGGGGTTGTGGTTGGCTCCGAGGTTATGGTTGTGGTTGGCTCAGGGGTTGTGGTTGTGGTTGGCTCCGGGGTTGTGGTTGTGGATGGCTCCGGGGTTGTGGTTGTGGTTGGCTCCGGGGTTGTGGTTGTGGTTGGCTCCGGAGTTGTGGTTGTGGTTGTTTCCGGGGTTGTGGTTGGCTCCGGGGTTGGTGTTGGGGTTGTGGTTGGCTCCGAGGTTATGGTTGTGGTTGTGGTTGGCTCCGTGGTTGTGGTTGTGGTTGGCTCCGGGGTTGTGGTTGTGGTTGGCTCCGGGGTTGTGGTTGTGGTTGTGGTTAGCTCCGGGGTTGTGGTTGTGGATGGCTCCGGGGTTGTGGTTGTGGTTGGCTCCGGGGTTGTGGTTGTGGTTGGCTCCGGGGTTGTGGTTGTGGTTGTGGTTGATTCCGGGGTTGTGGTTGTGGTTGGCTCCGGGGTTGGGGTTGGGGTTGTGGTTGGCTCTGGGGTTATGGTTGTGGTTGGCTCCGGGGTTGTGGTTGTGGTTGGCTCTGGGGTTGTGGTTGTGGTTGGCTCCGGGGTTGTGGTTGGCTCTGTGGTTGTGGTTGGCTCCGTGGTTGTGGTTGTGGTTGGGTCCGGGGTTGTGGTTGTGGTTGGGTCCGGGGTTGTGGTTGTGGTTGGCTCCGGGGTTGTGGTTGTGGTTGGCTCCGGGGTTGTGGTTGTGGTTGGCTCCGGGGTTGTGGTTGTGGGTGTGGTTGGCTCCGGGGTTGTGGTTGTGGATGGCTCCGGGGTTGTGGTTGTGGTTGGCTCCGGGGTTGTGGTTGTGGATGGCTCTGGAGTTGTGGTAGTGGTTGGTTCCGGGGTTGTGGTTGGCTCCGGGGTTGGGGTTGGGGTTGTGGTTGGCTCCGAGGTTATGGTTGTGGTTGGCTCCGTGGTTGTGGTTGTGGTTGGCTCCGGGGTTGTGGTTGTGGTTGGCTCCGGGGTTGTGGTTGTGGATGGCTCCGGGGTTGTGGTTGTGGATGGCTCCGGGGTTGTGGTTGTGGTTGGCTCCGGAGTTGTGGTTGTGGTTGGTTCCGGGGTTGTGGTTGGCTCCGGGGTTGGTGTTGGGGTTGTGGTTGGCTCCGAGGTTATGGTTGTGGTTGTGGTTGGCTCCGTGGTTGTGGTTGGCTCCAGGGTTGTGGTTGTGGTTGGCTCCGGGGTTGTGGTTGTGGATGGCTCCGGGGTTGTGGTTGTGGTTGGCTCTGGGGTTGTGGTTGTGGTTGGCTCTGGGGTTGTGGTTGTGGTTGGCTCCGGGGTTGGGGTTGGGTCCGGGGTTGTGGTTGTGGTTGGGTCCGGGGTTGTGGTTGTGGTTGTGGTTGGCTCTGGGGTTGTGGTTGTGGTTGGGTCCGGGGTTGTGGTTGTGGTTGGGTCCGGGGTTGTGGTTGTGGTTGGCTCCGTGGTTGTGGTTGTGGTTGGCTCCGGGGTTGTGGTTGTGGATGGCTCCGGGGTTGTGGTTGTGGTTGGCTCCGGGGTTGTGGTTGTGGTTGTGGTTGGTTCCGGGGTTGTGGTTGTGGTTGGCTCCGGGGTTGGGGTTGGCTCCGGGGTTGTGGTTGGCTCCGGGGTTGTGGTTGGCTCCGTGGTTGTGGTTGTGGTTGGCTCCGTGGTTTTGGTTGTGGTTGGGTCCGGGGTTGTGCTTGTGGTTGGGTGTGGGGTTGTGGTTGTGGTTGGCTCCGGGGTTGTGGTTGTGGTTGGCTCCGGGGTTGTGGTTGTGGTTGGCTCCGGGGTTGTGGTTGTGGTTGGCTCTGGGGTTGTGGTTGTTAATGGCTCCGGGGTTGTGGTTGTGGTTGAGCTTGAGGTTCGGTTCGGGGTTAGGTGCTTGAGTAGGTCCGTGGTTGAGGATGAAGATATATTGAATGGTAAGTTAAGATTCTGGTCCGAGCAGTTTATGTCCTCACTTCCACACCTCTCGTCGCCGACAACTGAGCCCTTAAAAAATTTAATAATATTTTATAAACCATAAATAATTTATACAGTATATAAACAAATAATAATACTAAACAATTATAAAAGAAGAAAACACTATACATAATTCAAAACAAAGATTAAATAAAATTTATTCCCACACACACACACACACACACACACACACACACGCACACAATAAGCTGTCAAAATGCGTGATAATCCTCAAGGGGTTAAGAAATCTAGGAATCCATTGAACATTTTGTATGTGTGTGTGTGTGGGGGGGGGGGTTAGTGTTTGTGCTTTTATTCTTATTGTTTTTATGTTTTGTATTTGTTATTTGGTATGTGTGTTTGTTATTTCTATTGTTGTTTGATATGTTCATGTATATTACTTTGTTTTGTGTGTTCGATATTTTCATGTGTCTGTTAGTTTGTGTGTGCAGTATTATTTAGCTTGTGTTATATATATTGTTTGAATGTGTGCTTGTTATTTTGTTTGTGTTTGATATTATGTGTACAGGTTTGTTATTTGAGAGTATATTATATGTTATACTTTGTGTATGTGTTATTTTCTTTGTTTATGTTCGTGATTTTTGTGTTTGTTATGTTTGTGTTTTGTTATTAGTGTGTGTGTTTGGAATGTTTATGTGTTTGTTATTGTTGTGTGTATTTGTATGTCTGTTTTTGTAATGTTTGTGTGTTTGTTATTGTTGTGTGTATTTGTATGTCTGTTTTTGTAATGTTTGTGTGTTTGTTATTGTTGTGTGTATATGTATGTCTGTGTTTGTTATGTTTGTGTGTGTGTAATGTTTGTGTGTTTGTTATTGTTGTGTGTATCTGTATGTCTGTGTTTGTTATGTTTGTGTGTGTGTAATGTTTGTGTGTTTGTAATGTTTATGCGTTTGTTATTGTTGTGTATATTTGTATGTATATGTGTTTGTCATTTTGTGTTTGTTATGTTTATATGTATTTGTTATTTCATGTGTTTGTTTTTAGTGTGTTTGTTATTTTTGTGTGGGCTTGATATTGGTGTGTGTTTGTGTGTGTTTGTATGTGTCAAAGTGTATGAGTGTATGTGTGTGTGAGTCGGAGGGAAGGGGTGTATATGTGTGTGTGTTTGTGTGTGTCAAAGTGCATGAGTGTATGGGTGTGTGTGTGTGTGTGTCAGAGTGAAGGAATGTATATATGTGTGTGTGTGCGTGAGTCAGAGTGAATGAGTGCATGTGATTGTGGCAGAGTGAATGAGTGTGTGTCAGAGTCAGTGTGTGTGAGTCAGAACGAGTGTGATAAACACACCACCGCTTGGGTGTGTGAGTGTGTATGTGTGTCACGGAGAGTGTGAGTGTGTGTATATACTGTACATCAGTGTGATTGAGTGTGTGTACAGTCGCGCTAATAAGTCATGTCCCAGCTGTCATTACGTTTGGCTCGCTCAGTGCTGTATTAATGTCTGTCAGATGTTGAATAGGGTGGGTAAGTGTAGGAACATGGTTGTATATTTCACTCAAAAAGAAGAAATCATGTGTAAATATTGCTGATACCAATTATTGATCAACACATAATTGGTGCCGAGATATCACTTATTAGCGCGACTGTACATGTTAGAGTGAGTTTGTGACTGTGTGTGTGAGATGGAGTGAAAGAGAGTAAGAGAGAGAGCGTGTGCGTGAGAGAGAGATTGAGTAAGAGTATGTGTAAGAGAGTAAGAGAGAGAGCGTGTGTGCGTGAGAGAGAGATTGAGTAAGAGTATGTGTAAGAGAGTAAGAGAGAGAGCGTGTGTGCGTGAGAGATTCAGTAAGAGTGTGTAAGAGAGTAAGAGAGAGAGCGTGTGTGCGTGAGAGAGAGATTGAGTAAGAGTATGTGTAAGAGAGTAAGAGAGAGAGCGTGTGTGCGTGAGAGAGAGATTGAGTAAGAGTATGTGTAAGAGAGTAAGAGAGAGAGCGTGTGTGCGTGAGAGAGAGATTGAGTAAGAGTATGTGTAAGAGAGTAAGAGAGAGAGCGTGTGTGCGTGGGAGAGAGATTGAGTAAGAGTATGTGTAAGAGAGTAAGAGAGAGAGCGTGTGTGCGTGAGAGAGAGATTGAGTAAGAGTATGTGTAAGAGAGTAAGTACAGAGTAAGAATGACTATAAACAGCACTTACCACTTATACAAACAGCACTTACCACTAATACAAACAGCACTTACCACTAATACAAACAGCACTTACCACTAATACAAACAGCACTTACCACTAATACAAACAGCACTTACCACTAATACAAACAGCAGCACCAGCACCGCAGACATGGTGCACCAATAAAGCGGAGACATCTGACAGACACAGACAGCCAACCCGATTCTGTTCTAGTCGTGTCAGTAAACGGCCGTATTCTGTGAAATATAATATTACGTGCTTAATAGGAGCTATTTATTTTGTATTTATATTTTATTATTGTTTATTATATATACTGTATATATATATATATATATATATATATATATATATATATATATATATATATATATATATGAAGAGAGAAAGAGACAATGAGAGAGTGAATTTGAGTTTGCTCCGTAGACCTCTATCAAGCTTCAAAAAAAAAAAAAACGACAAAAATGTGTAAATTTTTGCGGTAAAAAAAAATCTCAGCCGAAGGCAGGTTCCTACTAAATTATAGGCTCGCTATCGCTCACCAGGAAAAAACATCGACACCTTATTTGGCACGAAATGTCTTAATATTGACAAAGAAATGGACGCAAGGTATCAAAATGACTTAAGGCCCTCACTTATGCCCTTGAGTGTACCTGATGATAATGTGTTATTCGAAATAAATGTGTACATTTTTCGGTAGAATAATATCCCTAAGTTGCAGGAACGATATCGCACGCCAGGAAAAAATCGACACCTAATTGACGAGAAAGGTCTTAAAAAGGACAAAGAAATTAAGAGCATGGTCTTAAACTCGCTGAACTAATAGGGCGAATGTCTTAACATATAAAAACGAATGGGGCTAATCATGAGGGGGATGGGGGTACAGAAAAACCCCAGCCTCTTTAACCCCTTCTATACCGGTGCTGTCTTTGTACCTCTTTCTGGCTACTATTGTGTGATTTTATTCAGCTTAAAAAGGGCATTCAGCAATTAACACGCTTCGAACTATCTCACTTGAACCTTTTGACTATCACAGATCTTTCTTAAACTGCATAAAAGCGTCTAAATATAGCTAGAATATAAGTAAAAAGACCTGACCGGTACAAAAGGGGTTAAGGGGGGTGACCTGCTTTTTTGTTATTTCTGTCCTTTTCTCTCTTTCTCTGGCTTGTATCCATTCGGCCCCATTCAGCCAACTATTTTAAGACGTTTATCCCCATCTAGGTGTCGATTTCTTCCTGGCGAGCGATAGCGAGCCAGCATTATATGAAGAAATGCGGCTTCGCCGGAGACATTTTTCTATCGAAAAATATACAAATTTAGCCTGCTGTCAAACAAAAATAAAAAATATGCTGGCTCGCTATCGCTCACCAGTAAACAATTGACACTTGGATGGGGATAAACGTCTTAAAACAGTAGGCTGAATGGGGCCAAATAGATACAAGCCAGAGAAAGATAGAAAAGGACAGAACAAAAACAGGTCACCCCCCTTAAAGGTATATTAGTAATGATAAACCCATCCAATATAACAATAGAGTGGTATATCAAAATAATATGCCAGGGTATATCAATTAATTTACCTTTTATATGCCCTTGATTTCCTACAGTGCAATGGCTGTTATTCCACGGTTCGAACAGTCTCGAAGCACCACCGAAACAACTCGATCCTTTCTTCTCCGCTCGCTCGCTGTCGGGGAAGTGATCTGTTAGCGGTAGTTACGTCGCTATATATATCCCGCGCTGTTCCCGTAACCTTGCACTCAGTAATCCACAACAATCTTCAAATAATCCACTCAATAATCCCCAAATCCCTCGTTAACCTGATTATCTAAGTAGGGTATATCTTGTAGCAATTAATCCACAAATCCCTCTTAAGGGGAGATTTCCACTTGAGGGACTTTTTTTCTGGACCCCTTTCTCCCTCATGTTTAGCCCCATTGCTTTAGAGATTTTATGAATTTCGCCGCATTAGTTAGGTGATTTTAAGAACCTTCGCCCCATTTCTGTCAATTTTATGAGATTTCGTGCCATTTAGGTGTCGATTTGCCCGTCGCCGTTCTTTTCCCTTTCTATTTTCCCTTGGTCGTGGTCCTGGTCTTGCCGATATCCTCTCAGAGTCTCCTTTCTTTTCCGTTGACCACGTAATGGCTTTCCTTTCCTCTCTCAGACTCCTTAACGATATTTAAATTCCTTTCCTTCTAACACTATCCGTTTCCTGCTTTAGTGCCATATGGCCTTTGTTGCCTGGTGCTAGAAATGTATTAATGTTATGTTAGGTGTCGATTTGTTCCTGGCGAGCGATAGCGAGCCTGTATTTTAAGAGGAACCGGCCTTCGGCCGGGAAATTTTTCTACCGAAAATGTACAAATCTATCTTGAAAGGGGGTCTAGGGGTGTAATTTTAAGCTTGATGGAAATCTAGGGAACAAACTAAACACCTCCCCTTAAGACCCTCTGTACCGGCGACGTCTTTTTAATTTTATTCTGGCTACTACTAATCGATGTTACTCTGTTTAGGAAGGATCTCTAGCAATTATAAGGCTTCGAACGACCTCAATCAACCCCTTTAACTACCACAGATTCTTCTTCAGCTGCACAAAATTGTTTAAATATAACTAGAAGGAAATGAAAAAAAAAAACGTCGAGAGTACAGAAGGGGTTAAGCTGATTATCTGAGCAGGGTATATCTCGCGGCAACTAATCCACAGATCCCAGTGACCTGATTATTTACCCGGTGACCTGATTATCTAACCCCTCCCATCAGAACTTCCGCTTATCAGAATGCATCACCTATCCCCAGAACTACTGTACTACCCTCTGCAAATCACTACCTTGGAGCTGCTTATCACAACAACATTTAAGGGGAGGTATGTCGTTTTTCTAGACCCCCTTCTTCCTTAAAAAATCCCCCTCTAGATCCACTTTCAAGATAAATTTGTAAAAAAAATCGGGAGATAAATGTGCCGGCCAAATGCCGGTTCCTCCTAAATTGAAGGCGGACTATCGCTCGCCAAGAAATTATCGACACCTAAATGGCATGAAAGGTCTTAACAAAGAAATGGGGTGATCGGTCTTAACATAACCAAACTAAAGGGACCAACGTCTTGAAACGTCAAAACTAATGGGACTAAACGTGAGTGCAAATTAAATCTCAAAATATTGCCAGAATAAAGTGGTGGTTCCGAAGTTTGCGGAAAAGCCCTCGTGTAAATCCATCTTAATCCATGGCTAATCCTGCCCTACATAATTAATCCATGGCTAATCCTGCCCTACATAATTAATCTGATAAATCCTGGAAGAGATTAATCTCTTCGGAAATGCTTATGTTAATCCTTGCCTTCAGATAATGCTTATGTTAATCCTTGCCTTCAGATAATGCTTATGTTAATCCTTGCCTTCAGATAATGCTTATGTTAATCCTTGCCTTCAGATAATGCTTATGTTAATCCTTGCCTTCAGATAATGCTTATGTTAATCCTTGCCTTCAGATAATGCTTATGTTAATCCTTGCCTTCAGATAATGCTTATGTTAATCCTTGCCTTCAGATAATGCTTATGTTAATCCTTGCCTTCAGATAATGCTTATGTTAATCCTTGCCTTCAGATAATGCTTATGTTAATCCTTGCCTTCAGATAATGCTTATGTTAATCCTTGCCTTCAGATAATGCTTATGTTAATCCTTGCCTTCAGATAATGCTTATGTTAATCCTTGCCTTCAGATAATGCTTATGTTAATCCTTGCCTTCAGATAATGCTTATGTTAATCCTTGCCTTCAGATAATGCTTATGTTAATCCTTGCCTTCAGATAATGCTTATGTTAATCCTTGCCTTCAGATAATGCTTATGTTAATCCTTGCCTTCAGATAATGCTTATGTTAATCCTTGCCTTCAGATAATGATTGTAGGTATCTCTTCTCCGGACCACTTGTATTTAGGTTAGCCTTATCTAAACTGTGGGTGGTCTTTAAGTATACCCCCATGTGTTACCCCATTAGTTTGGCGATTTTAAGGTGTTAGCCCCCATTAGTTCTGGACGAGCGATATCAAGCCTGCAAGTAAGGCGGGGCATTATTCTTCAAAAATTATGTACAAATTTACTTTGAAGGAAGCTCTGGTGAGCGTTTTTTTTTTTTTTTTTTTTATATATAGAGTGAAAGTGGTCTGGCAAGGTGTATATTAAGCTTGGGTGGCAAACTACCAATACATTGATCAAAATTGGCAGTCTGAATTGAGCTAGTGTTAAGCCGGTGTAACGCAATTATTTAATAATATTGTGGATATTTTTAGTATTGAAGTAACACATCTTTATCACTGCATCCTGGGGCTATAAGACAGCCACTCGTAAACAACACGTGTTCTTTACAATCCATTTCAGTGCAAATTATTACTTCCTTTGTAAAATAATATAAAATATACTAAATCATAACCTCCCGGGACTATAGAACTGGACAACTTCATCTCTAAAAAAAAAAATCCCAAACATCCCCCTTCTAGATATATTTGTATTTTATGGGGGTAGAATAATGTCCCGGCCAAAGGCTGGTTCCTCATAAATTACAGGATCGCTATAACTCGTCAGGAAAAAATTGACACCTAAATGGCACGAAAGGTCTTAATATTGACAAAGAATTGGGATGAAAGGTCTTAAAATCGCCAAAACAATGGGCCTAACATCTTAAAATCTGAAAACTAATGGGGCTAAAGATAAGGGAGAAGGGGGACCAGAAGATTTTTTTTTAAATAGGCTACGCAAAGCTGCAGTGAGCGTAATATTCTACTTTGGATTTGGACTCCTGTTAGAACCTACCCAACTATAATAGGCTATTCCATGATAAAAGGGAAAGATCGCAGTCTAGTCCCACAAATCCCTGTGTTATTTCATTAATCGATTTTAGGAGTAGAGTTGGTTGTTGGATAAAACATAATAATTGGTTCAAATAAATAGCATTCCTCCATTTATAAATCCTGCACACTGCAATATATAGAAGTCCATGGTCAACAACAAGAATACCTATTAAATAATGCTCAAAAATACCCCTCTTTCAGTACCGGTGACGTACTTTTCATTATATTCTGATAACTATTGGAGGAGTTTATTCAGCTTAGGAAGGACGTCGACCAATTGAAATGCTAGAGACTATCTCATTTACTCCTTTTAGGAACCACAAATCCTTCTGAAGCTTCATAAACTCCTCTAAATGTAGCTGAAATCATAAAATAAAGACATCGCCGGTACAGTAGGGGTTAATGTCTATCAATAACACACCTTACTATCTATCTGTACCTGGTAGCCTAACACAAAATACATACCTCATACACTGTACAATGCACACATAATAATATTCAAATATGTTGAACAATACTTCCACATTTTCACCCTAATAATCTACACAAATGTTAACACGCGTTACTATCTCTTCAGTACACCTTACTCTCTACTTATGCCATGCAACCTGTCACAGAATATACACCACATATTAAATTATACACACATAATACAACTTAGTAATGCATTTAATAAACAATAGTCACACCTTTAACAATGGTAAAATTCTTGCCCAACTGTTGGCTGCGTAAAGGGGGATAGTAAGTAAACATAAAACAAGTAATTCATCTTTGTAATATTTGTCTGAATTTTCTCTTTCTAAAAGGTTAGACTAATATAAACTTAGGCTATCCTAGTACTTTGTCAATTCACATCTCTTTTCTTAATTTTGAGGCTAATATAACCTTGTGTTCATAAATGGTAGTCAATACATTTCCTTCTTATCTAAATGGTTTGCAGATCCCGAAGAATCCTAAGAAAAATTACAAATAGTTGGTGCTTGAAGCCAGCCTTGCACACTGGGCTACTACCTCCCATACGATGCTCGGCTGGCTAAGGTCCGACACTCGCCAGCATGCTAGCTAGGGCCAGGGCCATGTACAGTATTGTCCAGGTCAAGCTCTGCAATGCAGAGCTTGACCAGAGCTTGTATGCAGAGTCTGCATACACGGTAGTATCCCTCGTCTTTTCTTTTCTTTTTTCATTTTTTTTTTTTTTAAAGAATGCATTATATTCTGCCAGATACTCGCAAGTCACCAGATACTTTGCTACAATCTCTGGGTTCTGCACGAAACAGGTGGCTTGGGGCTGATGGGCAGCTTGTTGTAGGCTACTGCTTTACCTGGCTCGGCGGTGTTGCTTTCTCTTCTTTTAACCCCAGTAATTACTGCTTTGGAGCATGGAGGTCGGGGAAGTGTAACCACTCCTATCCTGGAGCTGTTGTCAGCTGACGCTCTGTGCTGTAGCTGCTTGGACCGAACTTGTATAGGCAGCACCTGCATTGGCACTGCGTAAGGATTGGTGGAAAGCTTCCAGGTGCGGCTCGGGGGACAGTTTTCCTTAACTCCCTCTTTGTTTCTTTCATTTCTCGTGTTCTTACTATTTGTCCTATAATCATAACCCGGAAAGGCAGCTCTGGGTGTATTTTCAGAAGAGGAAACTTGGCCGTTCTCAAAATAACTTGCGAACACCAGAAATGTGGTAGTTAGGATACCAGAGCTTGCCTCTGGTGAAGCTTGCTTGACATGGAGCTGCCGACTAATCATGGTGCTGCACTGTTTCATTTGCATTTGTGCTTGCAATGTCACTACACCCACGTCCGCACCAGGAATCAGGGTTAGCTACCGGAAATCGTGCGCTGTGATTGGCTTGGCTAGCAGAGTGAAGTGTCGTAGTGTTTGTATCCTACTCCTTCCATGTTGCTCTCTCTCTCTCTCTCTCTCTCTCTCTCTCTCTCTCTCAATGTAGGTTAATTAAAGTAAGTGTGGCTTTGGATATCAACAAAGGCTGCGTCCGTTTTCCTTGTTCACCAAGATAAGGTTAAGCCCTGACTTGGGTATACTCGGGTAAAAGGGGGAGGGAGAGGTGTTTCTGGACCCCCTTCTCCCTCATGCTTAGCCCCATTAGTTTTTAGATTTTAAGACATTCGCCCCATTAGTTAATGAAATAAATAAATAATTAAACAAATGAGTACAAATCTCCCCTTCCGCCATTGACACATCCGCACTTTAGCGGTGCATGTATCGAGCCACAGTATCAGAGTAAAAAATTAGCTAATGTTGAGTCTACTATCTGACAATTATCGCTTTCATTATGACCGTATTTCGTATATCAGAGCTCTTAATCGTGGACAGTTTGGTAAAAAAAAAAAAAAAAAAAAAAAATCAAAATCAAAATAGTATTATACCTTCCAGCAGCTTCAAGACTCCGATACATGTACCCGAGAATATTGCTCTTATGACTCCGGCTAACCCCCTAACGGATACAAGGACGCGTTTTGTCATTATGATTTGGCTGTCATGAGACGAGTTTATGCAGCTTAGAAAGAATCTATAGCCTAGGAATCAAAAGGGTAAAAACTTTCTCACCCAAAATTCCTTCCAAACCCGAGTAAATCGTCTATTGTAATCTAGGTAGGCTGTTATTGGCGGGTTTTATGCTGCTAAGGAAAGATCTGTAGGAATGGAAAGGGTAAAAACTATCCCAATGAACCCTCTGACTTCCCAATTAGCTTCCTAAGCTGACTATATCGTCTATTGATAGCCAAAACCGAAGGAAGATTGTATGCAGTATAGGAAGGATCTACAACAAAATGGAGGCAAATTACCTTAACTAATATATGTTATTTATGATTATGGTTGACTTTAGAATATAATAAGCATCAATATGCAATGGCTGTAATATGTGTTGTCAGCTACACAAATTACGACATGTAGGCTAGCTTAAAATAAAGAACTATTGATTGACGTAAAGGGATGATGGAGGACTACAGGATATCGTCTCTTAACCCTCTCCCTATCCTGTGGACTCGGGAATGCCGTTTATCATTCAGAAAGAGTTCTCTCAATCTGATAATCAGCCTACCTCTCAAAAAAAAAAAAAAAAAAATCTGCCCACAGCTCACTCAAAGGCAACTGCAGAGGTTGAAGTAACTAAACTAAAGGTTTCTAAACACCCCTGATTGTCACAAAGGCTTTTAAGTATCCCAGAAATGGAGCAAATCGCGTCTGTGCGTGAAAGGGTTAAAAGGCTAGGTCGCTTACAGTACAAAACAACTTGTGTCAAGTGGCTACTCCGGGCGTACAGTATGTTGGTAGGGAGGCGTGCACTATCATGGCAGCGCAGAGAAAGCATGCACTAGGCTATATGGGCTTTCCAGTTTGGCTTTATTGTTTAGATCATTCCTTACGTTTTCCCTACTAGCCAAACAATCGCAATGCGTAGCCTATTGTTCGCAAAATACAAAACATATACACAAAATATTGTACTCGGTCTGTCTAGAATATATTAATCAGTATTGTTTAACCGTAGGTATATATAAGCTACAGGATAGACTTGCACAAAATGTTGAAACAGATATCTGGCTTACATTACATTATAAAATATCAAAACATCACACATATTTTGATTTAAAAGAATAGGTTACCCGTTCTGGGTTAATAAATCATCAAGTGTGTAGTAGTTTTAATAATGGAAATTAAGACTCACGCACCAAAAGGCGTGTGATTCTTTTGGGAACCTTCAGTGCCCAGATACTCTCACAATCGTATCTAATGTCTAGAATTATCATGTACTATGGAAGAGTATAGTAATGATTGCTTCATTATGGTGTGCATACCACAATTTATCAGAACTTGGAAATCATATCTAAAAGGCTGGGTCACAATAAAGGTAGAATATGAGCCAAATAAATTCACCAGGCAACAAAACCCTCCGCTTAATATACCAGTACCGGTACCTTTTGTGAAGCTCAAATGACGTCAACTAATTTCGACAACCCAGTGAGTTGACATAGGCCTACATGTTTCATGTGATTTTCATGGTAAATCTACTAATGCCATTCTGGTATTTATGTTCGTAAATGACATGTTGAAATAAGTAGAACCTACATAGAACCAATGAGAAGCGTCTATCAAACATTATTTCGTACTGATAAAAGGTATAGGCTAGTATTTGTCATTGAGAGATAGGCCTACCCTGGGTGTCTCGTCCATATAGCTTTTTGGATAGTATGTCACCCTAGCATACCTACCTTAAATATACCTATGTTAGCCTTAATTATCCTAATATTATTCCTTATTGATATTCAATTAATCCGTCAATAACAAAGCACATCGGAGCGAATGTATACAAGAGAGAGAGAGAGAAAGAGATGATTAAACAAGCAAAACACGGGGCGGTTCGTTCGTGGCCACCCCTTCGGGGATCACGGCGTCAGGCAATAGATAGATAGAACACTAGATTATCAAGTAGGTGGAAGAAAGAGAACACATACGTTACGGTTTAAACCTTTCAGTGCTCACTATAGCATAATCATTTTGGTAACCTAACTAGCATTTAATATCAAACCTTGCATTCATTACATTAACCGGGGTATCTACGTGTTGAAAAGCCGAAGAGCCCAAACAAAGGAAGAACAGAAAAACAGTCGATCTAAGAATTAAGGCAAACACTAGTCAATGTGGAATCCAACCTAGAATACCCTCACACGTTTCTAACTTTCCCTCGTGTCTCACAACGTTAGTTCAGAGCACGTGTGTCTGTTGCTAGGTTACTCAAAATTGGCGGATCCTGCAATATCTATTAATCACATTAGAAGTGGATGCGTGGCGATCGTATATAACCCGTTTCTCTCCTATGACATTGATTTTGATGAATGGTATTGAATTTGAAGGCAAGGGAGCGTCAGAAGCGAAATTAATGTGTGGCAGAAAGTAAACAGAATCGGCGGACTTTGGTTTTAATGTTCGCGGTTGAACTCCCAGCAACACCGGCAAGCACTCAGTCGGCGGTATGTCTTGGTCGAGTGTGTGTGTGCGTCCGTGAGCTCCGAATGTTAGGCCTTCGTAATCCATCTCCTCTACCGCCAGACGATGTTGTTCAGCTTCAGATGGACCTCTGGATGTTGAAGGTATTGTACAGCTATGTGTGTGGGTATTTTATGGTAAATGGATAGTGAAGAGGTGACTGAAGCCGGTATAACACGAGCACTTTTCCCCTCAACATTGGTCTGGCAACTTACGAGGTTAACATATATAATATTGTTATCTCAATTCAGCTACCATCAGTCTAGTTTCCGATACCAGTACAACATATTCCAGAAATATTGCCAGAAAAATGTTGATCGTCGAATGTGGCCTATAAAAACTCGTGTGATAGGCTACCTGCTTGAGGCTACTTGGCACTCGGCAATGTAGCCTAGTGGTTGTGGGAGAGGTGGTGTCACGGGGCATTTGGTTAATTTGATGAGAAAGGTTAGGATAATTACCGTATTGATAATGTTGGCCAGAGTTAATAGTAGGCTATGTATAGGCTTATGTGATGATTGTGCCAAGGGACTCTGAGAAGGGGTGGAAGGGTGGAGGCATTGTGCCGTGTGGGGGCAGTAAACTACCAAGATATGTTTTTAGCCTCTTGTTATCTAATGACCAATCTTTACAAGTTAGTTTGTATATCTTTGAACAATTTTCGGTAAAATTCTAGTTTCACTTACACGCGACAAAAGGGAGGCGCCGTTGTAAAGGCATAGCTTCCCGACCAACTATGAAGATCAGGGAAATTGGAAGCAGAAAGAGTAATAGATAAATTAATAGAGATAGGGGGAGAATGTGGCTTACGTATAAATATAGACAAAAGTAAAATCCTAATATTTAATATGAAAAACAAACCAAACAATATACGAGAAATAGAAGTGGTAAAACAAATTAAATATCTAGGAATACAAATTAATGGGGGTTAACTGCATGACTACTACTCCTCGATTACGGGATTCCTGTCTTAGGTAATTATTTGTTGTTGATCTTACCTTACTCAAGGGACCCTACAGATGCGCGGATAAGGGATACTTTTCTTATTTTGTCAATTTCATTGTCAACCCCCTATACAATTTTCAGAGTTAAGTCCTAGTTTTGTCCAGCCAGTCCAGTCCAGTCCACAACACTGTTTACATGCTAGGCTCCTCCCAGAAGTTCCCGGATGTTCATTAGCTAATGAGAGTCGAGCTTCACCTAGTGATTTATTTTTCTAACAAATTATTATCTTTTACAATTGTCTCTTCCAGTGTTTTACATACTGTCTGAATTTATTACTTTCTAATTTTTCTACATTTAGTTTTTGGGATATCGATTTGTAACTATACATTTTAACTTGTACCTACAATGCACTTCGCCTGTGAAGTGTGACGTCAGTTTCAAACACAACCTCCTGGAAGGCCTCATGCCAGGTTAGTTTTCCTCACATTTAGGGGTATTTTTGGCAGTATTTCACGAGTATATATATAACCGTAAGTAGACCCTTAGGGCTTGCATTACAGGGTCTTTTCCATGTCAAAAAGGCCAATTTCGCCCATTATATAGGGACATATCCTCAGGCACCCCCCCCCCCCCCCCCCCCACACACACTCACGTATGTTAATGCTTTGTAAGTGTGTATTATCTATTTAGAAAGTGAGGAAAGCCCTATTTATTAGCATTTGTATTATTAATTGTAATTCCGATACCTCAACAATCTAGGGGAGAGTTTGGGAATGCAGGGTTTCGGGTGGGGTAAAAATAGGGGTATTGTGCACAGTGGGAATAGCCTAACTCTAAAAATGTAATAAATACAATTGAAAAAAACCCAAAATGTTGAAATCCGAGCCAAGTTTTGGCCAATTTTCAGAGTCCAAAAAGGGCAAAACCCATAATACCAGGTTAGGTTAGGTTAGGCTAATGTTAACCCCATAATACTAGGTTAGGTTAGGTTAGGTTAGGTTAGGTTAGGTTAGGTTAGGTTAGGTTAGGTTAGGTTAGGTTAATGACAAAACTTGGCTCGGATTTAATGGATTTAGCGGGGGGGGGGGGGGGGGGGGGGGGCGGGGGCGGCAGCGGCAGCCCCCACCCATAATACTAGGTTAGGCTAATGTTAACACCATAATACTAGG
This sequence comes from Paralithodes platypus, assembly GCA_032716605.1. NCBI lineage: Eukaryota > Metazoa > Arthropoda > Malacostraca > Decapoda > Lithodidae > Paralithodes > Paralithodes platypus. The sequence goes on along the minus strand of CM064568.1, from coordinate 46,816,580 downwards.
TTAGGTTATTTGGTTAGGTTAATGACAAAACTTGGCTCGGATTTCATGGATTTAGCGGGGGGGGGCAGCCCCCACCCATAATACTAGGTTAGGTTAGGTTAGGCTAATGTTAACCCCATAATACTAGGTTAGGTTATTTGGTTAGGTTAATGACAAAACTTGGCTCGGATTTCATGGATTTAGCGGGGGTGTGGGGGCAGCAGCCCCCACCCATAATACTAGGTTAGGTTAGGCTAATGTTAATCACATCCTTACTGAGTTTTTCAACAGTGAAAAACAAGAAAACCCCAGCCAACTTTCAAAATGAGGTTACTGTGATTTTGGACTCTGAAAATTCGACAAACACCAGCCAAGTTTGGTCAACACTTTGGGGTTTTCTTCAGCTGAAAAAGGGTTAAATCCGAGCCAATTTTGTTTTCCAATTTTGACCTTTTTGGACTCTGAAAATTGGCCATATCCGAGCCAACTTTTGCCAAAACTTGGCTCGGATTTCAACATTTTGGTGTTTTTTCAATTGTATTTATTACATTTTTAGAGTTATTCCCATAATACCCCTATTTTTACCCCACCCAAAACCCCGCATTCCCAAACTCTCCCCTAGATTGTTGAGGTATCTGAATTACAATTAATAATACAAATGCTAATAAATTGGGCTTTCCTCACTTTCTAAATAGAAAATACACACTTACAAAGCATTAACATACACAAATAAAATAAATTAAACATAAAATAGCAGGAGTAGTAGTTATGCAGCATTAGTTATGCAGCATAACTGCATGACTACTACTCCTCGATTACGGACTGGGATTCGGGAAGATGGCGAGAGGAGTTGGCAGAGAAGAGGCCTAGAAGTGTATAAGAGTTATACAAAGGAGATTAAGAGCGAGGAAGATATTTATGACAACACACAGGCATCTATAATATTTTACAGATGTAGGACAAATAACTTAAATCTAAAAGATAGAAATAGGCATGTGGGAGGAGAGACACAATGCGATCTGTGTAAGGAAGGAACAGAAGACCTAAAACATGTTCTACTACACTGTTCATTTTATAAAGCATGCAGAATAAAAGATCCAGGGTTCCAACAGCCTTATATTGAAAATGAAAACCAAGTAATCGGACATCTTTTATTTAACAAAGAAATAAGCGATAGAGTGAAACAGATAATCTATCAAATGTGGAGAGTACGAGAAAAAATTGAAAGAACTGAAATAAGAAGACTGAAGAGAGAAGAAACAAGAATGAAGGAAGAAGAGAGAAGAAAGAAGATTTCAGAAAAAGGGATGAAAAATGAGATATATTTATTTTTAGACAAATGAGCACGTCACAAAAAGTCACAAAAAGAAAAATAACAAAACCTCTTAGGGAAGTGCCGACGTTAAGGCTAAACTTCCCGAATTCCAACTGAACTGAACTGGGTAAAAGACGTAATATAATGATAATAAACTACATTAACGACATTAGCCTAACCTAACAACCTTACCTAACCTAACCTAGTATTATGTAATAGCTATGGTGCCGCATATGGGGATTTTTTTTATTTTTTTTTTTTTTTTTTTTTACAGTAGCTATAATTCCTTATAATGCATTTCCGCCGCTTTGGACATATATAGGAATTAAGTATGGTATATGACAACTCTAAAGTAGCCATAGCAATTGATTAGTATGCTGTGAAAGCGAAACTAGAATTAAACCCAATTTTCACGTCCCGGTAATTTTCATCTCTGATCTGGACCATTTTCACTTCCGGTCTAATATCACAGGGCCATTTTCACCTCTAGACTAGGCCTATTTACATGGATCATTTTCTCTTCCGGGATATTTTCACCAGACCATTTACATTTCCGCACTATTTTCACCGGGCCAATTACATTTCCGCACTATTTTCACCAGACCAATTACATTTCCGCACTATTTTCACCGGACCATTTACACCCCCAGACTATTTTCACCAGACCATTTACATTTCCAGACGTTTCTGGACAATTTATTGATCTTTAGGGTGGTCGGGGCCTGGGAAGTGCTGGAGGGACCTTGGTGACCCTGGTTTCTGGGTCTTCTCCTGGATGACCTAGATGTGTATGAATTTGTATTTTGTTTTGGTAGAATTTTACTAAAGGGACACGCATTTGACAAGTACCACCACGTATATATTGGAGATTTATTTTAGGTTTCCACGCCTCCATCAACAACCTACACTCTTTGTTGGTCTGATACTAGTAATATAGGCCTAAACTAAAATCGTACCAATGTTTTTAATGTGGTTTTCGACGAGAATAAAGAAACGCGTTTGGGCCGAAAATCGGGAGTTGACCGCCTCTTCCGATCGTCGGTTTGTTGACACGACGCTTTATGTTAGTTATGTCTACGGTTGTGGTTTTTGGCCCCCTGCTGGCAATATATATGATGATTACACTTAGTCTAGGGGGGGGGGGGGGGGCTCAATACATACAGTATCAGCGTATCCCGCGGCCTAGATTGTTATTGAACCGCCAATATTGGGAAATTGGTTAGATGCGCGAAGTAGCCTACTATTATCCTCAAGCAATATGTCAACAAACGATCGACGTTACTCCCGCGAACACAGCTTTTCCACCAAGTTATCTTTATATTTCGTCTAATATTATTTGATAATATTCAAGGACACTAGTGCGACGTTATGAGAAACAATTAGGGAAAATAGGCACCAATAGAGTCGCCATATTTTTCTCCATATAGGCTAGTCCGCATGGAGGATTTTCGTTATCAACAAATTGAAAAATACCCACTTCACAGACAAATACACCAAAAATCTAAGTCAAAGCGGGGGTATGGGGGCGGCAGCCCCCACCTATAATACTAATATAGGTTAGGTAAGGTTGTTAGGTTAGGCTAATGTCCTTTCAAAGGGGTATAGGCTAGTAAACACTAGGATAGCCTATACCCGGTCAGAGGTAAGAAGAAGAAGAGTCCTGCAGTAGTCTCCTTGAATGCTACCTATTATTTATATTAAAGTGTCCCCATTGTTTGTTTAGTGTTTCATACACCAGAAAAGGAGCCTAGCTTGGTGTTGGATGCGTGGAAACCGAAAACAATTCTGTATGAAATCCTTGGTACCTGTCAAATGTGTGTCCCTATAGTAAAATCGTACCTTTGTTATTGTGAGTACATTGGTTTCTGTTGTTATCCCTATTCTGGCTCTGTCTTTTGAATGCCCCCCCCCCCCATACAAAAAGGAAAAGTGGGGATTGGGCCTGAGTATATAGAATAGATAGGAAGAACCTCCCAGAGAAAATATATTCCCATTGGTTTGAAACCTCGATAGAAAGGTCCGTTATAAAAAAAAAAAAAAAAAATCACATTACAGGTAAACTTCTTTATGCCTAGCAAGAGAGTCTCACGACGTTTGTTCAGAGAAAGAGCGAGGAAAAAACTACGAAAGAAAGGTAGACTATTGGTGAAAAGGTGACGGGGGACGAGATGATGAAGTCAGTTTCAAACCATAGAATGACAGCAATTCTATATTAATCTTGGTAAATAACAAATAAGATCAATAATAACTTCATAATACTAATTTTACCAACAAACCCGACTTCTAACACTAATCGCGCAATAGCAAATACAACCGACCGATAAATAATAAACGAATCAATCTGAAAATCTACCCTAAAAAACCTCCAAACGATTCTAACCTTCGCTCATTCATTTCGCATCCCACAACGTCTGTTCAGGAGCCACGTGTCTTGTCCGATCACCTCAAAATTAGCGGATCCGAAAATATCCCCAAATCTCATGAATATTGGTTGCGCAGTGATCAAACATACACCTCTCCTTGATTTGGCATTGATAGTTATGGATGGTTTTGCATTTTAAGACACAGGAGCGGCAACAGCGAAATATAATGCATGGCAGAATCGGTACCGTAGCTTGTGGTTTTAATTTTCACGGTTTGACGCCAGCCAGCAGTTTTGCCAATGTAGTTACTTATTGCTAGATTTAGCTGTATTTATTTTACATCTAGAGACACGAATGATAGAGTTATTTAGGAGCTTCGAGCCATTTTGAATGATATTCTAAATATTGTAGCATTATTTTTACCGATTTTCGGCATTCGTTTATTATCTAGCAACTTTCAAGAACAGATCTAGCAGTATTTTTCAATTTGATTTTAGAGCAGCGGAGAACTCGCTCGCGTGTGAATCTACTTCTTGTGTCGTAGGCTATATAGCCTACACGAACAAAATTTAGGATGTCCCATCCTGTTCCTAAATGGTTAGGAACTCCTAAATTATCATAAATCTTCTAGGGTGCCTTATGTTGTTCAGCCAATCATAGGGCTCCTTATATCCCATTGTTTTGGTGAATCAGCCAATCACGGGATATTGATCTCAGCTGATTATAGTAAACAAAAGCCGGTCAATATTTACGAGCCGCTACCTAGCTGTTGTATTACCATAATTGTTGCCCATATATCTGTAGGCCTATATTAATAACAAATGTTGCAATATCCTTTGTTTAACCCCTAAAAAGTTGTTGAGAGAAGGTTGAGGAAGGGAAGGCTTACTGATCCATACGTAGGCTTGCTTGGTGCATGTTTTTTCCATCGAACTGTTACTGTAGGCTATACAGTATGTGTTCTTCCCCTGTCATCTCTTTTTTTTAATTTGCTGTGTCTTTTATTGATTGAGGAAGTTTACATTGTTTATAGTAGGTTTATAGGCAATTAGATTCAGCTAGAATAATGTTTCCCATAAACTTCATTTGTGTACTGTAGTTTGCAGCGTACCCTATTAGGCTAGGCCTAGTCCAGATTTAGTTAGGATAGGATAATTTCCCATGTCCCATTTAAAGTTTGTCACTAGGTTAGGGTAGGAGTAGTTTTAACCTAGCTTATTGTTATTATTTATCAAGCCCCATAAATATTAAAAAGTTTGAATAACAATACGAAGTTATTTCATCTGGGTGTAAATCCCTAAACATATTGAATTTGATAGCGCTAAACGACGAAGGCTAGATGCTAGTGCATTACACTGTATTACACGACCGAATTATTGCCCTTTTCTGTTCTTCGATCTCAGTTTTCAGCAGGTAGCACAGGCAGCTCCTAGCACATACGTATAGGCTTTTACCCATTTTTTTTTTTTTTTTTTTTTTTTTTACCACGGTTAAGCTATCGTTATATTGTGGTGTTTCACCTAACATGTAGAATACCGGTAATATGGATAGATATTGACAAATTTAGTGTTATAGGACCCACTCTATACGCTAATGTTGCTATGTTTTGCGTTTGCAGCTTATTTAAGTAGCTACGAGGGTTTTCGGCTTTTCGCAATATATACAGCGCCGAGTAACTGCGCCCGTCGTTACCGCGGACTTTAGCGATCGTTATATTGTCCTGTTTCACTTATAATGTAGAGTAGCCTAATATATATATATATATATATATATATATATATATATATATATATATATAAACAGTTATACTGCAATATGACTCGATCTACACGTTTGCGTTGTTACTTTTTATATTAGGAGCTTATATGAGGAAATATTTTAAACTTTTAGGTTTTATATTTTTTTCAATTCATGTACTGTATAATTATATGCTACACCAATCACCGTGGCATAGAAACCGTGGTTATTTAGCTGCAAGTGGTGTAGCTATTTTAGCATTAATTCACCTAGTTTATACCTATCCGCAGCCCTTCTCACAATCAAAGCACACAATTTTGTAGCAAAATATATATTTGAAAGTCATATACTTGAGATATCATTGAGAATAAATGCAAGCTGTATTGAGGCTGACAATTTTCCTCTGTCAAAAGACCTTGCTTCCCACCCAGTGCGGTCTGCATCCTAGTTCCGTCAAACGGCGATATTTGTGCCGGAGAAGGGCGATACCTCAGTTTTTTTGCGTTAGAAGGGCGAAAATTGGCCCACTGCCCAGTGTAATACCCCCTTTACCGGGATTCGAACGCAGGCAGCCATCCGTCAGCCGATGTGACGCGCCAAACCACCCCCAATTAAAATTATTTGTGGCATATTAAGCTAGGCTAGGCTACATTCAGTTGGGGTATTTTTTTCTATAATCCCCATATATATTGTATAATATCCACATTGCCCAAATTAACGGTTTTGGTATTACCGGATAGGTTATTCATCATAATATTGTTACTACCCCATTAGGCTATGACTTCGACCGTCTCTCTTAGCAACTCAGTGGGAGTGTTTGTGGCAGCTAGCCCTGCAATTGTTTAGACAATAGGTTAAGTTAAGTTCAGCAAGGGCAGAAAACCCTACATTTCTCAAATGTTCCTTCCAGTAGGTTCTATGCATAGATTTAAGTTCAGCAAGGGCAGAAAAACCTACATTTCTCAAATGTTCCTTCCACTAGGTTTTATGCATAGATTTAAGAAAAGATTGTTTTATTACAAAATAGGCTATGCATAATAGTGAATGGCTGCATAGCTTACGTCTGAGTTGCAGTTGGGATGTGTGTACATGCTTAGATTGATATGCAGGATTCGAAGTTGCATAATAAATCGTAGGCAGTGTCCACCATTCTTTAACTGTCTTCGTGGCGCAATGCATAAGGTGTTGATTTTCGGTGTGAGCGTCCTGGGCTCGAATCCACGGACTGCCACATGTGTTTGTTAAATTTCATTAATCGATTTTAGGAGTAGAGTTGATTGTTGGATAGAACATAATAATTATCGATGTCTACAGCTCCAACTTCCTTATAGATCGAAACTCGCAAGTGGTAAATTTGCGGGGCTAAAGGCATAGTCTAAATAAATAATGAGGCTTCTATAATTAGTATAACTTGATTAGGTAACAAGGGTTAGTTAAGCTAACCTAACCTAAGTCAGGCTAGTTAGGTTAACCTAACCTAATTAGGATACCGGTAGCTTATAACTTGAACTAACTAACCTCTCCTAGTCTCCATAACTCAGTGTAAAACAAAAATACAAATATCTCTAGGCCTAGACACTGTATTATTTTTTATTTTTTAATACGGTACCACATTTCCCGAAATTCCTGATCTTCATAGGCTAGTCCTCCCCACTAGTAAGGGTCGTATTTTAGTATTCTTGGAAAATTGGTAACCATGCAATTGCATAATTAAACTACACATAATTAGAATCGTAAAGGTTAAGTAAAAATGGTAAAATAGATATATATATAATTTGACCTAGGCAACACTCAATATTGTCCAATTGGTTTCCACCACCCACAGCCCCAGTGTGAGTTACCAATAGCCTATATTACTTCATACAGGTCTTGAGCCCCCAAATCCAGTATATTCAATATATATTACACTAGTAATTCCATTAGCCTATTGAAAGGGTTAATCAAGTAAAATCACATAATTATAGGGTTGGATAGTATCCTTCTATTTGGTTATACATACATACATACATACATTTTAAGACTGAGTGTTCCAGACATACGTGCAGTTTCAGTCTCTTGTCCTAATGGCGGCGTTCCAGGCAACCCTGTTAAGGGCTGCTTCACTTGTCAAGTTCTTGGATTTGAGATCGGTGCGTATAGTCCGATCCCAGGTCTTCCTCGGTCCACCCCTTGGTGCAGCTTCCTCCACAATCACAGACCTGCATTTTTTCACCCAATTTTGTTCATCCATTCTCTCCACATGTCCATACCATTCCAGTTTAGATACATTCTCTCAAGCCTTAAAAAGCAACCAAAACGGTATAAGAACACTAGTTCCATTACAAAATGTCACGCTGTAACTATTAATTAGGCTACACCAGTAAGTCCCACAGCCTCCTTAAATGGCGATTACAATAGGCTAGAGTGGCGTTGAGACCGGCCATAGTTAATCCACGCCCACGGCCAATGTTTGGAGGTACATTCTAAATAACGGCTCCCACTATCAACTTTTTTCCGCGGTTGGGTGTCGAGTTAGAGTAGCCCCCGACCTACCGTCTTAACTGTTTTGAGTATAGTGTCATAAGCGTACTGGAGCAGTTAGGGCGTCCTAAGTGAGATAGGACGAGATAGGATGTCTTAAATAGTTTTGAGTATCCGGCCCCTGGGTTCGATCCCAGCCAAGGCGGACATTTAGTGGGTGTGATAGTACGTCCTAGCGTGTTTCACATGCTTTCACCCAGTCGGGAGACACCTGGACGACGTATACAGACTAATAACACACATAACAAAGACACTCCAACAGCTTCCTATCTCCCTAACACCCCTTCTCTCCTCTCTACACTTCAGATAAATAGGAACGTAGAAAGTAGCTACAAGGTGCCGTTGTAAAGGCTTATCCCTCAATACCTACACCTGACTTGACCTGGTAGCCCAGGCAAGCAACACTCTACAGGCTGCTTCTTGTATGCGCTTTGGAGGAGGGTTTTAAGCCTTTGTAATGTGATAACTGCTGTTGAAATCTATCCTAGCTTCTGCCTGACGATGTGTTAGCTTAGGAAGGACCTCTCGATGGCAAAGGTATAGTATATATCGTACCATTAGTCTGGGACATCTAGTGTGAGTATGGACAAATGTTTTATGCACTTGTAACTCCAGGACTATGCTTACAGAATAATAAGAATTATAAATGATATATTTTTTATTAATTTCACCACAACACCAAACACCTCCAACGAAATTAATGAAATCATATGTGATCCACCAGGATTCGAATCCGGGTTATCACACAGAGTTTTAGACACCTTAACCATTACACCACCAAGACGTAAAAGCCAGCAGTTGGTCAAGCACTCATATCACACTTACTGTACATCTCTTCTAATGATAGCCAGAATAAGCTGTCAAAACGCGTCATAATCCGAAAGGGATTACTATTTGGTTTCTCCTAATGATACTCATATTTTCTCTCTGAACACCACCAAAGTAATAAAAAACATCCCAGAAAAGGTGCTACACGTGCCAATGAGTGTTTTGCGTGGGAGGGTTCTGTGAGCGTGTTTGTTTACCCTTTAGTGCAAGCCTCAACACTCTGAGGGCTATTGTTACTGAAGTGGTGTGATTGTGATTCTGCGCGCGCGCAATTATGTAAGCGTTTTGTTATGTAGGCGATACGGAACATATATTTACTTTAGGATACGTTTAAATGACATAATTGTCTATGATCGCCACTTTTATCCATTTTCTATGAAACTATTTATATTAGGTAACTATGCCATTTTTCCATTACACACACACTCTCTCTCTCTCTCTCTCTCTCTCTCTCTCTCTCTCTCTCTCTCTCTCTCTCTCTCTCTCTCTCTCTCTCTCTCTCTCTCTCTCTCTCTCTCTCTCTCTCTCTCTCTCACACAGTTTTACAATTATATTCATTATAGTGTAATTGTTTAATACAGTTTAATATAACATGTATCGTGGGTTTATAGATACGGTAGGCTAGTATATACTGTATAATTATCACAGTTATCACTTATATTGTAATACTCTTTTATATTTTAACAATTAAGGATATATTTTTTTAACGTAACATTTTCAACTTTCAATATGCACATACTAAACCTTAACCCAATACGACACATACCGGTATTGGAAGCTGACAAGCGAGATACTGTACACAGCTATATTTTGTGTCTTATTTACTCAGGCCCATTCCCCCATTTTTTTTTTTTTTTTTTTTTTTTTTTTTTTTTTTTTCTGGGGCTAAGCTAAACCTATCATAGCCAATTTCCTTTTAGTCATTAATACCGTATTTAATATAGTAAGTTCAAAAGTATTCTTCACAGATGGTACCGCAATGTCTTTGGCAGTACTCAAGTGATCAAAGTACAGCATTTGCATGTTATTTATACTGTAATGTTGGAAAATAACATTACCATTAGGCCTACCTAGATGAGTGTGAATTTGTATTTTGTTTTTGCGTGTTCGTTGTTTTCTGTTGTGTTGTCCCTATTCTAGCTCTGTCTTGAGTCGGCCACCCCCTCCCCTCCCCTCCCCTCCCCTCCCCTCCCCTCCCCTCCCCTCCCCTCCCCTCCCCTCCCCTCCCCTCCCCTCCCCTCCCCACCCCTCCCCTCCCCCCCAAAAAGGAAAAGTGGGGACTGGGCCTGAGTATATACTGTAGATAGATAGATAAGCTATAATAACGTACTCCACTAGGCTTATATTAGTAAATGCATAAATATTACGGTAACAAGTCCTCAGTGAGTAGTAAGGTTCAAGTTAGATCGTACTTAGTAGATCGGGTGGCTAGTGCAGATTTCATGTAGGCTATAAGTCTCCCTCGATTTACGAATGGGTTACGTTCCTGAAAACTCAATCTTAAATTGAAAAATCGTATAGCGAACCCTAAAATTAATGGGATAAATGGAGATGTGTTCTCGGACCAGCCAAAACCCAATAAAACCCTATAATAATATTGTAAATTGGGGCATCGGGAGACCTGTATAAGCATATATACCTGTATAAGCATATATACCTGTATATACCGTTACACTTTATTTAACCCCTTAAGGATTATGACGCATTTTGGCAGTCTGTCTTGGCTATCATAGACGATTTTATGCAACTTAGGAAGGATATTTGGTCATCAAAAGGGTGAATGCTATCACAAATAACCCTCTGACTTTCACGTACTCTTCCTAAACTGAACAGAATCGTCTACTAATACCCAGAATATAACTCAAAACGCGTCATAATCTTCAAGGGGTTAAGCCTGTGTTTTTAGATCAGTTTCGTAAGGGTACTTTAAATAAATACAGGGTAGGACAAAAGATACCAGTACTAAAAAACGTTTCTGTCTGCTTTCAAAGAGGAAAATTATTTCCATTCATTGCGTTCACTTGTATTTACCTCTAGGTTTTCAGTATTCCCTTAAGAGGGGGGGGGGGGCTTACTTTTTGCTAGATTTATTAAAACAAATATTTTTTTTTAGTTTACTCCCTAGACCTCTATCAAACTTAGAAAAACATCCCCAAGATAAATTTTTACATTTTTCGATAGAAAAATGTTCCGGCCGAAAGCTGGTTCCTACTTAAATGCAGGCGCGCTATCGCTCGCCAGGAAAAAAATCGACACCTAAATACCACAAAAAGTCTTTCTATTGACAAAGAAATGGGACGAATGGTCGTAAAATCGCCAAACTAATGAGCCAAGCATCTTAAATCTCAAAATTATTGGTGGCCAGGAAAAAAAACCCATCACCCCTTAACCCATTCAGTGCCGTTGACGTTCTTTTAATTATATTCTGACAACTATTAGGTGATTTTATTCACCTTGGGAAGGATGTCCACTCATGAAAAAGGCTACAGACTATCACAACTAATCCTTTCAGCTACCATATATCCTTCCTAAGCTTAATAAAATCGTCCCAATGTAGCTGAAATCAAATACAAAATACGTCGCCCGCACAGAAGGAGTCATTACCATGGCTAAGTGCTCTTCTTATGTATGCACTGATGGTAGAATCTGTATACCTTTTGGGGCATTCACTCAGACCATTAAGGCATTAATGTCCAGGGTTACATGCTTTGACGTATACAGAAGTATGAAAGGCACCTTCTCTCCGCTTGACAAGCATATCTAGAAAGGGGAGGGATCCGTCCTCACTCTGTTCTATGGTAAAATTAATACCAGAGGCATCCATGAGGTGCTGCAGTAGCTCTTCTATTTGGTGCTGATGTTTGGCTTTAACGAATATATCGTCTATATAGCGACAATCTATGTGTGGCTTTTGATGTTCGCTAAACACCTCCTCTTCTATGCTGCCCATGAAGAAATTTGCAAAAAAGTGCTCCCAAGGGGTGATCCCATTGCAACGCCATCAATTTGGCAGTACTTGTTTCCTCTAGGCCCTAGGGCACAAAAATGGGGCTTCTTTGGTGCAACATTCCAGCAGGGCTCTCATCGTCGTTTCAGGGATATCACAGTTGGGAGTGGCATCATTGTGGTAGACTTTATTAAGTACCGTATGTACTGTACTGGATTGTCCGGTCCACAGGAACGTTGGTGAAGAGGGACTCGACAATTAGCGATGCAATGTTTCCTCTTGATTCGCTATTGGTCAGAAGATCCAAAAAAATCCGTCGTGGACTTCACACTGTAGGCAACAGTCGTGGACTTCACACTGTAGGCAACAGGAGTATACAGAGTTAGGATTTCTACAAGTTGTTTGGCTAAATGGTAGGTAGGGGTTGGGATCTGGGATATAATAGTTTTTCCAGGTTTGTGAGTTTTAACGTTGCCATAACAGTCATGGAATAAAGACTAGTAAGGTAAGCGCACAAAATTATTGAACTCATACACACACAGGCTTCTAAAAGACTGTAAACAGACCGCGGTAACTTTTTCTTTTTCTGGCCTGATGACTTCAAGTCATCATGGTACTTCCTTAGTTTGATACACAACTTTAAAGTCCCATAAACTTAGTTACTTTCTAGCCTTGGCAGTATATGTATCTGCAATAACCCATATACCAGTGTGAGATTTATATGCACTGAACATTGCAGTGTATTTCCGTGAAAAAAACCCAACAATAACGTCCCTACTTTGAGTTGAAATAGCTACACTGTAACAGTGTCAAACTATCACTTCTTTTTCTTCTGTGACTTCACGTTCAACCATTGTACCGTCCTAATACAGGATATAGTTGTAGGAATAACGTTTAGTCTATAAGCGAATATTTTGTGAAATACTCGTATTCCAGCGTCGTCTGTTGTTGAATAGGCTAGTCTTCTCTCTGGCCGCTAGACGGCAGCACCTTCCATCCTTCTGCCACCCTGCTCCGACACCGTAACATTTTAGCTTCGTCGAAATCCCCTATTCCCTCTTAGGTTCCTAGCTGGCCATATACTTATACTTATCATCTCTCCACATTTCCTGGGCCTTCATACACCCTCACACGCCATCCCTGGGTGAAAGTCGACGAGTGTCGCCAGCAAACTAAGTGAATTTAAAGGAAGTTAGACAAGGGACAAGCAAGAATCCGTATACCTCCATCCTATCTTCGGACCTATGAAGCAAAAATCACCAACACCTTCGAAATATCTCCACATGTAAACTACAAATATATTGAATAACAATGCTAACATGTAGATTGGGTCCTACTGCAATAAAATTGTCGATATCAATCGACGTTACTCTACGTATTAGATGAACATAAACACCATAGCGATCGTAAATTTTCCCATTTCCGCGGTAAAATTTGAAACTACATCGTTTGTAAACTACCTCATAGCGGTATATATAATCTTCAAATGCAAAAAATAACAACTTTAGCAAATAGAGTAGGGCCCTGACATACTGTTTATTCATGTCACTTTAAATTTTCGGTGGAAAACACAATATACTGATCCTGTTTGAAGACCATATTTAGGAGAGTTGATCGAATGGGTGATGTCACACTCTCTGTCGCGGTTCCAAAAATCTCCAACGTCGGTATACCTTATTAGTCTTTATACCATGGTAACAGTAGCCAAGGCCATAGTCCCTAGACAACTTAGGAAGCTTTGTGCCTCCATTAACTGTGTCAACACATTCTCCCAGTCTATTACCTTTTTCTGTAGGGTCTCTGGGGTCTCTTGTAGTTCTTTTGAATTTACTCCCATCACTCAGTATCGTGTCAATTTTCTGCAGATACTCCTCGTTATTCATTAGGACGAAGGCGGCAGCTCTGTCTGCTCTTCTGATGGTGATATCTGGGTCGGCTCTCAGCTGATTGGCTTCTTCTATGTGTCTCTTCTGTAGAATTTGGCTGTTAAAACTACCCCTTACTTTGGATGCTTCACTGATAACTTCGGTTCTGAATGGGGGCTCAACTGTTATTTTCTTCTTTTTGGCCAGTGTAAAGTCAGTAAAAATAGGTTAGCCTAAACAGAACCAGATGCGGAAATATACTTGATCCGACCAGGTCAAGTGAGATATCTTTCTTGATCTAATCGGTAGAGTGACTGCCTCATAGCCTAAGGGTCCCGGGTTCAATCCCAGCCCATGGCATATTTTCGAGGGGCTATTTCAGCATCTAACGAAGTTTAGGTGTGTTGGTAAAATTGTTAAGATGGTTGAAAATAAGATCGGAGCTCCAATACTCCTCTCTCGGGTATGGTGTAAAAACCTATTCCTACACCAGCTTTTCCACTTTGTCTAGTAGGATCTCACATTCTAGGCGTTTGGCATGTTTTGGGGGAGGTTTCATGATGTGGCAGTTTAATCCGAGGAGGTCTTCTTGGTCCGCAGTGATAGTTTTGTTGGTCAGGTTCGTGTAGCCATTTAAGGGTCTGGAATATCTTAGTCGTCCTCCGTTCAGGTTAACTAATTTTCTCTGGTTGATGCTAGTGATGGCTTGCTTGTGTGCATCCAGCATTCTACTATAGGCCGAGTTTGCTTTTTCCTTGATAGTATCATTGATATCACAGCTGTTCCATCATAGTAAGGCTTCGTCAGCTTCTTCCTTCAGTTGGTTATTCAGGTTTCTCATTTCTTCTATCCTTGTCTTAATGTAGTTTCTTCGTTCATCAGGTGAAGGGTTCCTCCCTTCTCGTATCCTGTTTGCTGCCCTGTTGCCAAGAATATTCTTTGTATATATGGGCAGGAGATTTTCTTTCAAGCATATTTCATTGAAGGTTATGGCAAGTTGGTTGTTATAGAGCTTGTCTATCTTTTCTCTTTTTCTGAGAGCATTCTTGACTTCCGTAGGAAGGCAATCTTTCGTCTGTATTTCAAGACATCTTCCAGCAGATAGAGAAGAAGGGGTTAGGGTCAATTTGTCTCTCCTGACCCATGACCGTTTCCAATTAGCAAGAACAAAAAATAAATACATTATTGCCTATAGTATAAAAAAAAAAAAACGTATATTAAATATTATCAAACAGCAATGAAGCACAAACACTTTTTCACATATACAAAAATAAAAGAATATTCGTACAATAGACAACAATGAAAATAATAAGACATACATAATAATAATAATAATAATAATAATAATAATAATAATAATAATATTTATTCAGTTAGCAATTTACAGAGTTGGTACCACATAGTATGTTACAAATATGACATGTACCAGCCTTGCATAATTCCAACTAAGGATAGCCCAATAAGGCCGTTAGGCGTATTTCCATTGGGGTCCTTGTGGGATTAGGTTAGCTGGGGAAATGGGGAGGATAAAGAAATAGATACTTTAGAGAAAGTATTTCTAGGGGGTTATTTTAAGATACCTTACATCCTATAGTAAATATCAGTAATCCGTAATCAGTAATAATTTCAGTTTGGTTTGTCTATCTCTTATGTCGTATTTAGTAGTAGACATAAGCTTGGTGCTCCCTTCTCGCAGCTGTCCGGTTCAGGTGTTCATTCAGGCTACGTCTCAAGGAATACAGTGTTCTCTTTTCACGGACTGACTGGGGTAGGTCGTTCCAGTCTTTGATGGCAGTGAAGAAGAATGTTTGCTTACCCTGTCCTTGGATTCTCGGGACCTTAAAATTAAACATCCTGTTTCTTGTATTATGTCCACTCCTCTCATTTGCTTTAACAAAATCATTCTTTAGATACTCTGGAGCTCTGTCATAGAAAATTTTGAAGGCATTAGTGAGCCTGATTTGTTTGGCCCTGTCAGAGACATTGAGCATACCTAGTGACTGAAGTTGTTCCTGGCCAACATGTGATCTGGGTCCTAGGTTCAGCATGATCCTAACCATTTTATTTTGAGTGACCTGAAGTTTGTGCTGTGCTGATTTAGATGATGCTGAGTACCAGGATGACACAGAATAGTCAAAATGACATTGAACAAGCGCTTGGCAGAGGGTCTTTTTGGTCGCCGCGGGCAAGCATCCCACCTGTCTATACAGGTATTTTATACGTGCTCTACACTTACTCAGGATAGATTCCAAAATTGTTTCGCCTGACAAACTCGCGTCCAGTTTTAGTCCGAGATATTTAACTTGTGACACTGTTGTTATAGGAATATCATTACAGTTGACCGAGAAGCCCACAATGTCTTTCAGTTTGCGTTTTGTTCCACATAAGATGGCTTCCGTCTTGCCCAGGTGAAGAGATAGTCTATTGTCCACTAGCCATTCACTACATGATTCTAGTTCTTTGGAAAGTGAAGCGGCAATACTTATTGGGTCTTTTCCTGAAACCAGAAGCACGCTGTCGTCTGCATACAGTAATAATTTACATGAGACGTTCAGTTCCATGTCGTTCACATAACAGAAAGAGTAAGGGACCAAGGATGCTTCCCTGCGGGACCCCACAGTTAATTGGCATAGGATCAGATATATTATCATCAATTTTGACTCTTTTGGGTTCTACCATTAAGACCAGATTTAAACCAGTTCACAGACCCTATGCCCATTGCTTGTAGTTTATTACATAGGATATCATGGTCTACTGTGTCAAACGCTTTTTGTAGATCAAGAAGAACCATACCGGTGTAGTTACCTTTAGACATTTCGTTACGAATGTGATCCGTTAAATGGATGAGACAGGAGTCTGTCGAGTACATGCATCTGAAACCTGATTGAAACTTAGGCTATAGAATAGATCATTTTGTTTGAGGTAGTGTTCAATTTGGGTGTATACCGCTCTTTCAAGGATTTTAGATACAATACATAATATGCTAACTGGTCTGTAGTTGCCAACTTCTAGTTTATTTCCTTTCTTGAATAGAGGGGTTACAATAGCTTCCTTCAGTTCAGCAGGTACAGTGTTGGTGTTAATTGACAAGTTGATGATGTGGGTTAGGGGGCCTACTATACCAATGGCTCCATCTCGTAGAAATTTGGCAGGAATTTTGTCTGGTCCTGTGCTTTTATGTACATTTAGGTTAGACAGCTCGTCAAAAGCGTATTTTGGTGTAACATTTTGCAATCCAAATGTGTTCGGGTGTATGTCTTTAGCTCTGTAGAAATTTCGAAAGGTGGCCGTTGTTGTCGTGTATTTATTGAGAGGTTGAGGTAGGTCCTGTGCAAGTGTGTTTGCTATGGAAGTAAAGGAGGAGTTGAAGTAGGTTGAAGTTTGTCGTTTATCGTGGCAAACCTGATCATTAATGGTGAGAGCAATATTAGTGTTAGACGAATCCCTTGTCTTGTTGCTGTAGCCTGGTGTTGTTAGGTGCCTCCATAGTTTCTTTGGGTTATTCTGATATTCCTCTGCCTTATTGTGAAAATAATTAGTTTTCGCTGATTTTATTTTCCTACTTAGTTTATTCCTGGCCCTGTTGAACTCATGTTTCAGACCTTGACCCTGTCTATGTTTCGCTAGCCTTTTTAACAGATTGTCTCTGTGTTCCAGATGGTGTAGTATGTCATTGTTGATCCATACCCAATACCCATACCCAATCACTTAGATCACACGTACATCTCTTCTACTGATAGCCAGAATAAGCTGTCAAAATGCGTCCTCATGATACTCATATGTTCACGCTGAATACCACCCAAAGTAAATTAAGTAATAACAAACCGTTACAGAAAATATGACTCACGTTACTTCTTTATCCACTCTCCAGTAAAAGGCCCACCAAAGGGGGACGTTGCATCTGAAAGGGGGGTGTGTGTGTGTGTGTGTGTGTGCGTGTGTGTGCGTGTGCGTGTGTGTGTGTGTGCGCGTGTGTGTGTGTGTGTGTGTGTGTGTTGTTTGCGTGGGAGGGTTCTGTGAGCGTGTTTGTTTACCCTTTAGTACAAGCCTTAACACTGAGAAATATTGTTGCCGAAGTGGTGTGATTGTGATTATGCGCGCACATTTGTAAGGTAAGGTTATGAAGTTGATCCGGAACGTACATTTACTTTAGGATACGTTTATAAGACATCATATTCTATGATCACCACTTTTATCCATTTTCTATGAAACCATTTATTTTAGGTAACTATGCCATTTTTTCCAAGACACACACACACACACACGCTCTCTATCTCTTAATTATATTCATTATACAGTAGCCTAGTTCAATAGTTTAATACAGTTTATGCATCGTGGGTGTAGTTACTGAAAATTGTACCCGGTAATAATTATTATCTTGATAAATATGCATTCTATTGATACATAATATTATATCACCTATATTGCAATACTCTTAGCAATTACAGATTTTTTTTAACGTATAATTTTCAACATTCAGTATGCACATATTAAACCTTAACCCATTACGACACATACCGGTATTGGAAGGTGACAAGCGAGACACTGTACAAAGCTATTTTATGTTTTTCTATTTACTCGGGCCCATTCCCCATTTTTTTTTTTTTTTTTTTTTTTAAACTGGGGCAAAGCTAATTATCCTTTCATAGTCAATTTACTTTTAGTCATTATTACCATATTTAATATAGTAAGTTCAAAGGTATTCTTCACTTATGATACCGCAATTCTCGCTACCAAGAATACACTCGAGACCTCTGGTGGACGCTTCTGAACTAGCGCCAGAGCTACGGCTGTCGACATTAACAATACTTAACACCTAGGACATGCACAGTTTATCATGATTTCTTGTGATTATACTTTCTTATATTATACAGTATAAGACCACACTAAGTCCATATAAAGTATAGTAGTCATGGTAATGTCCATATGCAGCTGATAATGACTACAAACATAATTATAAGCTGATTAATTATCTTAACAAAAAGGCGCGAACATGCTTGCTGACTTTGTATTGTAAATATGTTATATATGGGTATGGGTGACTTTAAAATATAATAAACAACATTATGCATAGGCTATAATATGTGTCAGCTACAGACATTTCGACAGACCGCTTTTAATAAATAATTGTTGTAAGAGAGAGAGGTTGCAGAGATCTGCGATGTATACAGTTTCCCAAGATACACCGCGGTAAACATTGCGTACAGCGCCTCTGTCGGCCCCTTTTGGCATTTGTTGGTAGGGAGAATTGCTTTGGAAGTACTAAAGTGATCAAGTACAACATTTTGCATGTTATATATTATACTGTAATTCCTCATTTCTTCCAGTTGTAAAATGTAATTGTCAAGGTTTGCCGCCCTGTGTTGGAAAATAACGGTGGGTATTTAAGCCTTAAATATAGCTTATTTGTTTTATTAATTTGTATTTATTTATATTGTTATTTACTTGATTTATTTATATATTTATTTATGTATTTTTGTTCATTTATTCCTGGGATTTAATTGTAATATAATTAATTTTAATTACTTGATATAGGCTCTAAAATATGTACATATCGCCCGTCGCTTTCGCCTAAAAATGAAATAAGTCGTAACAAAGTAGGTGTGCCGGAAGGCGTATCTAGAAGTTAAAGTAAAGCTTATTATAAAGCATTCCGCTTACACCGGAAAGAATAAATAATACTAATATTCCTCCCAAAAAAATTAAAAATAGAATGTAAGAGAATCAAAAAGTTTTATTTAGTGTTCCTGAAGCAACCGCCGTTATTAAAGTCGTCCTTCTGTCCCATATAATCATGAAACATCATCCCTCCCCCTCCCCTCCCCCCCTACCCTCACCAGCCACCCGTATAAATTGTAAGTAAACCATACATGCATGGCTATAGTAGCGTGTATACAGCAATGTCTATAAGCAGGCAAAGTGGTGTGTTTATATGTGCATAACCTTTGGCACTACACATTTATTTCACCCCCCACCCCACCCCCATTGATTCCCCGGTTTGTATCGTGTATGAAAAATCCCATATAGTAATTATGTTTTCCATAAATCGTGTTTCTATTGTGTAATCGTACATATGGCAAGAGGATGGAAAGAAGGGAAGGGAGGGGGGGTAGCTCCATTTCCCCCTCGATCTCCCTACTCCCTCGCATTTGCTCCAGAGTTCAGACAGAATCGCCCCTGCTTTCAGAATTGGCACATGCACCACCGGCGTCAATGACTAAAAATGCTAGCTGTTTACACTAAACTATAAAAAGTAATTGTCCAATCGTTTGAATCAATGATCTTTCCTATTTGCTCCCACCAATGTCATTCAAAGCACCAAAAAAATCTTTGGTGTTACATGATTTAATATTGTTCAAATATATAAGTTACCCAACAAAAATGACGGGTATGATACGTCCTCTGAGAGGGCGTTGTGGTAGAAAACGTCGATTCCTCGATTTTATGGGTAACTGATAATTGTACAGATATTCGATGGTAATTATTTTTACAGAAAACATTATACATCCATATTCCTCCAGTCCTAAAAATCAAAGGGAGTAATTCAATAAGTGTACCATTACGAACTAAAATGTATATAATTGTTTCTAACAGGAAGTTACAACGAGGAAAGTGATGTGCAATAGGTGAGAATATTATGCGGAAATTGGTTATAGGCCTAAGGGCATTCTGCCCCATCTTTCCCTCTTTAGGCCCCCTACTGACAGCATATATGGTGATTTCAATAAGTCACCGGGGCGTGCCCCATGGCAAAACAAACTATTAACTCTGAAAACCTTGTAAATCGACCCAAATTTTGACAAAACTTAAGTTTAAATATAAAGGCAATAGGCCTATTGTTTTTCTGTTTACATCTTTCACCCGTTCTGGAATGGCATGGCAATTTACTGAAATTTTGAGCCCATTAAAGCCTGTGGAGACGTCTGCAGGGGCGCTGAGATTCTCACCCCATCTCTCGCGAGAGTTATGCAGCGCTGCCAAAGGCAAATGTAGTGCGACGTTGCTAATAATTAGCGAATATTTGCTGATGACTAGCAGCGCTGCGAGTGAACCCTGCGCGCTACAAAACTTGTTCTGGTGTCATTTTGAAGCTAATTTTGTTTTTTACTGTATACATTTAATTTCTTTCAGGTACTTGCTTAAGAAATCAAGAGTGCATGAATGAGCCCTATTATAGCGGAAATAAACCCACAGCGTAAGGATTAACCCCACATTTTCCCTGATCTTCATAGCCTTCCCCAGTATCGGGGACTGTGTCACATGTTTACAATGAAGCATTTCCTCAAAAAATATATAATCAAAACACACACATTACATGCAAATATAGCAGAACAGTCATGCTTACTAATAAAACTAATAATGGTGCACTTAATGAAATTTACAAAAGTTAAATACATATCGAACCTCATATACACCGTTGTTTGTTATCCAATTTCATTCATATTGCATATCTATATTGCTCGATAATAGAATAAGACTGACGAAAGGAAACTTATATATCACCAATCTGAAGGACGGAAACAGATTACGTCGGTGGAGCGCCAAATTGGGGAGTTAGTCCCGTTTCCGCTAGACTTGCCAACATCTTGCAGGGGCACAGTCGAGGCAATATCGGGTGCATGGGTGCCAATCACTATGGTCGCCGCAAGGTCCCCCACATTTGGTCCTGTCCCAAAAATCCGTAAAAAGTCGGCTAAGAACGGCTAAAGACGTGTAAAGTCAGCCAAGGACGGCTAAAGACGCATGGACAGTCTTGTGTGTGAACGAGGCTTTACCCATAGATTGTATTAACTAACATCATATAGGGATAAAAGAAACTAGGTGTTATTTGTCATTATCATATATTCGTCTATATTTTCAGACCATTTTCCTCCCAGTCAGGAAAAATAAAGTACAAACTGAAGGCCAGTGTAATTGTGTAAAGATAATATTATATCATAAAGCATATAGTACAGTCACACTGTCAACAATTAATGGTTTAAAGAAGGTACGAAATGGGTAATTAAAGTTCATAATACTTCACCCGTTCAAGATATATTAGCAGTGATAAACCCATAAGGACAGAAAGGTATATACAATAAACAGAAGGTGAATCACTATTAATATACCCGATTTGACGTACCTTTTTGTATACCTATAATATACAATGCCTAATCAATAACAACATTCTCTCCCTAACAATTATATATCACAAAATGGCCCCCGGTGGAGTTTTAACCTAATGGCCTTCTGTGTCAGCTCGGCCATTTTAAATAAATATAAGGTGTATGGTAGTATAAGTTTAAGGGGGTAGTGCTTGTTTGTTGGTCAATGTAGGCTATATATTAATGTATTTTTGAGTTTCCTCGCTAGACCTCCATCAAGCTTAAAAAATACACACCCCTAGACCCACTTTCAAGATAAATTTGTAAATGTTTCGGTAGAAAAATTTCTCGGCCGAAGGCCGATTCTTTTTTATATTACAGGCTCGCTTTCGCTCGCCAGGAAAACATCGACACCTAAATGGCACGAAAGGTCTTAATATTGACAAAGAAATGGGGCAAAAGGTCTCAAAAATTGCCAAACTAATGGGCCGAACGTCTCAAGATCTCAAAATAAATTGGGCTAAACATGAGGGAAAAGGGGGGTCCAGAAAAACGAACCATCCTCCCCCTTTAATGTCACCGGTATAAGCCAAGAAGGTAATAAATATACATTACATTACAGAAAGTCGCCTTGAATTGATCCCTGGGCCGCTAAATGGGAACCAACTAACTAACTAACTAACAACTTGGTATTCAAAATGGACTTGTATCCCCCAAAATGGCAAAAATGGACTATCCCAAAAATCACATTGTACAGTCGGATTCAATAGTTTCAATGGCAACCCTGACGAAAAGCTATATCTCGTGAATATCGGTATCACTTTGCTAATATTGACTACGACAAATGAATACAATTCATAAGTCACCTTTTGAAGATGGGTCACATAATATTGACAACGTTTCACCTATAGTTTCTGCAGATTGTAACCTGAAATATCTAATTGTATGTAATAGATAAGGACGTTAAACCTATGTATGTATGTATGTATATAGGCCTATGTATGTACAGTATGTATGAAACGTACCAATATAGTGCTCCTCCTTAAATGGTGACTGCGGTTGATACTAGCCACCATGTAAGTGTTTGGAGTGAATGTGGGAAGGAATACTGGAAAATTAATTGCATGTTTTTGACCATTTTGTGACTTCCGAAGACACAATACTAACTTTGATGCATAACTTTAACTGTGTATTTTCAATAATGATGACTTTAAAAAGGGATTCTGGTGTTTAATACTTTTTGGATTGTCAGCCTGGCAAAGTATGTAATTTGAAGACGAAGCGCTTAATCTGAACAATCCTCGATTTTTTCGGTAACCATTTGAACGCGCTTTCAGTTTGTTTGCAAGATTATCAGATTAATATTGCCTCTTCTACGTTTTCTCATCAAAGTTGTTACAGAACTATTGAATCCTGTTGTACTCCCTTGTACTATCTAGACATGTCAACTCCTAACCTACTCTAATAACACTTGTATCCCGTAGTAGCAAATTCTTCTCTAAAACTGACACTATCTTATCCAAAAGCAGGCAACTATCTATTAAAAATGGACTCTTGTTGGCCAAAGCTGGCATTGTCTAAATCGGTAGCAACTACTGTATACTCATTTAATTGTAAGTAGACGAAGATTTATATATTTATTGATATTTAAAAGGAGGCGGCCGATGTCTCATTCCGATATTTTCTAGCTTGCAAAACATATACGGGTGTCCCATATACAGTATATATATATATATATATATATATACACATTATAGTCGGACTGTCTGGATACACGGAGTTTATACACAAACCTGTACATGATATTTTATGAATAATGAACTAAATTCCAACTGCATATATCGTATCCAAATAACAAAATGCTTAGTTTTATATAATACTGGTACGTTTCTGTAATTACTAAATTCGTATCGTGTTTCATTAATAAATAAACTCTGCTGTCAAATCAGCAATCAAGTTAGGTCAAAACAATGTCTTCGTCTACATATAATTCACCGAGTTTAACTACAGTCTATCCAATACTGACACAATGAAGTTCTAAACCATGCAGCTTCACCTTGATCTCCTAACCAATTCATTTCATCATTAACGTAAAAAATACCTATACTCTTAAATACATTATAATTATGGTACGAACACAGACAAAAGATGTGTCCCACCTTCATAGCTTAATATTAAGGGGAGGATTTTAGTTTGTTCCCTAGACCTCCATCAAGCTTAAAATTACACCGCCTAGTACAATTTTTCGGTAGAAATTGTGCCGGCCAAATGCCGGTTCCTTTTATATTACAGGCTCGCTATTGCTAGCCACGAAAAACATGACACCTAAATGGAACGAAAAGTCTTAAAATTGACAGCAATGGGGCGAAAGTTTGTTAACATTTTCAAAATAATGGGGCGAACGTCTTAAAATCTAAAAAACAAAGTGGCTAAATATGAGGGTCAAAGGGGTCCAGAAATAATCCCTCAAGTGGAAATGTCCTCTTAAGTTTCCTCTATTGGTTTAATATGTTTTTTTTTACCTTGCTCACACTAAGCACACCTTGAATATAAAGCTATTGTTTTTCTCTCAGTAAGGATCAATATAACTTATCCATATTAGTTTACACCAACCCACCAATTAATTTACAAATAACCCTAACTAATGAAATCGATGAAAGTAATGAATACATGTGGAACTCCAAGGACTCGAACCTAGGATACTCACACCGAAATTCCGCACACTAAGCATTACGCCGTAGATGAGTTATGGAGGCAGGCACGACTTTCGACTGTGCCTGTGCCTGATAAAAGGGAATCGTCTGCTAGAAACGTTCAATGTATTTTCAAAATCACTATAGTGTTCATAATATATAAAATAATCTGGTGGCCACTGTTTAACAATGCCTAATTGAATTTCAAACTGAACAATTTATATATCTTAAATATACATAATCTTGGCATATAGTGTTCTTTAACTCATAAGCCAACCTTTCTCATGTACTGTACTTATGTATATGTATTCTAAGTAAACTAGTATCGTGGTCATACTAATACCAAAATACAAGCTGTGGTTAGGTTGCTGTTGTCTTAATAGCGTGCACAAAAGATCAATCATATCACAAAACTCGCTACTTGATTATGTTTATATATATACTACCAAATGTCAAGTGATTAGTAGCTATTCATGTTTTGTAAAGCTATTTCTGATGACAAACCATTATATTATTCCTTTGGGTCAAGATTGTTTTGCATGACATACATGTGACAATAACTACATATTCCTGATCTTTACACATTTAACTGAAACGTGTATAATAATTACATGAGAAAGTAATTAGTTAAAAGTTGTATCCTATGTTAACAAAACAATCTATAAAGGAATTTTGTACGTGTGACTGTAACATTTGAAATTGAGGTGACATATTCCTACTTAATATAAATATAATTTCAGTTCAGTTTTTCTTTGTTCATTGCATTGTTTAAATGTTAGTTATTGTCATGACTGTCACAATCATATAACTTTATATATATTTCTCAAAATGGAATAATCAGAACTTATTTATTGCTTAAACATACAATTATTATCAACCATAGTATTATTTGCTTAAGGGGAGATTTCCACTTGAGGGACTTTTTTCTTGACCCCTTTCTCCCTCATGTCTAGCCCCATTGCTTTTTGAGATTTTAAGACGTTTGCCCCATTAATGTGGTGATTTTAAGAATGTCCGCCCCATTCTGTCAATTTTAAGACCTATCGTGCCATTTAGGTGTCGATTTTATCCTGGCGAGCGATAGCGAGCCTGTAATTTAAGAGTAACCGGCCTTCGGCCGGGACATTTTTCTACCGAAAAATGTACAAATTTATCTTGAAAGGGGGTCAAGGGGGTGAAATTTTAAGATTGCTGGAGGAGTATGAAACAAACTAAAAACCTCCCCTTAAGGCTAGGATTACCCAAACTTCAAAACCATCCTATTCATATCTTACAATAGCGGCAGTGGATACTTTGCATACCTCCGAAATCTTTGACAAATCTGCACTTAACACAAGCTATTGTGTTTAATACTCAACACACACGTATCATTTACAGAGGTAATATATTTGGTGTTCCAATGTTATGATTAAGGGAGCCCACCTTGCTTTTGTTTCTCTTTCTCTCCCTTTCTCCTTGGCTTGTATCCGTTCGGCCCCATTCAGCCTACTATTTTAAGACGTTTACCCTCATCTAGGTGTCAATATTTTCTTGGCGAGCGGTAGCGAGCCAGCATATATATATTTTTGTTTTGACAGCAAGCTAAATTTGTACATTTTTCGATAGAAAAATTTCTCCGGCGAAGCCGGATTTCTCCATACAATGCTGGCTCGCTATCGCTCGCCAGGAAGAAATCGACACCTTGATGGGGATAAAAGTCTTAAAACAGTTGGTTGAATGGGGCCGAATGGATACAAGCCAGGGAAAGAGAGAAAATGAGAGAAAGATAAAAAAAGCCAGTGACCCCCCTTAATGAATAGCATCGAAATTGATTAGGCTGGATATAGAGTGAGGTTATGTGTATATATAGATGATAGTTTAGCCCCTTCTGTACCAGCCACGTCATTTTAATTTTATTCTAGCTACATTTAGACGATGTTATGAAGCTTAGGAAGGATATATGGTAGCTAAAAGAGTTAATTGAGATAGTCTGTTGCCTTTTCATTTTTAGACATCCTTCATGAATAAGATAAAATCGTCGAATAGTATATATGGTAGCTAAAAGAATTGAGATAGTCTAATGCCTCTTCATTTTTAGACATCCTTCCGGAGTAGAATAAGATTGTCTAATAGTTGCCAGAATAGGATGTTGAGGACGTCGCCGGCACAGCAAGGGTTAATTCAATGGCACATGATAATGGGAAAGAAAACTGTGATCGCTTTAGTGAATTATTGATCAAAGGAGCCGTGAGATGGATGGAGAGGATTATTGCTATGCTTAAACTGAGATGATGACAATGAATATATAGCTTCGTGAGTGGATTGGCCATATTACGTCAGATTCTTTTAACCCTTTGAGTACCAGCGACGTGTGTTACATTATATTCTAGCTATGTTTAGACGACATTATGCAGCTTAGGAAGGATCTGTGGTAGTTAAAAGGGTTGGTTGAGATAGTTTGAAGCCATATTATTGCCCGAGGTCCTTCCTAAGCTGTATAAAATCGTCTAATAGTTGCCAGAATTGGATGAAAAGGACGTCCCTGGTACTGTATGGGTTAAATGAACATAATCTTTATGGCCAAGCGTTAAGCCAGTATCACACGAGCGCTTTTTCCCTCAACATTTATCCTCAACACTGGTCTGGCAGCTTAGGAGGTCAACATTTAAAATATTTCAGTTAACTAAATTCATCTATCATCCGTTTAGTTTCCGATAACAGTGCAAAATATTCCAGATATGTTGCCAGACAAATGTTGATCATCGAATGTTCAGTATAAAAGCTCTCGTGTGATACCGGTTTTAGTCATGAGGCATAAGTATGGATGTGACGATACTGCATGGGTGTGAATGAGTGCGTGAATGTGCTTCTTCACTAACGACTATTTGGTATTGAATGGTAAATATAACATGTATATAACAACTAGATCAATTGCCTCTTTAACGGAGCGACCAGCGCTCTGGCAGGCGTACATATATTATATATACGTATCTCACACACACAGTATATACCTAAATACTTCTCTACACCCATTTAATTGATACACCTGTTCTCAGTTGGAATTGATGTTTGCTTATCATTCCTTTAAATTTGTTTTTAATATGTAGGGAGGAAGCGAGGGAGGGAGAGTGGTAATAGATAGGTATGATTGGAAGAAAGTAGATAGGTAGGTAAGTAGGAAGGTAGGTAGGTAATTAGGTAGGAAAGAAAGTAGGTATAAGTAGGTAGGAAGGAAGGTAAGTAGGTAGGTAAGAGGGTAGGGATGGAGGTAAGTAGATAGGTAGGAAGGAAGGTAGGTTGGGATGGAGAAAAGTAGATTAGTAGGTACTAAGGGATGGCGGTATGTACATAAGGATTTTAGGTAAGTAAGGATGGAGGAAAATAGATAGGTAGGGAGGCAGGTAGGGATTGGGGGAGGAACTAATATATGAAGGTGGATAATTAGTAGGTGTGGACCGCGAATAAATAGTTTTAGCCCCTTCTGTACCGATGACGTCCTTATTTTGGTATTCGGGCTACTGATAGACGATCTTATTTAGTTTAGGAAAGATGGCTAGCAATATAAAAAATGCAGAATACCTCGACCAACCCTTTTAACTACCACAGATCCTTTCTAAGCTGCATAAAATCATGTAAATATAGCTAGAATAGAATATAACACACGTCGCTGGTACCGGTACTCAAAGGGTTAAAATACATGAAGGAACTGAAGTAGTACGCTATGATATGTACAATGTGTCCATGTGTGTTGTTGTAATGCTAAAATGATTCGTAAACATTAATTTGGACTGAAAACCGGTGTACATATAGATATAATGTAATTTATTTACACGCCTCTTAACATTTACAAAGTCAACAACTTGACAAATAGTATATCAACTCCCATAACCTGTATGTTTATATTGATCTCGTAAACATTTCTAAGATTATAATAGACAGCCAATTAGTGTGCTTAAGCCGGTGTCACACGAGTGCTTTTTCCGGCAATATTAAATGAACAAGTTTGTTCTAGCATTATTTTTAGCCTCTTTCGCAAGTTAGATTATATTGGGTGGCTGAATTTGTATACAACTTAAATTTTGAAGCTGCCATTCTACAATGCTCCGAAAAAAAATGACGGAAAATGTGCTCGTGTGACACTGCCTTAGAGCTTATACAATACTACCCACAGAAAATTAACAAAGATATAGAACTAAATTTAGTACCAATATGTACAATACGTAAGGTACCGTACAGTACATGCTAACACTAAATTTATTAATCAAACTTGCCAAATTTTCTTGCTTTGCATTATATATTGTTAATGCGTACCATTTGGGTCACCACGTACGAACTACCTAGTGTACCCTATGTAAGTTTAATTCCTCAATAGCTTATAGGTGGTTTATGTAACAAATACTTGCCCTTAATTTACTATAACCAAGATTTTTACCACATTATTCTTCAACATGCTTCTATGGTAAGTTATGTACATAATAAGGCATCTAGAATCCTTTTAAATAGTCTTTCTAATATAATTATTACATAATTCACCTTTAGCCTTCACAAATGCTTGTAAATTTCCAAAGAATCTATCATAATTATTATCCTGATATAGATTTACGACATGTATTAGTTTCGTATATGCAATTCAGAGTGTTATTATTTGTATCAACAGTATCGGAAGATGTACAGTAGCTCAACTAAGTTCTGCAACAAAATATTAAGGTATATGGATAATATGGCATCCATTCCTAGTTACCACTCCCGTCCCCAGACTATGTGCTGATGCCTTATATTTGGACAATAGCACACAGGCTTGGGACAGGAGTGGTAACAAGCCACTGCAATTTCTCTGAACCAGGACCTTTCTAGAATTAATGAATGGGGACAATGGGGGGAATGTGCAATGGAATGCACAGAAAACCAAGTACATTCAATTTTCTAACCGACAGAATCTCACTGACTCCCATATATTTTTTAATGATGTAAATATTCCCACTTCCCCTAGTATTGACATTCTCGGTGTAACATTAACTACTAACTTGAGCTGGACACATTATGTTAGAAGCATTGCTAAGAATGCCTCTAAAAAACTGGGACTCCTGTACAGAGTTCGAGAATTCTTCACTGACGAGCAGTTGGCCGTAATATATAAAAGTCATGTGCGTTCTCATTTGGATTACTGTTCACCTCTGTGGAGTGGAAGTGGGAGTGGTTGCATTGAGGCAGTTGGACAAAATTCAAAATAAAGCTATTAGATTAATCAATAACCCTGCAATCACACAGGACCTTCCTACATTATCCATACGAAGAAACGTTGCATCCCTTGCATTATTCTACAGATATTTTCACAGCAATTGTTCCGAGGAACTTGCTTCAATTGTGCCGCCTCTCCACATCTTTCCCCGTAGAACTAGGGCAGCTGAGAGCGCCCATGAATTTACACTTTCTCCTCCACAATGCAGAACTTCTGCTTATCAAAATTCATTTATCCCTAGAACTACTACTCTTTGGAATTCACTTCCCTCGAGTTGCTTTCCACAAACTTACAATCTACAAAAGTTTAAATCCAGTTGTTACAAACATTTTATGAATGGAGGATGCCTTTAGGCACATGGACCTTTTTGTTATATCTGTGTTTTTCCTTCCTCCGTTCATTGTCTCTTTAAAAAAAAAAAAAAAAAAAAAAAATGCCAGAATATCCATATGCCTTAATATTTTGTTGCAAAACTTAGTTTGGCTACTGTACCAGTAAGTTTTTCTTAATAACTCATAAAACAAGGGAATTAATCTATTACGTATATCAGTCCTGTATTGTAGTTTATAAGTATTTTTTCTGGGTTAATACTGGTTCGAGCAGTTATGGAAGAAGATAGGTTTTACTACTAATAATAATTCTTTACAACTTTGAACATCACTTATACCCGATAATGCCGATATATATAAAAAATAATGTTTGTTTATAATCTTGATAAATTTATATATTATTAATACTAGAAATCATATATCCGCATCAGCTTTGAGGAGATGAGACGAGACTGTCAAGCACACAGAATTATGACCATTCTTTAAAATAAGACACTATCACTAACTGGATTCCTAAGAAACGAACTTAATAGTGAACCAATATGGCTCTCACCAAGACGTCCAACATTGGAAGTGAGGCATAGTCTGGTATTCTTAAACATTCATTTCCCTTCGCAGCGCCTATCGCCGAACGAATATTGTGGGAATGAGTGTTGTTTACAGAGATTACATGGATTAGCACTCACATTTTTCAAGTTAATGCAATGTTTCAAGTTAATTCGTCCATTAAAAGCGCTGCGAAGGGAAAGACTGGTTTAAGAATACCACTCATAGTCTTGAACTTATACAATATATACGAGTATAACCCTTTCGCTGAGCTAGGGCGTGTTTGATACATTTCAACCCTTGCATACGACGACGTCCTTTTCCTCATATTCTTAAGTGAGTATCTTTTTACGGTACGACAATAATCTTTTGAACTCGTAGAACTAGAAACTTGTTCAGTAATAAGTACAATATTTGCTGGTAAATTATGGTCTGGCTAACACTATACCCTGTTTCAGACAACTTGGCCTATAGTCTTGCTCCGTGGTAGTGGCTGAGGGGGCGTGGCTTAATGACCTAGTTGGCTTGTGCAGGGTACATTCGATTTTACTGGGACTAAGACCTCTGGTATTCAAAGGGTTAAATATGTACGATTATGACCCATTTCTTAAGAGTAATATCTAACAGTCAGCAGAGCCTTATAGATAGAGCCAGAACATTATCCAGTATATTCCATTGATGAGACCGAACGTGGAGGGGAAGAACACCCGCGAGAACCGGTCCACTAATATCGCTTTGGCCCTCCGCTTCTGAGCTGGGGTCGGCCCCGGGGTCCTTGCAGGGGGCGGTGGGGGTGGGGGCACAGCTGGTAATGGGGGGTACAGGAGATCCCCATAGGCAACTTGGCTCGGGTGGTGCATAGGTGGAGGGTGGGCCATGTACTGCGGTGGAGCCGGATGATCGTGGGGGTAGTGATGGATGTGATGGGGTCTAGGGTGATGGTGGGTATGGGATAGTGGGATCCCATGGGGCATACCCTGTGCATGGTGGGGCATTTGCATGGTCATAGGCATACCATGAGCGAAGCCTGGACTGTGAATAGGGGCAGCATGAGCTAGAGCACTGCTACGGATAGGAGTAGGATGGGCCAGCGTGACGGTGGAGGGATGAGGGGGTGGTTCGTGGGGGTAGGAGGACTCTTCGTGGATATCCTGTACCCGAGGGAAGGATGTGGTCCCCAGGCTGGCAAAAGCGACGCGCCCGTTCTGCAAATGTGGAGACAAGGGTTGTAAGAAGGGAATATATTCTGGAAATATTTTGGTATTATATGTAAAACATTTGGAAGAACAATTACAGTATGTATGGTACTTGTGGAAATTTTAGTAAATTAATTGTCCCACCAAGATTGAATATTCGAGTATTGCTAATAATGGTTCGTCTTGTTTTGTTTGTGAAAAGTCTTCTCTCACAACTAGATACTGGCTGACTTCATATATGTACATCATTAGACCCTATAACTTTCACAAATGGCAATGTGTATCAATAATTAATCAGTCATGGGTAGAATGTATATTTTCAATTTACAATAATTCTGAATTAAGGGGAGATGGGTCGTTTTTTTAGACCCTGTTTTCCCTCATGTTTAGCCCCATTAGTTTTCAAATTTTAAGATGATTGCTCTATTAGTTTGTTGATTTTATGACCTTTCGGCCCATTTATTTGTCAATAATAAAACCTCTCGTGCTATTTAGATGTCGATTTCTTTTTCCTGGCGAACGATAGTGAGCCTGTATTTTTGGAAGATTTTTCTAATGAAAAATGTACATATAATCGGGAAGCGGATCCAATGGATGTATTTTTTAAGTTTGATGGAGGTCTAGTGAGGAAAAAAAAAAAAATGAACCCTTTCGCTGCGGGTGACGTTCTGGAATGTTTTGGCAAGTTACAGCAATTTCCAGGCTTTAAAAGCCTGTAAAAAACGTAAAAATCGAGTGACAGTGGGCGGGAGCGTGAGGGGCCCACCTCCGACCCTCAGAGCACCGAGCGGCTCACTGAGCTAGGCTGTGTCTCGCGCGTGTCTCTCTCTGTCTCTCTCATAAGTGCAGCCAAGCGAGCGAGTGTTACATAATAGCGGGGTTCCCTTGTTTCACTGGGATCACTGCTGGTGAACCAGACCACGTATACGGTCCGTTCTGGTGTCATTTTGAAGCTATTTTCGCCTAGTTTTCGGCAGAATACACTTCATTTAATGCAGATGCTTGATTTATCATTCAGGAGTGCCTGAATATGCCCTAAATAGCCCAAAATAGGCCGCAGCCAAAGGGTTAATGAGCCAAAAGAAAAAAAGAAAAAAAAAAAAAAAAATAATAATAATAATAATAATAAGACTTAATGAGCAAATATATACGCCCAACCCCACTTGAAGCCTATATTCACTCAACTGACCTTGTTTTGACAGACATGCTGGAATGGGGTTTTCTGTGTGTCTCCCCCTGCTGCTGCTTCCGCCGCCGCTGCTGCTGCCGCCGCTGCTGCTGACCCCTTCTTGGGAGGTTTGGGGGGTACCTCGGGCCCGTCCCCCAGTACGATGTTGACCAGGGCGTACTCCATCAGGGCCAGGAACACAAATCTGCAGTAGTAAGGTAAGATATGTTTTAACTGTGTTGAAGGGGGCCCACCTCGCATTTTTTTTCTCTTTCTCTCCCTCTCTCTTTGGCTTTTATCCATTCGGCCCCATTCAGCCTACTGTTTAAGATGTTTACCCCCATCCAGGTGTCAATATATATATAAATATTTGTTTTGACAGCAAGCTAAATTTGTACATTTTTCGATAGAAAAATGCCTCCGGCTTAGCCGGATTTCTCCATACAATGCTGGCTCGCTATCGCTCGCCAGGAAGAAGTCGACACCTGGATGGGGATAAACGTCTTAGAGGGGCCAAAGGGATACAAGCCAGAGATAGAGAGAAAAGGAGAGCAAGATTAAAAAAGCCGGTGACCCCCTTTAACACCTTACGAGCGGCCTAGGCGGTAATTTATATGTACCGCCCAGTGGGGTGTTTTTACCCTAATTAGGGTTGTTTACGTGATCGTTTTCATGCCTAAATAAGGCCCAGAGCGTAAATCAAGTATCTATCCCTGAAAGGGCATAAACAGAGCTTTCCAATGACACCCCAACCATCCTTGTACGACCACTGGTTCTCTTGCAACGATCGCGCAACACGAGTGCAAAAACCATGTAATTAGGTACTTTCCCTACATAATTCCCTGTGTAGCGAGTGCGAGAGGGTGGTGGAGGGTGGGATTCATGTCGGTAGGTCCGCCGCGGTGGTCTGGAGCAGTCATACGCTTGCTACGCTCCTCCCATCACTCATCTCTCTCTCTCAGCAACATTACGTGGTGAAAATGGCACACGACATAAGTTGTGAACCGCCACTTAGTCCATATTTATTTCACACGACATAAGTTGCGCGCCGCCAAAGAAGGGTTAATCTATGTGTCAATGTACATAAGTGGTGCAATGGTATAATAGTCATTGGAGTAGGACATCTGTATATTGGGCACTATCCTAGGTAAATGTCTTAATATCCATAAATGGAGCAATGTCTTTATGTAGCTATGTCGTGTGTTTGGGCCTACTGTAGTCCGATGGATAGTGGTACTCGAGGGACCTGTGTACTGTACGGTCGCGCTAATAAGTCATGTCCCAGCTATCATTATGTTTGGCTTGCTCTGTGCTGTATTAATGTCTGTCAGATGTTGAATAGGGTGGGTAAGTGTAGGAACATGTTTGTACATTTCACTCAATATGAAGAAATGAAGCTTAGATACTGCTGATATCAATTATTGATCAAAATAGACTTGGTGCCGAGACATCACTTATTAGCGCGACTGTACATCCACATGGAATAATTATATGGTCCATGAGTCAGGAAGAAGAACTGTTTCATAAGGCTTTTAGCTACAAGTTGGTGTATCGCTGATAAGGGAGGGAAACGAGTGGAAGCTACCTGTACTGCTGTTTGCTGACGATACAGTTCTGATGAGCGATAATGAATGGGAGTTGCAGGGTCTGGTAAATATGTTTGGTACAATGTGCGAAAAACGGAATCTGAAGGCAAATGCGGGGAAGAGCAAGGTTATGGTCTTCGATAGGGATGAAGCCGCAGAGTGTGAGGTGAAGTTGAACGGTTAGGCTATGGAGATTGGCAGCTCATTTAAGTATCTGGGCAGTGTGCTGAGTAAAGATGGGACTAGGGATGAAGAAGTGCGGGAGAGGATGCAACAGGGGAAGAGGGTTGTAGGAACGTTGAAAGCAATAACAAGAACTATGGTGGTCAGCATGGAAGTGAAGAAGTCCTTGCATGACAGTGTGGTAATTCCGACACTGACTTACAGAAGCGAAGCATGGACGTTGGTGGAGAAACTCTAGTGAGAGGGGTGGATGTGTTATTTGAGAAGTGCGTGCGGAGTTACATGGAGGGATAGACAGACGAATGAGGAAGTAAGAAGGAGGTGTGGTGTGGAGGTAGATGTGCTGGAAAGTATGAAAAAGGAACACCTTGAGATGGTTCGGCCATATGGAACGTATGGGAAGCGAGAGAATGACTAAGAGGGTGTACGAGAGCGAGGTGGAAGGACAGAGAGGGAGAGGTAAACCGAAAGAGAGGTGGAAGGATGGAGTGAAGAAGTATATGGATGAAGGCGGTGCTGGTTGGGAGGAGGGGCGTCGACTGACTGGGGACAGAGCTGCATGGGGGCGTTTCGTTCGTGGCCATCCCTTCGGGGATCACGGCGTCAGGCAATAGATAGATAATCTAGAGGACATATTTCTTATTGTTGTGATGTTCTTTCAATATGGTCACCTTGGTTATTGAGTTCCCATATCACTTATTATCCGTTTATTGTGGATTATATTGAAATTCTGATCCCGTTGAATGGTACCGATTCGTGTGATTTCAGGATGTCCTATCGACTACTAGTATTACTCAGTCGTTGTGAGCGCTAAAACAAATATCTGGGCTGGGGTTGCCATAAGACAGAAGTATGGTGTTTTTCATGACTGGTTGCCTTTCCTGGTGTTGGCATGTATTAGTCGCCTCCTACGACACTCTGCTCCAGAGCAGGGTGACCTCCATATAACCAATCAACGTTTCAACTCTTGCAATATACAGTATACTTGCACATATTGTTGATCATAATTTAGATACAAGATTGTAATTTATTCGTTGGGCAGGTAGTTATATAGATGCAATAAATACAGTAGAGAGGTAATCATAGGTAGCGCCAACGAACTTGACAATAATCTTGACCCATTAACTTTTCATAACTCAAAAGGGCCTAGAGCAAACTGGATGTAAATGTCCATACCTATTTCCTGGTGGGCTCTTCCCAAATGATATGTCAGCTCGATTGCTTTCATTCATTTTGAGTTATAAGAAGTTAAGGGGTCAAGATTATTGTAAAGTTCGCTGGCTATACTTATTACTATAGGTAGCCTATAGTAATAAGTAACACCTCGTTCTTAACATTAATCATCAATTACAAACCGTAATGTACTTGAATAAACTAATGAAAGCATATGGTCCTCCCGAGATTCGAACTCGGGACACCACACCCAGAATATAAGCACCTGAACCATTACACCACCAACACAAATAGCTCTGATAACTACTTACACAGTACAGGTGGACATGAACATATCGATGATCTTGATGTAGGACACAGGGGGTAGAGAGGCCTGACTCTTGGCATGTTGGGTAGATAAGGTCAAGAGGGAGGTCACGCCTAAGGTCACTCGGGCTGGGGCGGCTTCCGGCTTTATCCAGAACGACACCCACTGAAAAGATGACATTATATGGTCAAGTTTTAAACACATAATACGAGACAACGTATCATTTAATGAAACCACTGCCCAAAAAAATAAAATAAAATAATAATAATAATAATTTTAAAAATACAAGTTACAAATGCAAAAGGTTGAGCTATTTGCTATGGTAAATCTTAAACGGCAACCATTGTCAAAAAAGAAAGAGAGAGAGAGAGAGAGAGAGAGAGAGAAAAATCAAAAAACATTACCAAATAATTGCATTTAATTAATATAGTAAATATTAATATTTGTGAAAGAGAAGTTCAGAGAGAATCCCTCTCGAAATTAAAAACTAAATAAAATAAGAATAGACTTGTTTTTATACGATGAGGTTTTAAAAAGGTAAACACTGTAAAAAAAAACATCTGTTTAATTGTTTGCTATATTATTATATAAGCAGTATTTTTCCCCCTTTTTTTTTTTTTTTTTTTTTTTTTTTTTTTTTTTTTTAAGGAGTAAAATATTTCTATGGATTCCTACACCATGTTTTCGAAAGTTTCACGGGATTTAAAGATTGTGAATATTTTATATGAAATATCAATCATAATTTAAAGATTTAGCAATCAGAGGGTTAAACATAGAAATCTCAAATGGAAAACCATTTCGCGCTGCCCTTTTAATTCGAAGACCACAATTTTCCCACGCAATTGCCAGACTTTTTTAGAAATTGGGAACCTCTTGACAATTAGATGAGTTTTCTGTAACACGTGGTTAATTTTAGTCTTTGAAGAATGAAACTAATTAAGAAGAATATTAGCTAGGCATTCCAAGACTAATTACTGTATGTTATGTTTTGTTTTGTGTATTGCATGGGAGGTATATTGTAATATGAACCCCTTGAGGATGGACGACGTCATTTTAATTCTATTCTTGCAATTGTGTGCATTTTAAGAAGGATCTGTGGTAGTACAAAGGGTTGAGCGAGTTAGTTCGAAGCTGGAGGCCCTTTTTAAACTGAATCAAATCGTCTAATAGTAGCTAGAATAAAGTACAAAGCTCGGCACCAGTACTGAACGGGTTGTTGTTCCCCAGGCTGTCTGACCGAACAGCCCCAAGGTCCCGAGCAAGGCCAAGGGGGTAACCAAGCGCCCCCACAGAACCCTCCCAGCTTTCAATCTATCTATCTATTGCCTGACGCCATGATCCCTGAAGGGGTGGCCAGCTTTACCTCTAAGAAAGCCCAGGTGACCGAAGCCGACCACTAAGAAAGCCCAGGTGACCGAAGCCGCTCCCAGGCGAGGGGCTGAGGAGGGTGCGGAAATGTCTGGGACACCAAAGCCCCACCCAGGGCCCCATGCCCCCCAACAATTATGAAGGGAACGTTGAGGGGCAAGGAATAAATGTGACACTTTGGCTCCCAGTCTACCAACCTCTAGGTTGGTAGTAGAGAGGTCCAGATTCCAAGAAGAATCTGATAAAGACAATGGTGGGGTGAACAAATGGTCTTAAAATCGCCAAACTAATGGGCCGAAGGTCTCAAAATCGGAAAACTAATGGGGCTTAACTTGAAGGACAAAGGGGGCCAGAAAAACCAACCCTCCCCTCTTAAGTTTATTAGCCACAAACAGCCTGGTAAGGATCAGTTAATCTGCTGTTGCTTGTTTTCCTTTGTACTCCTTTGTACAATAGAGTATCTTGGGAAATTAAGTTTAT
>CM064568.1:46736957-46778595 GCA_032716605.1 Paralithodes platypus | reverse complement strand
CCTCTGTAACTCAAAAAAGGGCTTAGAACAAATGAGTCTGTCACTTATATACACATAATCCCCTAGCCAAGTCTTCCTATTTGGGTTTTTTTAGATATATTAGCTCAATTACTCTAGTTATGTCACGTTTTGAATTATGAAGAGGTTATGGGGCGTTAATGATTTTCTGCCCAACCTGAGAATGAACGGACTATAGTGTGCACATTGTCCAGTCAACGTGTCCACTCATAGCATTATTTCTGGGTGGTCAAGGGAGTGATTCCCGTACCTTGTAGCCGGCAAGAAACGTTCCCACACCAGTGAACATTACAGCATGTCTCGGGAGACACGTTTAAGGGGTTGTGAACGTCCAAGGGGACTGAGATACGTTCGAACAGTTATGGCAAACATGTTCGAGCGCAATGTTTGGAACAACGCGTTCAAAAAACAAGTTTTAAGGTTGGCCGGTTAGAGTGCAAACTACGCGGACAGTTTTTGTGAGTAATTAGAGAAGCCAAGACTCTCGTTTGTACTGTACAGACGCCCAATTCATAAGTTTTTTCTGTCACTCCTTAAATACAATGCTCGCTGTTGATCGCCTATGGGACAAATATATCTACACTGAGAATGGCACAGGTCCTTTTAATTTTTTATTGTTGACTTTTTTTTTTTTTTTTTTTCTTTTTTTTTTTTGTAAAAAATGACATAAATGGGGCGGCCTAAAAAGTTGCTTAAAAATCAGGCCAAAACTAATGGGACGAACGTCCCCTTAAATTAAGATGGGGGAGAGGGGAGGGGGGTTCAGGGAAAAAACGACCATTGCCCCTTAAAACGTCAGCGACTGCCACGTTTAGGGACTAAGGGAAATGGCTCTTTTCTAATTGCAAGTGTGGTATGAGTGAGAGGAGAGAATGACGAGAGCATAGAGGAGGGCGGGAGAAGGAAGGAGAGACAGAGAGGAGAATGGAGAAGGAAGGAGAGACAGAGAGGAGACTGGAGAAGGACGAGAGAGACGGAGAGAGAGAGAGAGAGAGAACGATGAGCGAGATACTCAGACCACACAATACCTTGTCGTTTCTTTCTTTAGGTCCCTACTAGGGTGGTCCGACCTGTAATACTAGTAGGAACTGATCGGGCACACAGTTAAATGCAGTAGTAGAAGAATGGGACAGCCAAACTATAAGAATCACTCCCCACGGGGCCTCCCACTCCTCCGGCCTTAAAATAC
Organism: Paralithodes platypus; assembly: GCA_032716605.1. Lineage (NCBI taxonomy): Eukaryota > Metazoa > Arthropoda > Malacostraca > Decapoda > Lithodidae > Paralithodes > Paralithodes platypus. The sequence continues at coordinate 46,777,388 of CM064568.1, read as the reverse complement.
CGTACTGGAAAAATTGGACGAAGTGTAAACCTTATGGGTCAGGAAGTGCCCACAATGGGAATGGAGTTTCCTATTAGGAAAGCAAAAAAATTGTTGTGAAAGGGAACGTACGATTCACATACCTCTGATTTTCAAAATATATCTATATTAAAATCCAATCTCCCATCCCTCAGATAAGGTACGTCCACGAATCGTTATTTATAAAGGGTATAATTTAATTACTATCGACACAACTCCCTTTGGTACAACTATTCCCGCCTCTTTGAGAGAGAGAGAGAGAGAGAGAGAGAGAGAGAGAGGGATAGAGAGAGAGGAGAGACGAGAGAGAGAGAGAGAGTATATTGTGTTGGGTGTATGTGGTTGTGGTAACAAGTGTTACGGGAATCCGTGGGAGTATATATCCCAACACTGGGCTCTATGCTATTATGGGGGACTAGGTCTGCGGCAGGACAAGCAACAACGGGGGAAAACGCTAGATCCAACCCTTATCTATTTTTTTTTTTTTTTTTTAATTTTTAATAAATATAAATTTACACCGCAGGCAACAAACCGGGACGGCCTAAACGCGTCAAGAGGTCCTGCGGCTGGACAACAAGGTATCCTATTACTCTGGTTTACCAGGGTGCACGACAACCACCCACCATATAGACTGCTGAAGTAGTCAAGCAGGCTATATAAAAGATCACAAAAAACCAAGTTACGGGTTTGACTTGAAAGCTTCAAGGAAAAGATAGATAACGGAATTAAATTGCAGAAACAGTTTTATATACAAACTAGAAGAAGTTCAGCACATTTAACGTTTACGTTATAATTACATACAACTAATCCACCCCTGCGTGAAAGAAGGTGAGAAAGCAAACAGTCCTCAAAACATCCGTACAGGTAGACCAAGATGCGGGTTTCTAAACTGCATGCGGGCTACTGGTAGGATCTGAATGCTTAGCAAAGAAAGTACGTTACGGATTTAGACGAACTCTTAACTCATAAGCAGGAATAAATAGACTTAGTGCTGGGTGGACATGACAGTGTAATAATGGCAATAGGTGATAATTAAATAAAGGCAGCAACTCGCAACATAACCACGGGATACAGGTGTTAGCTTCTCCCACTCTTAGTACAGGCAAGCCGTGCTCGGGACGGGTCCCTCTAAGACACACCCTAACTCACAATTGCTCACAAAAACGGTAAACTGTGGCCACAATAACAAGCATACAGAGATAATAAACCCCTAGCTGTTAATCTGCCAGGTGGGCAGACAGGTCTAGCGTGGAAGGATATAGGCCTTCGGATACCCGGGCTGAGCCACCTTGCCTCTAGCCTAGGAGACGTTCCCAGGTCTGGTGCGGCCAAATTACTCTAATTTGAAAGGGTGCTCAGTCCTTGAGAGGGACTCATATCGCAAGTATCGGGACTCGTTATCCCATGGTGCGACCCTAAAACAAAAGCAAGACGTGCTAGCGCAGTGCTGAGTGGACTAGGCAATGGCCCTGCACACAAAACACCAACGCGTAGACACCACAGGGACACAGATACAGAAAATGCCCCCCGACTACCACGGGTTATCCTAGTAAAGTCGTTTGCGGGGCCACGGGACTCGCACCAGCAGAAACTTTACTTAAAGGATCGCAAAACAAACCATCGCCCTCCGGGTCTAGCTTCCTGCTAAACCTGGACACAAGAACGACCACTAGCAAGCATGAAACCCACCAAATATGAGACAACAAAAAAGCTTCCTGAGGTCTCATTAACAATTACATCCCTGCATAAAGGGCACCAAAATCCTATCTAGTTAGCTGAGAGCTTCGGTCGTTAATACAATAATAGATATAAGGTCTATCAAGGGGATGGGATTAATTTTAAATAGGATTGGTTGGAAGTAGTGGAAATGAAGGTATACCAAAGTAAGAGAGAAAGTTTCTAAGTGGGGTTGAGAGGGATAGATTATCAAGGGGGTCCGAAGGGGTACGACAGTGAGGTGAGCTCTGCCGTCTTGAATCTGTGCTGGACCCCCCAACTAGGCATGCAGAATACATCCCAGGCTTGGCAACACTCAACACAGTTGCCTGGGTCAAAAGGTTCCTCTACCCCGTGCTATGATCCCCTTCAAAGTTGTGCAGTTCGAAAAACTAAGCCTAACGTTGCAATCAAAATGCATGTGGCAGCCGCTGTCATGCTCGTCCCAAGCTTGGTCTCGGATCACGGCGCGAAACAAAGCGTCCCAAGCATGGTCGTCTCTACTCCCGCGCGTTGGGCTCTTCCCGCTCTCGACTAGACTTACATCTTATATATTATTAGAATGAAAACAATCAACTATCCGAGAAATAAAATATACTAAGAATGGCGTGTGGTTAAGAATAAGGGCAAGGCTTCAAGCTGATGAAACAACATAAGAATTCCCAGACCTTAGTTACAGTTGTCGTAGGATATATACTAAGGGCAAGCCTGCCGGACTGCTGTACCACCAGCCGGTTATCACTAAACGGCTGGGCGGAGCCAGACCATTAGCGCGCTAGAGCATGCCCAAACCCACCACCCCCGGGCACCGGGCGCCTCACGCGAACGTGGCTACTATGCCAGAAGCGTCCACACCTCCACTAAGATATTAAGGACCCTTGACTAAGTTCTTCATATTCTAACAGAAAGCTTCTCATAGTAAACCACACCACTGTTGCGAACACAAGGCACTACCTATAAAACAAAATAAGACTTGTTGCGCTGCCACCGAGCAAGTTCAAGTAACTCAGATACCAATAAGCGAAAACATTCAACTTAGATACCTGCTACAACATGTCTTATACAAAATTCTACACGTTATAAAAAATAAAGAGTTTTTAAGATAAGGTTTTTGCTTTTTTAATTTGTATTTTTTCGGCTTGAAACTACAGTGACAGCCTATTTTCCTCCACACATCAAACCCTCAATCCTGTGGCAGTCTTAACCACACATCATCCACGCTTGATAGACAAGTGCGCGCTATCACGTTAATCAGAAAACCGGCAATATGGCGTAATGTCCAGATTATAATCCTGAAGCATGAGTGACACAGCGTGGTCAGCCTCATATGTCCGGTTATGAAACGGCTTCAAGAATTTTCAGAGGGTATAACCACTACGACTGGTCCGAAAGGCAGGAACATAATACATCGAAGTGCCATGAGCGCCAGCCACGTATACGCGCAGGGAGTGTCTTTTTCACTTACAGAGGTAATTCCTTTGTGCACTATTGAATTTTTTACTGTACAAACTCACTGGCAGTGTTCGATACCTTCAATCATCTGTCTGTAAGCAAGACAGCCGCCAGCCCCCTACGGACGGCCACTGGCATCATGTCGCCAGCTGAAAAGGTCTGCGGGAAGTCGCGGGGCCCTGAGTATGGGGTGGGTACATAAACAGGGTGTTGTTACCAAGGAAAACACCTCTGCACACTCAGGAGACCACGCGGAACTTCTTGGTCCTTAGATACATAAGGTCCGTATAAAGGTGCAAGTACAGTCGAATAGCGCTTTGATATGAAAGCGACGATAATAGCCTAATCATACCTAGAAACAACGCATGATTTGTTTCTTAGTCGTAGGCTGGGGAAACTGATCGATGGCTTTGAGGGGGTCTTTGGTCGGTGTGTTTGAGGGCACAGGGTGGAAGGGACCTGGGACCCATCCACCGGACCTCGGAACCCCAGGTACAAAAACTGTGTGCTTGTGTGACAAAAATCGCACTGACCCAGGTTGTTACCACCAAACCTGCTTCATTTCCAGTTTATTAAAAAGCTGTCCGATGTGAGCACATGGACGGTGTTAACAATATCGTGTCGTATATTTATGACAGTCATCTGAGGGTACCACATGTACAGTTTGGGAATGGTCGGCTACCAATGTTCGTCATGGGGGGTAATTGTTCTGAAAGGGGGGCGTGTGCAGGGGCGATTGTGTGATTTCAGCCCGGGGTATCGGCATAACATGGCAACGGGATATGTGGCACCGTCCACTCCACACCCACGATCAACACACTCTCGCGGTTGCTCAGACAAGGGGCACTTGCCAATATCCCTTAACAAGGTTCTATCTTAGTGATGGAACTTGGCTTTTCCTATCTTATCCACACTGGGTCGTCCACGAAAGCGAGGCGAGAGGGTGGTAGGCATTTTGTGGGGGTTTAAAACCATTCAACCTGCGGAAAATCTATACAAAACCGCACCTTGGGGCCAGTCTTGGTTTTGGGCTGCAGGTGGGTGAGCCTGGGTGGAAGTCCACCTTAGCTGCACCCTCAGAAATCAGCCCACGTTGTTGCAGCATATAACCAAGCTCTTCTTTCCCTAATTGCTGGATAACTTTAATAGGGGGAACACGGTTATGGCACTGATTTAAAGGGGCGGGTGGGTCCCCAACATCGAGCAATCAGTGGCAGCCGCTTGAGTAGGGTGAGGGCCAGGCTGCTCCGGCGAAAAAACAGCTGGGTTTGGGAATCAAACAAGGCTTCTGGCACAGCTGACACGCTTGGTGCTCAGGCAGGTGCAATATCAAAGGGGGGGGGAATCGTGGGAATACCACTTGTCGATAATTTCCCCGCGCCCAACGGGTGAGTCCGCAGGAAACATGAGCATTTCCAATTATCCTCCACCGCAAGCTTTGACTGGGTCCCGTTCCTCCTTCTGCCCACCGACGATCGCAAATCCGAGATCAACACCGCGGACAGTGAGGAGGCTTGGAGGGAGTGGCCTCACATACTCTTTCATCAGATTTACATGGCAAAGTTGGTGTCTTTTTTCTACGATTCAGGAGTGAGCTACTAAGTAGTCTAGGGATCAGAAACCTTCCCTTACAACCCGATAGGCGACCAGAATACTTGGCGAGACAAGTTTCCCACCAGAGGAATGTAGTAATCAGTACCAGAGGTCCGTGATCTACTTCAAGAAAACTCCCTCAGCTTCCACCTTCTGGTCGTATCTGTCCTTTTTCATTTCTGAGCTTCGTGAACTCTTAAGGTTTCCGAACCCCTGCTTACCATCGCAGGATACTTTAGCATTCTCTTATGGCTTTCAAAACCACTACTTTAGAAGCGGAGTCAATCTGGCTTTGTGACTGCCGCTCGCCAGATCGTCCGTCGCACTATGTGGGAGGGACCCCCTGACCCTGTGTCCAAAAAACCAACTGCGTTTGGGCTAAATCCCAAGCTCTCCCCAGGTACTGTTCTCTCAGCAGCAAATAAAAACGTATGGGGAGACCCTAGATTCCCAGTCCTAATCCCATTGCAATAACACCGGTCAACATACTCTTGAGAGTCGAGTTGCCACCTTTCACAACAAACTCCCCGACTCTCGGGATGGTAGGCAGATGGACACACGCGGACCACAGACACTAATCCCATGTTGCTGCATGGTCAATGTCGCTTAAACAGAGCAGAAAGTTTTAAAATTGGCATCCCCTGATCAGGGACTGTGGATCTCCTGGTAGGGGGGTGTAGCAATTTAACAGAGACGAAATAGACAAGTAGGTTTATTGACAACCCGTCTTAGCCATCCCGTTGCGGCATGGGGTCAAGCAATGCGTGGATAACCGTGTTGTGTCTACATCCAGTTACAGACAAATGGGCCAACCATATCGATAACTAACTTTGCTTGAAGGGCTGGCGCCAGATGACATGAGATGGGTTGGGGTAACGGGGCTCTCGGGATGACCTGATTGGGGTGTTTCCCAACAACTTGACAAGTGTGACACTGTTGACACCCATGACAAGACACTCGCCTTTAACCCAGGCCAACCAGAGAAAAAGCTTGCTCAGAGCTGCCTCCGTCTTATGTGCCCCCAGGTGGCCCCTGCCAAAGGCACATCATGAGCTAGATCTCCATAAGCTCTCACGGCACACGGCCTCGGTACTACTAACTGGTCCACTAATCCTGACCCGCCATCCCACTTTTTCTTGGTACTCCTGATGTCTCCGATAACAAGATCCCCTCGGACAAGAAAAAATCAAACAAACCAGGCTGCGAGCACCCCATCGCTCTCCATGTTCGACAGCACCATTACCACACACCCTGACTTCAAGGATCTTCCAGCTGCAAGGAACATATATCAGCAGGTGCGAGATTATCCAAGTTCATCTTAAATAATTTATTTCCACCTCCAAATGTCCCGCTGAGCCATCCTTTTCTCACCACCTGCGCCATAAACGATGCTGTCGCAGAGTCTCTTCTTCCTGCCCCTGCACCTGCACTAGCGGTGACAGGCCCCGGTATGTCTCTCCAGACTCTAACATAGGTGCCAATAATTGAGTCAACCAAGAAACACTGCCGGCTCAAAACATCTCCAATTTGACCAACACTTCCCGTTTTCTTGTGACCTTTCCTCTGCGGTTTGATAGATTGAGGTGGTGGCTGCAAGGCTCCGGATGTCTGAGAACGCGTCACAACACACGCCATGGTTTGTACGCTACACTTCTCAACCCACTCCTGTTCCTCCCTACTAACGTCGGCCGCCTTCTCGGCAACGACCAAGGGTGAAACCTTAGAAGCAGGCACCATAAAGTCGTTGCCGAGGAGGAGGTCGACGCCCCCAACAGGCAAGTTCTCTACAATTCCTACATCCAGCTCCTTCGCCACACCACCCACCTCCAGCTCCATCCGCACCAGCGGGTAGGACTTCGTAGCATTGATCCCCTGAACTACCACCACCCGAGCAGCGTTAATCGGTCTACCAGTAAAGTTCTTTAACAAGGTCTGAGAAGCCCCCGTATCACGCAATAGCTTAACACCTCGCCTTTCGCCAGCCCACCTCACAAAACCATGCCATCTATGACCCCCAAAGACGTCGTGGACAGGGTTCGAGCCTTCCGGACTCTTGAACACAGGCTGTGTCCCACTCTCTGACGAACTACCCTTGGCAAACTCAGAAGATATAGGCGACACCCCTATGCTGCGGGCCAATGACACAACCTTGTTTGGTGGCTTGTTCGGACAAGCATTTGCAAAGTGACCCTCCTTGTGACATGCGAAGCACTCTTTACTCTTTGGTTTCCCTTGGGAGTGGGAGGTACCATTAGACTTCTTATACGGAACGGTATTTGGTTTATGTTCAGTTTTATTGTCAGTGCTAGATGGTTTTGTGTATTTATGTGTATCAAAATTCTTGGGAGGGGGAGGGGTACGATCCTTTGCACCCGACTCACTCCTAGCTGCTGCTCCGCACCCTCGAATTAATGACAGTCGGAGGTCAGCCATTTCTGCTGCCTCCTGGAGAGTTCTAGGATTTTTTTTCCTTTATATTTAATGTTAAGTCCCCGCCTGTGCACTTAAAGAACTGCTCCAAGAGAACCAGCTCACTCAACTCCTCAAAAGTAGCTGCCCTCTCAGAACGCAGCCAATGTCGTGCATCAGACAAGTCCCGGGCGTGTTCTAGGAAGGTACTATCCTTGCCCTTAGTAACACCCCGAAACTTCAAGCGATAAGTTTCTGGTTGTAACTCATAGGCCCGTAGCACAGCCTTCTTTAGCTCATCATAAACTACACAGGACTCTAAAGGTAGTGCATCATACGCTTTTAGCCCTTTTCCTAGGAGTCTTGATGAAACTAATGCTGCCCACTTTTCCTGAGGCCACTGGTGTTCCTGACACTTCTTCTCAAATCGCATAAAAAACTCAGCCACACATAATTCATCGAACACAGGAACTAGTTTAAGCAGGTGCGACAATGATTGGTCCCGATGTCTGTTACCTCCCCCAATATTTCGCCCTGTTACCTCCACTCGAGATCTCTCCAGCTCCCTGTCAGCCCGATACCTAGTAGACTCTGCCTGCAGTTCAGCCTCTCGTATAGCTGTTCTCTCTGTAGCCTCAGCCTGAGCTCTAGCAACCTCAGCCTGCACACTAACCTGTCTTTCGGCGGCCTCAACCTTGGCCATCTCAAGCCGAAACAACAAATCTGGAGTCAACCCTTGAGGAGGGGAAGGTGCATTTAATGGAGAGGGTCCCTGCGATTGAATTCCACGCTGCCATTGACCATCAACTTGGGGGTATGTACTAAATTCAGGCACCCTGACGTTTGATATGGGGGTAGAGTGGAGGGGGGCTGGGGACCGGAGCCCCCAGTCGCCTCTCCACCCATGTCTCTCCCTTCTAAACCCAATATCAAAGTCCTCAGCTGATCTTTCCTCATGCCACTTAAACCCTGGTGACCCTGAAGACCTGCCACACACTTTAAGCCATACTTATTCAGCTTCAACACCCTGGCAGCGGTAAGGGGCACCTCTAAAAATCTTCTAGCACCCTCCTCGCTATCGACTAGCCACTCCACAGGTCTTTCTCCCTCCGAGCCCGTATCGTGACCTGACCCATCACTGTGTTCTGATGTATTAGACATGTTTGTGTACTGCAGTAATTATCACGGTTATAGAATGTGCCTTATCTCCTATGCAAGTATGTATATACTAATGTTAATTAAAGTCTTTAATGTGTTATATTGGTTGCTCCAAAAAAAAAAAACTCTATGTCCACTGTATTCCTCTAATCATAAGGAATCTCAAAACAAATGACCACTATATTCCTCTGTTCAGTAAATCCTATGCAAGGTCGCCATTTGTTACGTCCTGGGATATATAAACACTGGGCTCTTTCTATTGGACTAGGTATGCGGCAACAAGCAACAACGGAAAACGCTAGATCCAACCCTTATCTATAAACCCAGGCAACAAACCACCCTAAACCGTCAAGAGTCCTGCCTGGACAACAAGGTATCCTTTGACTCGGTTACAGGGTGCACGCACTATAGACTGCTGATAGTCAAGCAGGCTATATAAAAGATCACACAATTAAGTTGACTTAAAGCTTCAAGGAAAAGATAGATAACGGAATTAAATTGCAGAAACAATTTAATAACAAACTAGAAGAAAGCACATTTAACGTTACGTTAATCAATACAACTAATCACCCCTGCGTGAAAGAAGGTGAAAGCAAACAGTCCTCAAAACATCGTACAGGTAGACAAGATGCGGGTTTCTAAACTGCATGCGGCTACTGTAGGATCTGATGCTTAGCAAAGAAAGTACGTTACGGATTTAGAGAACTCTTAACTCATAAGCAGGAATAAATACTAGTGATAGGACATACAGTGTATAATGGCATAGGTATAATTAAATAAAGGCAGCAACTCGCAACATAACCACATACAGGTGTGCTTCTCACTCTTAGTCAGGCAAGCCTGCTCGGACAGAGTCTCTAAGCCACACCCTGACTCACAATGCTCGTAAACTGTGGCACAATAACAAGCATACAGAGATAATAAACCCCTAGCTGTTAATCTGCCAGGTGGCAGAGGTCTAGCCGGAAGGATATAGGCTTCGGATACCCGGGCTGAGCCACCTGCTCTAGCCTAGGGACGTTCCCAGGTCTGTGCGCCAAATTACTCTAATTGAAAGGGTGCTCTCTTGAGAGACTCAGATCGCAAGTATCGGACTCTCTCCTGGCGACCCTAAAACAAAAGCAAGACGTGCTAGCGCAGTGCTGAGTGGACTAGGCAATGGCCCTCACACAACACAACGCTAGACACACAGGGACACAGACAAGAAAATGCCCCCAGACTCCCACGGGTATCCTAGTAAAGTCGTGCGGGTCCACGGGACTCGCACCAGCAGACTTTACTTAAAGGATCGCAAAAAGCCTCCCCTCCGGTCTAGCTCCTGCTAACCTGACACAAGAACACACTAGCAAGCATGAAACCACCAAATATGAGACAACAAAAAAGCTTCCTAAGTCTCATTAACAATTACATCCCTGCATAAGGCCCAAAATCCTATCTAGTTATCTGAGAGCTCGTCGTTAATACAATAATAGATATAAGGTCTATCAAGGGGATGGGATAATTAAATAGATTGGTGAAGTAGTGGAAAGAAGGTATACAAAGTAAGAGAGAACGTTTCTAAGTGGGGTTGAGAGGGATAGATATCAAGGGGGTCCGAAGGGTACGACAATGAGGTGAGCTCTGAGTCTTGAATCTGTCTGGACCCCCCCCCCCCTAGCCATGCAGAATACATCCCAGGCTTGGCAACACTATACACAGTTGCCTGGTCAACATCCTCTACCCCGTGCGCGAGTCGAAACTAAGCCTAACGTTGCAATCCAATTCATGTGGCAGCGCTTCAGGCTCGTCCCAAGCTGGTCTCTCCGCGTGAAGCAACGTCCCAAGCCGGTCTCTCTCTCCTGCTCGTCTCTTCCCGCTCTCACTAGACTTACATCTTATATATTATAATGAAACAATCAACTATCGAGAATAAAATATACTAAGATGCGTTGGTGAAGAAAAGGGCAGCTTCAAGCTGTGAAACAACATAAGAATATCCCAGACATTAGTTACATTGTCGTAGGATATATACTAAGGGAAAGCCTGCCGGCCGGCTACCACCAGCTGGTTTCTAAACGGCTGGGCAGCCGACGCGCGCGCATGCCCGCACGTGGTTACTATGCAGAAGCGTCACAACAGGTGCAGGTGGGAAACTGTGTTAAAGATAAACATTTGTATGTGCGTGTATTCATGTATGTATATGCCTGTATGTATGTATAGGTACGATTTATACAGTATATGCGCATATCAATGCCACCACCACTATCTCCAACCCAACCATTGTTTAGATAAAGGCGGGGTCATACGAGCGATTTTTCCGTCAATTTTTACGGGCAATTGTTATCTGGCAGCTTCAAAACATAAAGGCGGTGTCACACGAGCGAATTTTCCGTAAATTTTTACGAGCAATTGTTGTCTGGCAGCTTCAAAATACAAGTTCCATAAGAATTAAACTACCTAACATAATCTAACTTCGATCTAGTTTCCGATTTCAATGCGAAAATATCCCTAAGTATTACCAGAAAAAACTTGCTCATGGAAAATTGACGAAAAAAGCGCTCGTGTGACACTGGCTTAAGCTCGATAAAAATTCATCCACCTCACATGATCAACCCTCGATCTAGTTTCCGACTCCAATGCGAAAGAGCCTCAAAATAGTACGAGAAAAAACTTGTCCATCGAGAATTGCCGGAAAGAGGGTTCGTGTGTCTCCAGTTGAAACCCCCCAAATCACTGTAAACAATGGACCCCCCCCCCAAAAAAAAAAAGAAAAAAGAAAAACTAGAGTATTGTTTGTTATGATTGTGGGTTATCTGCAACATTCCACTTTAAGGGGATGGTTCACTTTTTGGGCGATTTTTGCATGTATTCATTATTTTTCTAGTTTCCTCCCTAGATCTCCATCAAATTAAAACAAAAACATCCATTAGATCCCCCTTCTAGATTAATTTGTAAATTTTTCGGTAGAACAATGTCCCGGCCGAAGGCCGGTTCTTCCAACATTACAGGCTCACTATCGTTCGCCAGGGAAAACATCGACACCTAAATAGCACAAAATGTCTAAATATTAACGAAGAAATTGGGCGAAAGGTCTTAAAATCGACTAACTAATGGGACAAACATCTTAACATCTGAAAACTAATGGGGCTAAACATGAGGGAGAAGGTGGTCCAGAAAAACGGCCCATCCCCCCTTAATCAGCTTGTTTGTCGGTATATACATTGCAGTAGGTTAGTTGGGCTTGTTCGGGGCTGGTTGCTATAGTGGTTGTGTGGACTATCTACGGTTACACATCTACCTGCAGTCCAACCTACTCACCTACTGTACCTACCAACCCACCCACCTATACCTGTCTCTATCTACGGTTACACATCTACCTGCAGTCCAACCTACTCACCTACTGTACCTACCAACCCACCCACCTATACCTGTCTCTATCTACGGTTACACATCTACCTGCAGTCCAACCTACTCACCTACTGTACCTACCAACCAACCCACCTATACCTGTCTCTATCTACGGTTACACATCTACCTGCAGTCCAACCTACTGTACCTACCAACCCACCCACCTATACCTGTCTCTATCTACGGTTACACATCTACCTGCAGTCCAACCTACTGTACCTACCAACCCACCCACCTATACCTGTCTCTATCTACGGTTACACATCTACCTGCAGTCCAACCTACTGTACCTACCAACCCACCCACCTATACCTGTCTCTATCTACGGTTACACATCTACCTGCAGTCCAACCTACTCACCTACTGTACCTACCAACCCACCCACCTATACCTGTCTCTATCTACGGTTACACATCTACCTGCAGTCCAACCTACTGTACCTACCAACCCACCCTCCTATACCTGTCTCTATCTACGGTTACACATCTACCTGCAGTCCAACCTACTCACCTACTGTACCTACCAACCCACCCACCTATACCTGTCTCTATCTACGGTTACACATCTACCTGCAGTCCAACCTACTGTACCTACCAAACCACCCACCTATACCTGTCTCTATCTACGGTTACACATCTACCTGCAGTCCAACCTACTCATCTACTGTACCTACCAACCCACCCACCTATACCTGTCTCTATCTACGGTTACACATCTACCTGCAGTCCAACCTACTGTACCTACCAAACCACCCACCTATACCTGTCTCTATCTACGGTTACACATCTACCTGCAGTCCAACCTACTCACCTACTGTACCTACCAACCCACCCACCTATACCTGTCTCTATCTACTTACCCTACAAGTACTATCCATGGCTTACCTATTCTATGTTGGACTATTCCTCCTCTTAATTGTAAGTATCTCTTATATATATATATATATATATATATATATATATATATATATATATATATATATATATATATATATAGAGAGAGAGAGAGAGAGAGAGAGAGAGAGACTTTAAGACGATTCACCTTATTAGTTTGGTAATTATTAGACACTTTACACCAAGTATTCCATATTTTCTGGGCTAGCGATAGCGAACCTGCGAACTGGATTTTTTTTTTAAACGAAAAAAGTAAATATTTAGTTTAAAAGTGTCCATGCCGTGTTTTAAGGAGAGTATATTCTATTTTCTATGTTTTCTATTTATTCTAGTTTGATCCCAAAACCTCTATCAAGCTAAAAAAAAAAAAAAAAAAAAAAAAATAAGACTCCGTTCGAGATAAAATTGTACAGGTTTCGGTAGAAAAATGTGCCGGCCGAAGGCTGGTTCCTAGTTAATTATATGATAATGTCAAAGAAATGATGATGGGTTTAATTATTATTGAAGAGTTTGCTTGCTTTTGCCATTTTCGAGCATTTCATTTAAGTTCATCCCCTAGGCTAACAAAACCACTTCCCCAGACATACTTAAAAACAGACCCCCTTCTAGGTAAATTTGGATTTTTTTTTTTTAAAGAATAATAACCCGGCCAAGGACCGATATCTTCTAAGGCATAGGTTTCCACTCGCCAAAACATATCGACACCTGCATGAGTTGAAGCGTCATAAAGTAAGGTGAAACATCTTGGAATCTGCTTACCAATGGAGTAAAACAGGGGAGCTCCAAAAAGACCCCCTTCGGACAAAATAGGATTAAGGGGAGACTGACCGTATGTTTGGTCTATTAATTCATTTATTCATATATTTTTTTAGTTTCCTCCCTAGACCTCCATCAGGCTTAGAAAGAAAAAAACTAAACCCCCCTTAAAGATAAATTTGTACATTTTTCGGTAGAAAAATGTCCCGGCCGAAGGCCGGTTCTTCTTAAAATTGCAGGCTCGCTCTCGCTCGCCAGGAAAAAATCGACACCTAAATGGCTTGAAAGGTCTTAAAATTGACAACGAAATGGGGCGAAAGTTGTTAAAATCGCCAAACTAATGGGCCGAACGTCTGATAATCTCAAAACTAGAGGGGCTAAACATTAGGGAGAAGGGGGTCTAGAAAAACGGTCTGCCTCCCCTTAAAGACAGGTTACAGATAATGGCACGTTAATTTCTCGGGGTTTGGGTTCCTTTTTCTCTACCAAGTAAGAAGTGTGTTACAAAAGAGTGTTGATCGTAATAACCAATGCACTAGTAAGATTTCATTAATAAAATCTATATCTCAAGAGCTAATATTATTTTCACATCTTACATAAATACAATTCTATACTATTATATTGATTATACTTTCACAAATTAAATGTGCTAGCATCAAGTGCTAAGTGTATTTTGTCTGTGAAATTAGAAAGTATCACCTAACAGATAAGTGTATCTGGTCACTTTAACTAACGTACCCTTTTCTAAACTTGCAGGTGTCAAATGTGGCAGAATCAAGTGAATGTAGCGACAAATGTGGCTCAGGCCCTAGTTATAAATATCACCCAACAGACTGTAACCAATACTATGTCTGCTACCAAGGGAATGAGACTCCTCAACAGTGTGATGATCCTGGGAAACCGTATTTCGACGGGTCACCCTGCACAGGCGATGGCTCGAAGTGTTGCAACGGTGCTACAGGTGCGGGAACAACATCTACAGAAGCTCCACCTACACTAACACCACCTATAATCACTCCATCCACACAGAACCCACCCACGATCACTCCATCCACACAGAACCCACCCACGATCACTCCATCTACACAAAACCCACCCACGATCACTCCATCCACACAAAACCCACCCACGATCACTCCATCCACACAAAACCCACCCACGATCACTCCATCCACACAAAACCCACCCACGATCACTCCATCCACACAAAACCCACCCACGATCACTCCATCCACACAAAACCCACTTACAGACAAGACCACAAGTACCGCTACCTTGGAATGCCTGCCAGCCCCCGATTGCTCGGACCTGCCCCCGGCCACCATGATACCCGCCCCGTACAACTGCCACAACTACTACGTATGTCTAGCAAACGGCATGCCCTCGGACAACTCCTACTCCTGCCCCGACCAGCAGTACTTCAATCCCATCGAACCTAAATGCGAGTCCATCACCTCCGACACTTACCTCTGTCGGAGACCCTGCGCCTCAGCAACAACTTCCAGCCCCCCGAATAGCGAGTGTCTGCCGGATCCCAGCTGTACGGATCTGCCACCGGCTATCATGGTGGCTGATCCTTACGACTGTCACTACTACTACTTGTGTCTGGCTAATGGTATGCTCACGGACACCTCCTACCACTGCCCCACCGGCGACTACTTTCACCCGGTAGATCGTGCCTGTGTCTCCATGGCCAACAGTCCCTTCCTCTGCTGGATACCTTGTTCTCTTGGCTAGTACACTGTAAACAATAACATGTATTAACCCGTTCAGTACCGGTGCCGTCCTTTTAACTTGATTCTGTCTACGATTAGACAATTTTGTACAGTTTAAATGGGACCTCCAGTAATTAACTGGCTTCGAACTATGTCACTTAGCCCTTTGTACTACCACAGATCCTTCTTAAACTGCACAAATTCTTCTAAATATAGCAAGAATAAATCTTAAAGGACGTCCCCGGCACAGAAGGGGTTAAAATGGTGTATACATCATTGATCTGATCCTGCGATCGGCCTTTGACAGACATTTTTTACATTGACAAATTTACAAATTTAGCTTGAAGGGGGTCTGGGTAGGCATTGTTTAGTTTGAAGGAAGTCTTGGAAGGTAGTTTTCTTAGCATAGGGGACAAACTAACATACATTGCTCGAAAAAAGGCAAAATCAAGCAAAATCCTCAATACAAATTTGAACAAAATATACTGATAACCCCAAGACGTCGGATCAGATAGTGATAACTTAAATGAAGTATGATATCCGTTTTTCACGTTTATTTCATTGATGGTATAAAACACATCCTTGTAATACACTGTAACAAATGTAACTGTTATAATAAAGGATTATTATAAAAAGGTATAATAAAGGTTAATTACAAAAATGTAATATAGTTAAATTACAGATGATATTTAATAAAGCTCAAAGAAAAAAAAAAGGGAAAATAAAGGGGTAATATACAAAGGTATAAAGATTAATTAAAACGGTATAATAAAGGTAAGTTTAAAAAGGCATGATAAATGTAAATTGAAGATAATAATTATACTAAAGTTTAGTAAATACAGGTAAAATATATGTAATACTAACGGTAAATTTAAATGGTATGAAAAATATAAATGAAAATTATATTATAAAGGTAAATTAAAAAGGTATAATGAAGCTTAATTAAAAAGGTACCCTAAAGGTAAATTGACAAAGGTAAATAAAAAAGGTATGATAAAGGTACATTTAAAAGTTATAGTGAAGGTTAATTATAAAAGGTATATTAAAGGTAAATTAAAGAAGGTATAATAAAGGTAAATTAAAAAGGTATCATACAGGTAAAAAAAAGGTATAACAAATTTAAAATAAAAAAGGTATTATAAAGGTAAAGAAGGTAAGATAATATTCAAAGACACTACTTCAGCGCTATTAGAAACAATTTATCAGGGAAAATAGGGACCAATAGGATCGCCATATTTTTCTCATTATAGTCCGCATGGAGGAATTTCGTTCTCGACAACTTGAAAAAACCCGACTTCACCGAAAAATAACCCCGAAAATAATCATAAGCCCCGACCGTAAACATGGCATTCCGTCGACTTGACCTCCTTCTCCTTCTGGTTTTGTAGGATGCAGCAAAAGCGCGATTCACCCAATAAATGGCGCGAACGTGGCAACCTGTTTTTGCCCCCTTGCAGATCAACATATAGGAGGATGACAATAAGTCAAGGGGAGGGGGGGGGGGGGGGCAGTGTCCCCCCTCAACCCATGTATCCAATTTACCCACAATTTTCCTCATCTACTGTATAACAGCGATTCACCCAATAAATGGCGCGATTTGACGCCGTATCTTCAGATTGATGGATAATGGATAAGTTTATGCAAATCCTCCACTCAAACCATGCAAAACAACTATGAAACACTATATTCCTTGAAGAAAAAAACCCTGGTAAATAAGGCCGATGTAGTCTTTTTGAACGTTGCCGTTTGCTCTCTAAACCTCTATCAAACTTTAAAAAATACCCACAAGACCCCCCTTCGATATAAATTTTTACATTTTTCGGTAGAAAAATGTGTCGGCCGAAGGCCGATTCCTCTTCAAATACAGACTCGCTATCGCTCGCCAGGAAAAAATAGACACCTAAATGGCACGAACGGTCTTAATATTGGCAAAGATATGGGGGAAAAGATCTGAAAATCGCCAAACTAATGGGGCAAATGTCTTGAAATCTCATAACTAATAGGGCTAAATACGAGGGAGGAGGAAGACTCGAAAAAACAACTGCCTCCCCTTAAGTATGAAAGTACAAAAAGTGTGGTCGAGCTACATAACTATTTTATCACATGAATTAACTACTGTATGAGAAAGTATAATTACAAATTATTAACACTATTTTCCTTCCGTCAGAGTGTACAGTTTGCCGCACATATTCTCTTCCGTTGGGGTCGTGATTTGGCAGAGCTGCACCCACTTCCCAACCCCCCTCCCTCGCTCCACGTCCTTCCCTTCCACTATTGGCAGAAGGTGGAATGAGGAAGGGGGGTTGGGGAGGTGGGTGCGGCGCTGCCAAGTTACGATTTGCTGAGATGGTTGAGAAATGGAGTATGTGCGGTAAACTGTACATAAATGGAATATGTGCGGTAAACTGTACATAAATGGAATATGTGCGGTAAACTGTACATAGATTAGTGTGGTAAATGGCAAACTCTAAAATTGCTATATGCTCTTTGCTTAGGGTGGCACTTGTTATATAAAGACTACTGCGATGGTTAAGGGGGGTCACCGGCTTTTGTTTATCTTTCTCTCATTTTCTCTCTTTCCCTGGCTTGTATCCATTCGGCGACATTCAGCCACCTGTTTTAAGACGTTTATTCCCATCCAGGTGTCGATTTCTTCCTGGCGAGCGATAGCGAGCCAGCATTGTATGGAGAAATCCGGCTTTGCCAGAGACATATTTCTATCGAAAAATGTACAAATTTAGCTTGCTGTCAAAACAAAAATACAGTATAATTATATATGACACCTGGATGGGGGTAAAAGTCTTAAAACAGTAGGCTGAATGGGGCTGAATGGGGCCGAATGGATACAAGCCAAAGAGAGAGAGAGAGAAAGAGAAAAAACAAGCGAGGTGGGCTCCCTTAACTATTCGTCGTGGATGTCTGGTGGATAACTGCGGGACCACAAGCATCTACAGCACCTCAACGATTCTGACAAAACCAGACACTGCCCACTTCGAGGCTTCGAATTTTCGGGTGAATCTGTTTCGCGGTGTGAGCGGTTCGGTCATAATATTAACTATTTCAACGGGTGATCTGATGCTGTATTCTCTCCACGAAAACGATCAGACATTTTGCGTCGGATTCTGTCTGGTTACGAGTTTTAACATTATCGGGTCGGTCGTCTTGTGGGTTATTATGATAGTTTGGTTAATCATTATTGAAGATTTCGTTTGCTTTTCCCATTTTCAAGCAATGTATTTTAGTTTGTCCCCTAGCCTAACAAAAACGCCTACGCAGATTTCCTTCACATTAACAAAATACCCACCCAGACCCGCTTCAAGCTAAATTTGTACATTTTTCGACATAAAAATGTTCTGGCCAAAAGCTGATTTTATCAATTTCACAGGCTCGTTTTCGCTCGCAAAGAAAAACAATCCACACCTGAATAATGCGAAGCGATGTGTTACCGCCAAACTAATGGGGTGAAATGTCTTAAAATCTCCAAACCAGTGGATCGAAACCGGTAAGGTCCAAAAAAAGTGACCCCCCCCCACCCCCCTGGCCAGACAGTGTTAACCAGTACATGGGGGGGGGGGAGGGGGAGGGGGTTAGTCCTATATAGAGGGTTAATATTTTCTAGGTCAAGCCTGGATGATCGGGGGGATTTCCAAAGGGGTCTATAGTAAGGGTTATTAGGTCTTTTATTGCTGTGTGTGTGTGTGTGTATGTGTGTGCGTGTATAAATGTGTGTGTGTGTGTGTATTTCCAAAGGGGTCTATAAGTAAGGGTTATTAGGACTTTTATTGCTGTGTGTGTGTGTGTGTGTGTGTGTGTGTGTATAAATGTGTGTGTGTGCGTGTATAAATGTGTGTGTGTGTGTGTGTGTGTGTGTATTTCCAAAGGGGTCTATAATAAGGGTTATTACGTCTTTTATTGCTGTGTGTGGGTGTGTGTGTATGATGTGTGTGTGTGCGCGTGTATAAATGTGTGTGTGTGTGTATTTCCAAAGGGGTCTATAAGTAAGGGTTATTAGGTCTTTTATTGGTGTGTGTGGGTGTGTGTGTATATGTGTGTGTCTATACTGTAGAACTTATTAGGCTTATAGTTTATGCATGTGTGTTAGTGTAGGGTGTGAGATTGGTCATAACTTAATTGTCTATGAACACACTATATTTTCTCCTTTATATAATACAGTGCCGCTACCCCCAACCTCCCCCAACCTCCCCCTCTCTCTCTCTCTCGCTTCTCCCCCTCTCGCTTCTCCCCCTCTCTCAATCTCTATTTCTTACTCTCTCCCCCCCCCCCCCTCTCTCTCTCTCACTGATAAGGTATAGGCTGCATATAAAGGCAGGGGCGGCCTAGGTTCGGACCAGAAATACCCGAGGCCTCGACTCAAACGAAGCTCCAACCAGCCCCACTGAACCACTGTCAAAACTATCAGGAGGCTTGGGGATAGTCTTCTGCTAGTCCCCGCCGTTACCATCCACTATCTACTATCACCAAGAGGGCCACAATCGTCTCCTTCTCACCCAAACTATCACGGGAATTGATAGTGACGATGAAGAAGGCATATGTGATCGTCGTGGCTATCTTGGTAAGCTATAATTGTCCCCCCTGTTCTTCTTCTTCTTCCCACCAGTACAGTCTCAATCAATAGTTGGCCGACAGTCTTACTCTTAAACTGTGTCATGTAACCCTATATGGTACGATGGGGGCTGTTTGGACCTCCATTTTTTTATTAAATTATTTTTAATTTTTTGTATTACAAACTACTCCCTCTCGGGCATAGACT
The DNA here is from genome assembly GCA_032716605.1 of Paralithodes platypus. Lineage (NCBI taxonomy): Eukaryota > Metazoa > Arthropoda > Malacostraca > Decapoda > Lithodidae > Paralithodes > Paralithodes platypus. Next base: position 46,757,520 of record CM064568.1, on the reverse strand, counting down.
GAGAGCCTGTACATTCAACGGTGAAGCCCGTGAGGTCTGGTTCCAGTCTAGGGAGTGGGACATGTGAAGCACTTTGAGATGCAACCGGCTCCCGCTATCTTGCCTTCGCAAGATGCATAGTGCCCGGTTGCCCACCCACGGCTCGAAGCAGATCCATCTCTGGAGCTGCCTTGCCCGTGCTTCACTGTTTCACTCCCTAGACTCGGACCCTCACCTTCAGAACTCCACCTATTGAGCAATGAACTCACTAGGCATTGCCCCCCTGTAGCATATTTTAAATATGGGAATATTCACACAGTGCTATTTAATCATGGAACAATGAGGGTATTTTTTTGACGTTTCGGTGGGCTTTGTGGTAATGCACTGATACAGCACAAATTCCATCTCAATAATATCTTCCCATTGTTACATCGGGATTCGAACCTGGGACCATTGGATTACCAGTCCAGTGGCATGACCACTCCACCACACCTCCATTAGTTTGGAGATTTTAAGACGTTTCACTCCATTCGTTTGGTGGTAATAAGTATTATTCCTCTGAAGTATCGTACATAAACAGTAAAACAATAATAATGTCTTAAAATATCAACACTAATAAGGATAAACATGAGGGAGAAGGAGATCCCGAAAAAACAAGTGCGTCCCCTTAAGGGGGGTGACCTGTTTTTGTTCTGTCCTTTTCTATCTTTCTTTTGGCTTGTATCCATTTGGCCCCATTCAGCCTACTGTTTTAAGACGTTTATCCCCATCCAGGTGTCAATTTTTTACTGGTGAGCGGTAGAGAGCCAGCATATTTTTTAGTTTTGTTTGACAGCAGGCTAAATTTGTACATTTTTCGATAGAAAAATTTCTCCGGCGAAGCCGGATTTCTTCATATAATGCTGGCTCGCTATCGCTCGCCAGGAAGAAATCGACACCTAGATGGGGATAAACGTCTTAAAATAGTTGGCTGAATGGGGCCGAATGGATACAAGCCAGAGAAAGAGAGAAAAGGACAGAAATAACAAAAAGCAGGTCACCCCCCTTAACTGTATTATACCTCTGAAGTGTCGTACGGAGGCGCTAATAAGTCATGTCCCAGCTGTCATTACGTTTGGCTTGCTCTGTGTTGTATTAATGTCTGTCAGATGTTGAATAGGGCGAGCAAGTGTAGAAACATGTCTGTATATTTCACTCGATATGTATAATAAAGATGAATGGAGATATAACACCAGTACTCTTCAATCCTTTATTGGCTAGGGTTGAGTACAGGAGCGCCGAGACGCTAGTTGGTTATGTGAGAGTCTGGTGTGAACTCAAGGACTTGCTGCCTCCACAGGCCTGGGTGCCAGAGGCGCCCGCAAGTCTAAAGTGTCTGTGGTGCCATATGGTGTTGGACAATAGTGGTGTATACATTATTATTATATCTCCCCCCCCCCCTATTGGCGTCCGACGAGGCGATGGTGGAGTCGGGCGGTGTAGGTTGAGTGGAGGGCGGTAGACGAAGCTGTCGTAGGAAGCGGCGGTTGCGGAGTGTGGCTCGCCCCGACCCATCCACCCGGATGGTATACTGGCGGTGTGGATGCACCTCCACTACAGTGCCAGTCTTGTTCCACCGTGTCGGGTTGTTGCCCCCCTGGTTCTGGACGGAGACCCGGTCACCGACGTGGAGTGGTGATAAAGGCCGGGCTGAAGCATTATAGTATGTGGCTAGGGCAGCGTTACGGTGAAAAAGGGCTGCCTCACGAGCTTCGGCCGAGAGAAGCCAGTGGGGGTGGAGGTGGAGAAGTGCAGGATTGCAGGGGACGTGGTCCCGTAGGGTCCTGCCGAAGAGAAGTTGAGCTGGTGACTTGTCAATGGTCGAGAGGGGTGTGTTCCTGTATTGGAGGAGGGCGCGGGCTGCGGCGTTGTTGTCTAGAGAGCCAGTGGGGGATGTACAGTCCGCGATGATGCGGCGGGCTGCTTTAACAGCCAGCTCGGCGCGGCCATTAGACTGAGGGTAGAACGCAGAGCTGACCCGCTGTGACACACCCCAATGTGCCAGGAATTCTTGGAAGTCCCCGGCTGTAAACTGGGGCCCACCATCGCTCGCCAGTACCCGGGGTGCTCCGTAGTGGGTGAAGAGGGTACGGCACGCCGAGATGAGGTGGTGAGCATCACATTTACCTGGTGGCAGGTAGAAGATGTGGACATTGCTGGAGAAGCGATCGACGTAGACCAGGTAGTGTTTGCCCTGGTGCTGAAAAAAATCGGCGGCTACCTGGTCGTATGGCCATTGGGGTGGGTCAGATGACATGAGTGGCTCTTTCGGCTGGGACGGGGCGTGGGCGCGGCAGTAGTGGCAGGTATCCAGGCAGTTGCGTAGGGCCTTGTCAATACCTGGCCAGTAAACACTCGCACGTGCACGGGCCTTCATGCCAGTCATACCCTGATGAGCTGAGTGAAGGGCCTCGAGAACTCTGGACCGAAGATGATGGGGGATGACTGGTCGTTGATCCATGAGGGCTACCCCGTCGACGGAAGTGAGGCGGTCTCTAACACCCCAGAACTGTCGTAGTTGTGGGGCGGTCGCCTCTCTGGAGTCCGGGAAGCCCTCAGGGATGGTCTGAAGAAGGGAGGTATACTCGCTGTCTTGTTGGCCGGTAGATTTAAGGTCAGACCATGATACAACTGGGTCAGGTATGGCGGCGAGCATGGTGAGGGAGGCCAAGGCAACTGAGTGGATATCGAGCTCGCTGGCGGCCGCACTATGCACATCATGGGCGTCCGCGGAGGGCCTGGTCGGGTAGCGGGAGACAGCGTCAGGGCCGCGGTGCCATTTGCCAGGCGTATGTTGAATGGTGAACTGGTATCGTAGGGTACGTTCCTTAATCTTGAACAGGCGAGGGTTTGGTATGTTGTCCAGGGACCGGTCGTTAAGGATGTGCAGTAGAGGTCTGTGGTCCACGACGACGACGAGGTCAGGGCAGCCCAGGACAAACATTCTGCATCTGTCAAGGGCGTCAGCCACTGCTAAAGCCTCGCCTTCGACGGGTGCGTAGTGGGACTCCGCAGGTGTGGTAAAACGGGAGCCGGCGAAGACAAGTTTCCAACCGACCTTGCAACAGGTGGGGGCAGATGCGGTGGGGCAGGAACAATGTTGTTGGAGTAGGAGGAAGCCAAGGCCGGTTTTGCTCCAGTCTGTGGCGAGGCACGTGGGTCTGCCGATCTCGAAGGAGCAGACCCCTTCCTCAACCAGGCGTGTGATGTGGTCCTTAGATGTGGCAAAGGTACAGTCGAGTGCCTCATCCCAGTGGAAGGGGGTTTTGGACTGCACAAGTTCCCGGAAGGGCGCCATTTCCGGTTTGATGCTGAAGGCCCAGGCGACCTGTTCAACGAGACCAAACCACGACCGGGCTCCTGTGATGTCTGTGGGCGTGGGAAAGTCACGGATGGCCTTAATCATGGACGTGCATGGCTTAATTCCAGTGTCTGTGATGGTGAGTCCGGCGAAGTCAACTGAAGGGGCGGCGAAGGTAAACTTGTCAGGGTTGAAAGTGACACCGTTGGTTGCACAGAGGGCCAGGTAATCAAAAGTGTGCCAAAATACCTCCTCGACTGAAGAGTCCCACAAAAGGGAGTCGTCGACACACTTCACCTTACGAGGGATAGCCTGTATGATTGCGTCGAAGCGTCGGGTATAGGCGTCGCCAGCTGCCAAGTAACCTTGAGGGGCCCTGATATACCTGTAACGGCCAAATTCCGTGATGAAAGTCGTAGCCTCCCTGCTGGATTCGTCGAGTAAAACAGCATGGTATCCATTCCAGGCGTCTAGGACCGTCTTACGAGTGCCTGCAGGGATGGATTGGGCCAAGTTGAATGGGCTCGGGGTGTGATGTGTCTCCCGAAGGCAGGCGTGGTTGAGTGCCTGCAGGTCAACTGTACGGCGGGGTTGTCCAGTTTTCTTGGCGACCACCACCATCCTAGAACACCAGGTAGTAGGGGTACCGATGGGGACAGGCTCAATAATGCCCAGTGCGACGTCCCTGTCGAGATCTGCTTTGACCTGGGCCTTCCAATGATGTGGTATAGGGGCAGGGGTGTGCACGGCACGTGGAGATGCGCCAGGCTTGATGTGGATGTGCATGGGAGGGCCAGACATCGTGGGGAGTGGGCCGCTGGTGGTGTTAAATGCAGAAGATGCAAACTGTGACAAGAACCAGTCACGAAGGTCAGACAGGTGCAGGTCGTTAGGTGGGAAGGGGAGGGAAGTGGGCCGGTGTGGTGGAGGGGTCCTGGTCAAGGTGGGTGGTGGTTGGGCTGTGTGGGCAGCCATGCAGGGGGTAGGTGTGGGGAAGTCGGGAGGGATGATATGTAGTGCCCTACAAGCTGACATGCTAATAAATAACGGTGACTGTGCCTGAATATAAAAAATATCATCATCAGTACTGTAGGGGGTGCCGGCAACGTCGGTGGCGGTAATGGTAGTCGGCATATAACCCAGGACCTGGAGAGTGTGACCCCCCACGGCCGTGATCCGTTGGTGAGTAGGCTGTAGGTGGTGGCGTTGGAGGCCCAGTGCCCGTAGTAATTGCAAACCAGCCACAGATACTTGGGCGCCCGTGTCAGGGTGGGCCGTGACGCTGGTGGGGTGAGAGTGGGGCGACATGCCAGTAGAAATGGTAATGGGCAAGGAGGGGAGCCGTGCGGGTGGTGGTTTGTTAACAGCCTGTTTGATAGTACCAATGATAACAGCCGCGGATGAAGGTGAGGGCGTGGAGTGACAAACTGTGGAGTAATGGTTGAGTTTGTTGCACGACGGGCAGGTCTTGCCCCAAGCAGGGCATTTGGATGGGCGTTCGGCTCGAGAGTGTGTGGATAGGCCGCACCCACTGCACTGGGAAGAGGTGGATTTACAAACCTTGGCAAAGTGGTTAGGTATATTACACGCCGTGCAGGTCTTGCCCCATGCAGGACACTTCGAAGATCGTTGGGCTTGTGAATGTGAAGATAGGCCACACCCGGAGCAACGTGTGGGAGATGAAGTGGGGCCGACGTGAGGAGGTGGTGGGGCGGGTGACGGGGGCTGAGTGGGTTGGGCGGGGGGCTGGATAGGGGCGGGGCGTGGGTAAGTACTCTTGAGACGCTGGTATGGTGATTTCACAGCATGTACCCCCGGTTGCATTGCCGTCTGATCGAGTGCCGCAGATTCGAACCCCACACAGTAGTTGATAACATCTTGTAAGGTAGGTAGGGTGCGGTCTTTAGTTAAAACATCTTGCTGAAGGGACGAATCACTAATCCCGATAGTCACTTGGTCCCGTATGTGTTCGTCAGAGACATCAGTGTGGCAACAGGGGCAGGTAAAGCCACAGTTCAAAGTGGCCTCCGTAATACGTGTGACGTAGTCCCGGATCTGTTCAGTAGGTTGTTGGAGAAGAGACCGGAAGTGGTGGCGAGCGGCTGCGCGGTTCCGTTGTCGGTGGACGAGTTGTGTGATGAGAGTTGCTAGGTCGATTTCTGGCAATGAGGAGAACGCCTGATTGTGAGCAAATATGGCGCTCTGAAGGGCAGGGTCGCACGTCTGGTAGAGCTCGATGGTAGCCTCGTGAGGTGGTAGAAGGACGAGCCGCTTGTAGACCTCCCAATCAGCCCAGAATTTGCGTAGGGCGTGTCCCGGCATATGTAAAGCGGCCTGGGGCCGCGTAGGGGCAGCCCGGCGGTGCGGGGCGGGGCGTGGCTGGGCTGGGTAGGAAGGGACTTGAGGTGGTGGTGGTATGATGACGTCATGCGCAGAAGGGGCTGCGCCGTGAGGGTTGGTGCCAGCCGTACGATAGCCAGGGGGGGCATAATGGCCGCCGTAATACCGACCGTCGCTACCGACACCAGTGTGGGCCTGGCCGTCAGTTGGGGAGGGTGTGGGATATTCGCTCTTGAGAGGGTGGGTAAGGGGATTAGTCATGTTCATATGTAATAAAGACATGTGGGGAATAACTGGCATATGGTGGGGCACTGAGACATGGGTAACTGGCATATGGTGGGGCACTGAGACATGGGTAGCTGGCATATGGTGGGGCACTGAGACATGGGTAGCTGGCATATGGTGGGGCACTGAGACATGGGTAACTGGCATATGGTGGGGCACTGAGACATGGGAAGATGTATGAGGTGTGGGTGTCTGTGTAGAGGGATGAATAAGTGTATCACTGGTGGGGCATGAGGCAAAGGATGGGTCAGCCTGGTGGGTAACATTACTGGCCTGGGGCTGATGTTGTAGAGGCTGGTGGGGCTGGAGATCCTGGCGGGGCGGTGGTGGAGCTGTCGCGGGGCGATGTTGTAGATCCTGGCGGGGCGGTGGTGGAGCTGTCGCGGGGCGATGTTGTAGTTGTGGAGGCTGCTGGTCCTGGTGATGCTGTAGAAAGGTGGCGATACTCGATTGGAGGGCGTCGATCCTTTCATTCAAGTAGATGATGGATGGGTATGGAGACAGGGCATCGGGCAATGAAGGCTCGACCGGTTGGGAGGTAGATGTAGCCGGGTAGGGACCGCATGGCGGCAAGCCGGCTTCCACAGCAGCTGCAGCCTCAGCTAGGTAGTGCAGGTTCTCCATGTAGGTTCAGATACTGATATACACTGCGCCATATAATAAAGATGAATGGAGATATAACACCAGTACTCTTCAATCCTTTATTGGCTAGGGTTGAGTACAGGAGCGCCGAGACGCTAGTTGGTTATGTGAGAGTCTGGTGTGAACTCAAGGACTTGCTGCCTCCACAGGCCTGGGTGCCAGAGGCGCCCGCAAGTCTAAAGTGTCTGTGGTGCCATATGGTGTTGGACAATAGTGGTGTATACATTATTATTATAATATGAAGACATGAAGCTTAGATATTGCGGATACCAATTATTGATCAAAACATACTTGGTGCAGAGACATAACTTATTAGCGCGACTGTACCTTAGATAATGTTGATAGTAATGTTTGTTGGTGATCCTTAACCACTTCAGTACCGGGGACGTCCTTTCCATCATACTCTGGCAACTATTTGACGATTTTGTTCAGCTTAGGAAGGACCTGTAGCCATAATTAAGGCTTGACACCATCTCAGCCAACCCTTTCAGCCACCACAGATCCTTCCCAAGCTGCATAATGTCGTCTAAAATATAGCTAGAATAAAATACAACACGTCGCTGGTACTCAAAGGGTTAACTCCTTCAAGTATTCCCATTCGATTCCAGCTACATATAGACGATTTTATATAGCTTAGGAAGGGTGTATGGTTGCTCAAAGGTTGAATTGAGATAGTCTGTAGCCTTTTCATTGGTAGATGTGCTTTCTAAGCTGACTAGAAAGGGTTACTATTATTGCTTGTCCTTGTGACCGTGAGCACACCGGAATATTCTTAACGGGGCCCACTTCGTTTTTTTTTTCTTTCTCTCTCTCTCCCTCTCTTTCTGGTTGTGTCCATTCGGCCCCATTCAGCCTACTGTTTAAGACTTTTATCCCCATCCAGGTGTCGATCTTTTCCTGGCGAGCGGTAGCGAGCCATCATATTTGTTCAATTATTTGTGACAGCAGGCTAAATTTGTAAATTTGTCGATAGAAAAAAAGTCTCCGGAGATGCCGGATTTCTCCATACAATGCTGGCTCACTATCGCTAGTCAGGAAGTAATCGACACCTGGATGGGGATAAAAGTCTTAAAATATTAGGCTGAATGAGACCGAATGGATACAAGCCAGAAAAAGAGAGAAAAGGAGAGAACAAAAGCAGGTCACCCCCCTTAACAGTGCAATTTGTTTATGTTTTGTTGCTCGAATAGATTATCAGCCTAGTTAGCGATGTATCATAACGTTGCCTGTAAAGTTGATACATTATTGTCCACGATTGCATCTAATTTAATTTGATGTTTTCCATCTTCCAGGCACTCGGAGCCTCGTTGGTTGAAGGTGGATGCGAACCAGACTGCTCAGGAAAATCACCACAGGATAAAGTTCCAAACCCCATGAACTGCACCGAATACTACTTGTGTATTACCGACGGAGTGCCAACCGACCATCCCCTTGCGTGTGAAGATGGTCAAGAATTCGACAACGATACCACCGAATGCGTGACGCCTACTGGAGACGCATGTACGCCAAGCTGCATACCCGGTGCGGACTGTAAGAGCGTCTGCACCGACAATCCGGACATCATAGCAGACACGAGCAGCTGCAACAATTTTCTAGTTTGTGGTCCCACTGGAATCCTAGGCCCCTTTAACTGCCCGATAGACACTCCCTACTTCAACGGGACAGCATGCACAGCTGACGAATCCTCATGTTGCTCTGAGTCAGACCTATGCACACCGTACTGTCAGATAACATCCGTCCAGATTCCAGATCCCTATGACTGCACCAGTTATTATATCTGCACTGGCACCGAAGGGTTGCCCGATGAGAAATATCATTTTAAGTGCGACAGCGGGGAAAATTTCGACATTGGAACATCAACCTGCTCAGCAGATGCCTCGTGCATCACTCTCTGTGGCGACAGTAGCGGCGGTGGTGATAGTAGTGGTGCAGGTAGCTCAACACCTTCCATTGGATACTCCACGCCTGACGGACCTTCATCCCCTGACGGACACTCCACGCCTGACGGACCTTCATCTCCTGACGGACCTTCATCCTCTGACGGACACTCAACACCAACTAGGCCTAGTGACGTAAGTTCAACAATCACCCCTTCAACGGACTGCGCTACGTCTCTGACCTGCACGGAGGTGGGTTTATTCGCGAGGTGCCATAGTTGCCAGCAAGAATACTTCCACTGCGAAGCCAACGGCGGAACAGCACTCTTGGAGAGATGCCCGGGTAACCTCGTCTTCAACACCGATCCAGATTATCCTTTGTGTATTCTGTCCACCAACTGCCCATATTCACCCTAAAATACTGTATTCTGTCCACTAACTGCCCATATTCACCCTAAAATACTGTATTCTGTCACCAACTGCCCATATTCACCCTAAAATACTGTATTCTGTCTACTAACTGCCCATATTGACCCTAAAATACTGTATTCTGTCCACCAACTGCCCATATTGACCCTAAAATACTGTATTCTGTCCACTAACTGTCCATATTGACCCTAAAATACTGTATTCTGTCTACCAACTGCCCATATTGACCCTAAAATACTGTATTCTGTCCACTAACTGCCCATATTGACCCTAAAATACTGTATTCTGTCCACCAACTGCCCATATTGGCCCTAAAATACTGTATTCTGTCCACTAACTGCCCATAATCACCCTAAAATACAGTATTTTATCCACTAACTGCCCATAATTACCCTGAGCCAAGAAAACTCCCTTCCATTCAAGACCTTGCAGTAATGGGACTAGAGTCTATTCGCTGTAAGTAGGCGAGAAATCATGACCTCTAACCTCTGTAACTCACAAACAAGTAGAGTAATCGAGCTATTATGTCTACCATTTGGAAAGAGTCAGTCAAGGAATATATGTGGAAATTTACAGCCAATTAGCTCTAGCCCTTTTCGAGTTACAGAGGATAGAGGTCATGATTTCTCGCCTACTTACAGAGAATAGACTATAGTTAGCCAAGGACATACAATAACAATAAACAGCATATAATAAGCTTAAGGGAGCCGACCTCGCTTTTTTGTTTTTTTCTCTCTCTCTCTTTGGCTTGTATATATTCGGCACAATTCAGCCTACTGTTTTAAGACGTTTACCCCCATCCAGGTGTCAATATTTTCCTAGTGAGCGGTAGCGAGCCAGCATATATATATTTTTGTTTTGACAGCAAGCTAAATTTCTCCATACAATGCTGGCTCGCTATCGCTCGCCAGGAAGAAATCGACACCTGGATGGGGATAAACGTCTCAAAACAGTTGGCTGAATGGGGCCGAATGGATACAAGCCAGGGAAAGAGAGTAAAGGAGTAAGAAGAGGATAATTCAAGTGTCCATAACAATAGGCCTCTTCTACTGGTATATTAGTAGTAACAAATCACACCCCGTTCTTAACATTAACCCGTCCAGTACCAGGGATGTCTTTTGCATCATATTCTGGCAACTATTAGACGATTTTATTTAGCTTAGGAAGGACCTCTAGCAATAATAAGGCTTCACAATACCTTAACCAATCCTTTGAACTACCACACATCTTTCCTAAGCTTCATAATATCGTCTTAATTTAGCTAGCATAAAATATAGCACACGTCGCTGGTACTCAAAGGGTTAATCATCCATTACAAACTTCAATGTACTTGAATTTTGAAAGCATCTGGTCCTCCCGGGATTCGAACTCGGGACACCACACCCAGAACATAAGCATCTAAACCATTACACCACCAACACAGATTGACTATAAAGGCTAGAAAGGTAAATCACTATATTTTGAAAGCATATGGTCCTCCGGGGATTCGAACTCGGGACACCACACCCAGACAATAAGCATCTAAACCATTACACCACCAACACAGATTGACTATACAGGATATAAAGGTAATTCACTATCAATAAAGGCTACCCAATCATTGCATATATATTGTTCATACCCTTGTTATAATGTACAGTACGATATGGTGCTAATAAGTCACGTCTCAGATATCACTAAGTTTGGCTCTCTGTGTGCTGTATCAATGTCTGTCAGATGTTGAATAGGGAGGGTAAGTGTAGGAACATGTTTGTATATTTCACTCGATATGAAGAAATGAAGCTTAGATATTGCCGATACTAATTATTGATCAAAACATACTTGGTGCCGAGACATCACTTATTAGCGCGATTGTACAATGGCGCTAATAAGTCACGTCTCAGCTGTCATTACGTTTGGCTCTATGCTGTATTAATGTCTGTCAGATGTTGAATAGGCGGGGTAAGTGTAGGAAAATTATTTTATATGTCACTCGAAACGAATAAATCAAGTGTTACACATGGCTGATACCAATTATTGCTCGAAATATACTTGGTGCCGAGACAGAGACCATTTACTATAAAGGGACTAGATAACGAATGACATATGACAACATTAAGGGGGGGGGGGTGACCTGTTTTGGTTCTGTCCTTTTCTATCTTTCTCTGGCTTGTATCCATTTGGTCCCATTCAGCCTACTGTTTTAAGACTTTTATCCCCATCCAGGTGTCAATTTCTTACTGGTGAGCGGTAGCGAGCCAGCATTTTTTTATTTTTGTTAGACAGCAGGCTAAATTTGTACATTTTTCGGTAGAAAAATTTCTCCGGCGAAGCCGGATTTCTTCATATAATGCTGGCTCGCTATCGCTCGCCAGGAAGAAATCGACACCTAGATGGGGATAAACGTCTTAAAATAGTTGGCTGAATGGATACAAACCAGAGAAAGAGAGAAAAGGACAGAAATAACAAAAAGCAGGTCACCCCCCTTAAGCAACCGCTAATATACTGTATTACTGATTATACCAAAAGTCAGTGGGGGGGGGGGGGGGTGGATTACGTCACTATACTCGGTTCATTATCAGCTGGTGGTAAAGTGAATCCCTTAGCAGCTATAATTTGTTGATATTTAACCCTTTTCTGTACCGGCGACGTCTTTTGTATTCATTTTGTATTCATTTTATTCAGTTTAGGAAGGAGCTCTGGCAATTAACAGGCTTTGAATGATCTCACTTAACCCTTTTTACTACCATTGATCCTTCTTAACCCCTTCTGTACCGCAACGTCTTTTTAACTTTACTCTGGCTACTATTAGGCGATGTTATTCAGCTTAAAAAGGGTCCCCAGCAATTAACAAGCTTGGAACTATCTCAATTAACCCTATTTACTACCACAAATTCTTCTTAAACTGCAGAAAAACTTCTAAATATAGCCTGAATATAGTTAAAAAGACGTCGCCGGCACAGAAGCGGTTAAACTGCACAAAATCATCTAAATATAGATATGATATAACTGAAAATACGTATGCCGGTATAGAATGGGTTAATGGAAAATACGTGTGCCGGTACAAAAGGGGTTAATGGAAAATACGTATGCCGGTACAGAAGGGGTTAATGGAAAATACGTGTGCCGGTACAGAAGGGGTTAATGGAAAATACGTATGCCGGTACAGAAGGGGTTAATGGAAAATACGTATGCCGGTACAGAAGGGGTTAATGGAAAATACGTATGCCGGTACAGAAGGGGTTAATGGAAAATACGTATGCCGGTACAGAAGGGGTTAATGGAAAATACGTATGCCGGTACAGAAGGGGTTAATGGAAAAATATGAAACTACCATGTCTCTGAATCCTATAAGGGGAGGTTTTTAGTTGATTCCCTAGATTTCCATCAAGCTTAAAATTACTCCCCCTAGACCCCCTTTCAAGATAAATTTGTACAATTTTCGATAGAAAACTGTCCCGGCCGAAGGCCGGTACCCCTTAAATTACAGGCTCGCTATCGCTCGCCAGGAATAAATCGACACCTAAATGGCACGAATGGTCTTAAAATGGACATAAATGGGGCGAGGGTTCTTAAAATCGTCAAACTAATGGGGCGAACGTCTTAAAATCTCAAAAGCAACGGGGCTAAACATAAGGGAGAAAGGGGTCCAGAAAAAAATCCTCCAGGTGGAAATCTTCCTTTAAGTCTATTTATCTATCTATCTATCTATCTATCGCAGTGATAGCTAGATAGATAGATAGAGACATAGATAGATAGGATGCAGAGACATGGTAGTTTCCTATAAGTACCAAGTTTATATAATTAGCATCCTACTTCACTACGCAATCTTCAAAATAAGAACATAAGAAAATGGGAGTCTGCAGAAAGCCGAATGGCCCACACATGGCAGATCCCTCTCACACCACTTTTGACCTATTATGCAGGCTTAAGTTAGACGACTTTATGCCGTTCAAGATTGGTCTATGACGACGTTTTGCCTTTCACTCAGGCTACAGTTAGACGACCTTATCCAAACCAAGAAGGGTCTATTGAGATCGTATTTGCCGCTTTTAGTCCTAGATTCACATTATAAGCTAAAGAAAAACTGGGGCCTATGTTAGCCAGAAATCCGGCTTCGCCGGAGACATTTTTCTATCAAAAAATGTACAAATTTAGCCTGCTGTCTAACAAAAATAAAAAAATATGCTGGCTCGCTACCGCTCACCAGTAAGAAATTGACACCTGGATGGGGTTAAAAGTCTTAAAACAGTAGGCTGAATGGGGCCAAATGGATAAAAGCCAGAGAAAGATAGAAAAGGACAGAACAAAAATAACTGAACAATCCTGATCACTTTGCAATTTACCGCCAGTTGAAAAGAAACCGACTATAAGTAATTTAATATATAGGCAATATAATATAATATCATTATTAACTACTACAATGGATGAACGCCGGTATCAGTCAATTATTAAGGGGGATGGCTCGTTTTTCTAGTCTCGCTTCTTCCTCAAGTTTAGCTCCATTAGTTCATAGAAGTTCACTAGTTTGTCGATCTTAAAACCTTTCGTCCCATTTATATATCAATATCAAGACCTTTCGTGCCATTTAGGTGTTGATTTTCCCTGGTGAGCGATAGCGAGCCTGTGATTTTAAGAGAAACCGGCCTTTGGCCCGAAAATATTTCTATTAAGAAATGTACAAATTTATCTTGAAAGGGGGTCTAGAGTGTTTTTTAGCTTGAAGGTCTAGCGAGGAAACTTAAAAATATATGAATATACTGTATAAGTAAATATATGAATATACTGTATAAGTAAATATATGAATATACTGTATAAGTAAATATATGAATATACTGTATAAGTAAATATATGAATATACTGTATAAGTAAATATATGAATATACTGTATAAGTAAATATATGAATATACTGTATAAGTAAATATATGAATATACTGTATAAGTAAATATATGAATATACTGTATAAGTAAATAGACCCCTAAAAGCGACCCATCTTCCCTTACGGGATTAGTTGCAGTTTTTTGGTATATTAATTAAAGTGTTAAAACCGCCAAGCTAATGCGCCGAACGTCTTAGAATCTGAACACTAATGGGGCTAAACATGAGGGAGAAGGGGGGCCAGAAAACCGGCCCATCCCCCCTTAATATTAGCAGCATATTTATATCGTATTCAGTTATCGTCCAGTTATTGTAGTGATTTGAGATATAATTATTGCTTAACTCTAGTTGGTCTTAGGGAGGACTCTTTCGATCTACCCTGTTTCACTCCATTAGTTTGGAGATTTTAAGACGCTTCACCCCATTAGTTTGGCGATAATCTGACGCTTCACTACATTCGGTTTTATATGGGAGAACGATAGCGAACCCGCAACTTAGAAAAAAATAGTCTTTCGGCCAGGACATGTTTCTACCGATAAATGTACACATTTAGCTTGAAGTTGGTCTGGGTGGGCATTTGTGTTAAGGGGGGTGACCTGTTTTTGTTCTGTCCTTTTCTATCTTTCTCTGACTTGTATCCATTTGGCCCCATTCAGCCTACTGTTTTAAGACGTTTATCCCCATCCAGGTGTCAATTTCTTACTGGTGAGCGAGCCGGCATATTTTTTTTATTTTTGTTAAGACAGCAGGCTAAATTTGTAAATTTTTCGATAGAAAAATGTCTCCGGCGAAGCCAGATTTCTTCATATAATGCTGGCTCGCTATCGCTCGCCAGGAAGAAATCGACACCTAGATGGGGATAAAAGTCTTAAAATAGTTGGCTGAATGGGGCCGAATGGATACAAGCCATAGAAAGAGAGAAAAGGACAGAAATAACAAAAACAGGTCACCCCCCTTAAGTTTGAAGGAAGTCTGGGAAGGCGTTATTGTTAGCTTAGAGGACAAACTAAAATACATGGCTCGAAAACAGCGAAAAACAAAACAAATAAAAATAAAAACAAATAAATGAATACAAATCAATACTGTATGTATGTATATAATTATATACTCAGGCACATACCCCATTGCTGGGGGTGGCCGACTCGAGACAGAGCCTGAAAAAAAAAACATTCATGGGTTCTAATTCTCAGGGTCTGCGACTACTTTCACGTTCCCTCGCCCCTTTCTCTGCCTCGATGAGTAGGAGAATTTTAGGTCAATATTTATGAGTCGCACCACAGCTGGGATCTCATTTCTAATGATAGTTTTGGGTTCCTATCATTTTATGCTTCGTTGCTATATCATTTTTTATCCACCGGAAAATATTTTTTGTCTTGGCTTTATTTATTTATTTTTATTTTTTTGCATTAACCTAACCAAAAAACCTAACCTAACCTAACCTAAATGTATTTGGGGGCTATTAGGTTAGGTTAGGTTAGGTTTTTTGGTTAGGTTAATGCTAAAACAAAAATAATGCCAAAAAAAAAAAAAAAATCCGGTGGATAAAAATTACATAGAAATGAACCATAAAATGATAGGAACCCAAAACTACCATTAGAAATGAGATCCCAGCTGTGGTGCGGCTCGTAAATATTGACTGAAGATTCCTAGCTTCCTGCCCGAAAATCAATACTACAGTGCTTGGTAAGAGTTGTGTTATCGGGCGTACCACTACCGACATACAACATAAATAATCTATAAATATTTAACCTAACCTAACCTAGTATTCTCATTACTACATGAATACTAGGTTAGGTTAGGTTAGGTTGTTTGGTTAGGTTAACGTTTTAGAGAGGAGTTATGCTGTATGTCGGTAGTGGTACGCCCGATGATACAACTCTTACCCAGTACTTAAACAAAATATAATAACCCACAAGACGCCGGACCAGACAGTGTTGTATGTGGGGCGTAGTCACATCTCCTACACAACTACAACAGTTGTAGTACTGCCACATATCCTACACATAGTCGGTCATATTTCCTTCATAAAAACAAAAGTATCCAGCACATTTCCTACACCAAACCAGAGCACCCAGGATATCTCCTACACCACACGGTGCATCCGGCGTAACTCCTACAATTATACAGTCATATCTCCTACAATTTTGATACATGATCAGTGCTCAGCAATGCGATCACGTGGCATTATGCAGGAAAGAATACACAACGATGGAGAATATACAGTATATGTGGGAAATGTGTTTATTTCTCTTTAAAAATATCTATCTATCTATTGCCTGACGACGTGATCCCCGAAGGGGTGGCCACGAACGAACCGCCCTCATGCAGTCGATGCCCCTCCTCCCAACCAGCACCGCCTTCATCCATATACTTCCTCACTCCATCCTTCCACCTCTCTCTCGGTCTACCTCTCCCTCTCTGTCCTTCCACCTCGCTCTCGTACACCTTCTTAGTCATTCTCTCGCTTCCCATACGTTCCATATGGCCGAACCATCTCAAGGTGTTCCTTTTCACACTTTCCAGCACATCTACCTCCACACCACACCACCTTCTTACTTCCTCATTCGTCTGTCTATCCCTCCATGTAACTACGCACGCACTTCTCAAGGAACTCATTTCCACATATCTCAGTTTTGGTCCGAGTCTCTTCTCAAACGTCCATGCTTCGCTTCTGTAAGTCAGTGTCGGGATTACCACACTGTCATGCAAGGACTTCTTCACTTCCATACTGACCACCCTATTTCTTGTTACTGCTTTCAGCGTTCCTACAACCCTCTTCCCCTGTTGCACCCTCTCCCGCACTTCTTCAACCAGAGTCCCATCTTTACTCAACACACTGCCCAGATACTTAAATGAGCTGACAATCTCCATAGCCTGACCGTTCAACTTCACCTCACACTCTGTGGCTTCACCCCTTTCGAAGACCATAACCTTGCTCTTGCCCGCATTTACCTTCAGATTCCGTTTTTCGCACACTGTTCCAAACGCATTTACCAGACCCTGCAACTCCCATTCATTATCGATTATCAGAACTGTATCATCAGCAAACAGCAGTACAGGCAGCTTCCACTCATTTCCCTCCCTTATCAGCGATACACCAACATCCACTGCTCTTCCTTACATTCCTTTCATGACTCCATCCATATATACAGTAAACAACCACGGGGACATCACACACCCCTGTTTCAACCCAACATTCAGATCAAAGAACTCGCTCTGCTCATTCTCCACACGTACTTCCGCCTTTGCACCCTCATACATGCTCTTCACTGCTTTCAGCAACTTGCCATCTACTCCGTATATTCTAAGTACTTTCCACATACCTTCTCTATCCACTCTGTCATAGGCCTTCTCCAAGTCCATAAAGGCAACATACACCTTTTGTTGCTTCTCCAGATATTTCTCCACAACACAATTCAGGGTAAAAATTTGATCTACACGTCCTCTTCCCTTCCTAAAACCTCCCTGCTCGTCACCTATCCATTTCTCCGTTCTCACTCTCAGATACGTCTATAAAATGAAACTGTAAAACCAGTTAAAATTGTATTTCGTGAGGACATTAATTTTTTTTTAAACAATTACCATTGAACTAAAAGTATTGATATCATTAAAGAAGTCGGAAAAATGTTATTTTAATACCACGAATTATCCGAGTGTTTTTTATAAACAAAATTGTTCATTTGCATCAATATATAGTGTTTGTAATTAATTAGAAATCTCGGGGAAACCTATTTTCCCCATTAGGCCTATCGATCCATGTTGAAACGCCCCCCCCCCCCATATTTTTATGTTTTAAAATAACATTGAACCAAGAAGTCTTAGTATAACTAAATAAGTTGATCACCAATTATTTTGCAATATTTGAAAACAAATATGGATTTTATAATTATGCTCTAAACATAATATGGAAATGTTTTTTTAAGCCTCGGCAAAACCTATTAAAAATATATGGTACTAAAATGGAATTTTGTCGTAACATGGTTGTCAATACCTTCCTATAGACGGCACCGATTCGTACACACGCCATTTTCACCTGTCTCCCGAGGTCTGTCCACCAGCTTTTTAGTCAACACTAACTCCACCTGCGGTTGGGTTGGGTTGGGTTGGGTTGGGTTGTGCATCCGCTTGATCAGGAATTCGTTCGAAGTGACTCGCATTCGTATTTACAGATACCGCCGAATACCGGTAGGCTACTAAATGGGCGCCGGCCCAACCGCCATGTTGTATCCCACATTGGCCTACTAGGTACTACGGACACATGGTAGGCGTTAGGTGTGGATTAGGCGGTAAATCTACAGTTATACTACCCCTCCCCCACTACCCCCCACCACCTCCCCCCTTCAAAACACGCCTTTTAGCGTGTTTTTGGATGGTTCACCAGACGCGGAAACTGGATTTTTTTTTTTTTTTTATAAAAAATGATCACCAACCAGATAAGAGTTTTTCAGATAATTTGTTGTTGTTTATTTTGTATTTGATATACAGTGTTGTTTAATACCAAGGACCGTCTTGTTTTAGTATTTTTAACATTACCCTAACCTAACCTAACTTAACCTTACCGAAAAGTAACCCGTCTCCGCGACGGTCTAAACTCCCCCTCACGTTCCCCGTTTATGGGTGCGCGACGGTCTAAACCCTGCTCACGTTCCCTGTTTATGCGTTTGCGAAGGTTTGTAATACTTCAATGCATCTATTTCAAGTCAAATATACATTTCCGCGCATCATCAAACCATACTAAGTCTACTACTAATAATATTAACCCATTAGTTCCAACAGAATAGCGACAAAATAAGGGTAGAATAACTGTTGATTTATCGTAATTATTTCCAAACACTATATATTGATGAAAACTAACAGGGAAAAATAAAAAAATCCATGGGAAAATTGGTGACCATCTTATTTAGTTTTTCCGAAGTCTTTCGCCGCACTATTAGAAACAATTTATTAGGGAAAATAAGAACCAATAGACTCGCCATATTTGTTCTCATTATAGTCCGCATGGAGGAATTTCGTTATCGACACTTGAAAAAACCGATTACACCGAAAAATAACACCAAAATAATAAGTCTTCGACCGTAAACAAAGCAATGAATCCTTCGACTTGACCTTCTTGTTTTGAACAATGCGGTGGGTGCGATTCACCCAATAAATGGCGTGAGCGTTACTCACGAAAACGAAATACCGGCAACCTGTTTTTGCCCCCTTACAGATCTACATATATAAGGATGACAATAAATCAAGAGGGGGGGGGGGGGGGGCAACGCCCCCTTCTCAACCCATCGTATATCCAACGTATCCCACAATTTCTCTTACCTACTGTAAAAGCGCGATTCACTCAATAAATGGCGCCATTTGACGCCGTATCTTCAGATTAATAAATCATGGGTAAGTTAATGCAAATCCTCGGTCAATATACAGGAGGCGCTACAATATTGGTAAAATATAAAGAAAGCTTGGTAAATAAGGTGGCTCTAGCTGTCTTGCACGTTACCAATAGGGTATAAATATAATATGAAAAAGGTATATTACATCTATTAGGTATATCGATGGTGAATTACCTTTCTAATTGGTATAAGATGGGTTTGTCACTACCAATATATCACGAATATGGGACACTTTAAATACCCCTTTCTAACCCATAATTGTATAGGGAGGGGGGGGGGGGGGAGTTACAGTCCAACTACAATTCTTACCTCCGACAAGACGGCTCTTCCTCCACACTTGGGGTGCTGAACGGAAGGCAGGTATAGTTTGTTGTTTCTGGCCACATTACGGATGTACCGGAATCCAGAGTTGTCTTCGTAAACCACTGCATTGAAGCGGATACTCCCCCTCAATCCTAGCCATGCTTGGTGGAGTACAGCAGCGGAGTACAAGGCCCAGAAATACCGTCTGTCCCGACGAATAGAGAAACGAATACTGCTGGTTTGAGACTAAACTCGAATCAACTCGAAGCGTGTCTGAATGTGAACGATACTTTTCTCCCTATTTAGGTTGCGCCACATTTCCTACACCTAACTCGTGTCTGTCCCGAAGACTCGGATCAACTCGAATCGTCAGGCGAGTAGTGAGACAGTAGCGCTGAGTACAGACAGCGGCTCCTCCCCGTATACACGGCAGTGTAGGAAATGTGACCGTATAGATTTTAGTGTGTAGGAGATATGCAGTATATGTGTAGGAAATATGGCATTACACTAAAAACTGCTAACTGTGTAGATGTGACGTGTAGGAAATACGTAGTATACATGGTGTAGTGGCGCACCCCCATCATAACACCAGTCTCCCGCGTAACGTAAAGACAAACAAGGACTTTTTTCCTAACGAGCGGTAGCGAGCCAGCATTTATATATTTTTGTTTTGACAGCAAGCTAAATTTGTACATTTTTCGATAGAAAAATGTCTCCGGCGAAGCCGAATGTCTCCATACAATGCTGGCTCGCTATCGCTCGCCAGGAAGAAATCGACACCTGGATGGGGATAAACGTCTTTAAAAAGTTGACTGAATGGGGCCGAATGGATACAAGCAAGAGAAAGAGAGGAAAGGAGAGAAAAAAAGCAGGTCCTGGCGGCGGTGCATCAGCTTGACCGAGGGACGACCATGTTCTCCAACTTATCACCAGCAGTTAACTTCCTGTTTTAAGGGGGGTCACCGACTTTTTTTTATCTTTCTCTCCTTTTCTCTCTTTCCCTGGCTTGTATCCATTTGACCCCATTCAGCCAACTGTTTAAAGACGTTTATCCCCATCCAGGTGTCGATTTCTTCATGGCGAGCGCTAGCGAGCCAGCATTGTATGGAGAAATCCGGCGTTGCC
>CM064568.1:46649457-46734457 GCA_032716605.1 Paralithodes platypus | reverse complement strand
TAGCTACTATTAGACGATTTGATTCAGTTTCCAAAGGACCTCCAGCAACTATAAACAGGCTTCGAACTATATCACCTATCCCATTTGGCTACCACAGATCCTTCTTAATCTGCATAAATCGTCTACATATAGTTGACATATAACCACAAACATCCTCGGTAGTGAAAGGGTTAAGGAGGATTTGGCTTGTTTTTGCCATTTTCGATCATGTGTTTTAGTTTGTCCCCCCTCCCCCCCTCCCCCCCCCCCCCCACTAGGCTACCAAAAACGCCTTCCCTATATACTTCCTTCGAACTAAAAAAAAAAGCCCAGCCAGATCCCCTTTAAGGGGGAATGGGCCGGTTTTCTGGACCCCCTTCTCCCTAATGTTTAGCCCCACTAGTTTTGAGATTATAAGACGTTCGGCCCATTAGTTTGGCGATTTTAACAACTTTCGCCCCATTTCATTGTCAATTTTAAGACCTTTCATGCCATTTAGGTGTCGATCTTTTCCTGGCGAGCGAAAGCGAGCCTGCAATTTTAAGAGGCACCGGCCTTCGGCCGGGACATTTTTCTACCGAAAAATGTACAAATTTATCTTGAAGGGGGGTCTAGGGGGTGTTTTTCAAAGCTTGATGGAGGTCAAGGGAGGAAACTAAAAACATATATGAATACATGAATTAATAGACCAAACAAACGGCCAGTCACCCCTTAATCTATAATTGTACATTACTCTATTGACAAATTTCCCGGCCAAAGGCCAATTTCTTCTAAGTTACAGGCTCGCTAATGCTCGCCCAGAAAAAAAAAGTCGACACCTGAATGGGGTGAAGCATCTTATTATCGGATAACTAAGGGGACGAAACGTCTTAGCCCCTTGAGGATCATGAAGCATTTCAGTATTTGTTCTGGCTATCATTAGACGGTTTTATACAGCTTAGGAAAGATCTATGGGAATGAAAAGGTCTATTTCAATTAACCCTCAGAGTTCCATACACCCTTCCTAAGCTGAATACAATCGTCTACTAATAGCCTGAGGACAGACAAGAAGTGTGTCCTGGTGTATCCTACACGGGTTAAACGATCCTCAGTCTAGTTTACGATACCAGTGCAAAAGATCCCACACATGGTGCCGGGTTAAGGGAGCTCAGACGGTATTGTGCAGCATAATTTACTGGTTCGGCTCAATGGTTTAAGGAGGGGGTTTAGTTTGCTCTCTAAACCTCTATCAAACTTTAAAAAAACACCCACAAGATATATAATATTCAATATAAATTTGTACATTTTTCGGTAGAAAAATTTCTCGGCCGAAGGCCGATTCCTCTTCAAATACAGGCTCGCTATCGCTCGCCAGGAAAAAAATCGATACCTAAATGGCACGAAAGGTCTTAATATTGGCAAAGAAATGGGGCAAAAGTTCTGAAAACGCCAAACTAATGGGGTGAATGTCTTGAAATCTCATAACTAATAGGGCTAAACATGAGGGAGGAGGAGGACTCGAAAAACCAACTGCCTCCCCTTAATGTTTGGTCAGCAAAAGGTCCCTATTGTTGCGGAGTAAATAGTGTTTATATAATTAGGTCAAGTGTAATTTTGATGTACAGTTGCCCACGTAAGTACTGTACATCTTATACATAGAAATACTGTGATCTTATACGTAGAAATGTAATGCGTACAATTGAATTACGAGGGTAGATTCTTATGCAGGGGTTAACTCATCTGATTAGTCTACTGATAATTAAAAGAAACCACCCTCGCAGTTCATTCATACTATTTTACTTTCATGCATTAGATCACAACGAGGAAAACAAAATATGTGAGCAACTGTACTTTGTGACAGTACACTTCCCGAATCTGAATCTGAATTAATGTTCTGAGGTGCTGCTGGTCCGCGGTCGCGTATGGACGTCCTGGAACCCGGTGCAATATATGGCTATATTTGGGGGAACTTTATTCAGTCCTGGTGTTCATCTGCTGTGTCGGTGGTTCTGTGCCCCATCTCCCCCCGGCTTTATTCCTTTCCTCCATGCTGCCCTGCTCTGCCTTCGTCATCCGTCTGTGCCGGCTTCTTCAGCCTGTACCATCTTTGTTCCTTTCCGGTTGGTGGGGTCCGGCGCCTCCCTGGACCCGTGACTTACCTGCTGGAGGGACGCGTCACCCCCATTGGTCGGTTCTGAACCCGGCACAATATTCGGGTTTCTTTGGTGTTCCTTCGTGGGCCCCACCTTCCCCATCGGTGCCAGGGCCGCCTTCAGCCTCTAAGGTTTGTGTTGGTTCCACCATCCTCGTCTCTTCACTTCGCCAAGCATATTCTTCCTGCCGGGTGCCATAGTTCACCGCTTCACCTTCCCTTCTATCGTCATGTCCTGGGAGTGTTGTTGCCCCTCTGCAGCCCCTCCTGGGACGTTTGAGCCTCCTTCCCGGTAGTCCGCTGCGGCCTGACCGACACTGTGACAGGGTTAATCGTGCCTGCCTAAACAACCCTTAAATCAAGAATCAAGATCAAGATCAAGAATATACGCTGTTATGTGATACTCCCCTTTACTGGAAACTGTAATTTACATGTTGGATGTACTCTGTAGGACATATTATGTCGTGATCTTAAATTGTCGAAGCTATCTAGAACAGATTCAAATCTCCACACTAAATCTTTACCAACAATATGCATTTTGTGGGTTCATTTGAACAGTTTAAGGATTCAGAAAGAGCCACGACTTAAGGGCGGTTACCAGTTTTTTTTTATCTTTCTTTCCGTTTCTCGCTTTCCCTGGCTTGTATCCATTCGGCCCCATTCAGCCAACTGGTTTAAGACGTTTATCCTCATCCAGGTGTCGATTTCTTCCTGGCGAGCGATAGCGAGCCAGCATTGTATGGAGAAATCCGGCTTCGCCGGAGACATTTTTCTATCGAAAAATTTACAAATTTAGTTTGCTGTCAAAACAAAAATATATATATGCTGGCTCGCTACTGCTCACCAGGAAAATATTGACACCTGGATGGGAGTAAACGTCTTAAAACAGTAGGCTGAATGGGGCCGAATAGATACAAACCAAAGAGAGAGGGAGAGAAAGAGAAAAAGTGAGGTGGGCTCCCTTAAATCTTAGAGTGTACAGTCAAGAGCATAAATGGCGACGCATCCATTTGAATCAGTATCAAACACAAACGAGATATTACAAGGCCCAGATGCTTCAGAAATTGGCTTTAAAAGTTCAAAGATCCCGAATTAATCATGGTTCACACATACACGAGTGTGAGCGCGAGTTGCCAAGAGTGTTGACTCTTGGCAACTCGTGCAAAAATGACCGCGAGTATGCTAAATTCCACGACGCACCACAAGAGAGTACAAGTCACCGCGAGTGTACTTGCGAGCCACAACGAGTCACTACGAGTTACTATGAGGTACCACGAGAAACCGCGATTAAACCGTGAGTGAAGTGCGAGTGCTTGAAAATTTGAATTTTAACGGTCATTTTCGGAGTAGTGACTGTTACGAGTCGACGCGAGAATGGCACGAATCAGTATGAGTTACGATGAGTAAAATACGAATTATTAAGTCTTTATAGCGGCTTGGGGGCGAGTGGGACAAGCGTCTGCTGGCCGCACGGCTGCCAACTCGTGATGCGGTGTTGCCACCACTCACAGTTGACTTGATGCTTGAAGATCACTCGCGGTGAAGGCCTAGTGGCTCTCGGTTTCTCGCGTTTACTCGCCGTAACCCGTAATGACTCGCGTTTAACTCATATTTTTTTCGCGGTAACTCGCGTTACATATTTGAAATTAACGGCCATTTTATATATCACTCGCAGTGACTCCCGTTGCATTTGTCCCCACTCGTTGTGGCTCGCCTACATCTCGTGATGACTCATATTTTACTCGTATTCTATTTCATCCACCAATTGGTGGCTACACCACTCGCGGTGTACCGCGTCCCGTCGTAGTCACTCGTGCCCGTGGATTTGTCCACGAGTCATGCTAGAGTCATTTACGAGTCATCTAGAGTACTTACCAGTAGATACAAGTTAATACGAGTCACCACAGGTCACCAAGAGTCGCAGAGAGTTGTTGGTCTCGCGGTCCAAATTTTGTGCAAGGGTGAAGTTTTGCCGGACATGGCTGACCCATTGCGACTGGCCGCGAGTGAAACACGAGTCGACAGAGTCACTACGAGTCATCGATTTTGACCGCAAGTAGGTTCTCGAGTCCAAATTTTGCCCCACTCGTGGTGACTCTAGCTCAAACTCGTGTATGTGTGAACTAGGCTTTAGAATATGCTCACGACTGTATAACCAATACATTCTCTACCCCTGGGCCTGGTTATTTTGGCAGCAATCATTATGTCTGAAACAGGATCATTTGACTATTGTTATATTCATAGTTTGAAATATACTGTGTGTAGAAATATTTAAATACCATATAAGTGAGTCAGTCAGTAGCCAGCCCTTACTCCCACAAGGGGTAGGGAGGATCAGCAAGAGACACAAGAAAGGAAAAAGAGTATACCATATAATACACATGGATAAAGAATGACTAATATATGTACCTGAAGCATAATGAAGGAGCCGATCAGATGTAATGCTTGTTAACGATAGTATATTAAATTAGGTCACAGATGTTCAAAACCTAAATATATAGATTTAGACTGACAGAAGACACAGAATGGAAGACTTACTTAGAATATATTGATCCAGACTATTGAATTCATAATATCATCAACCCGCCAATCAATTTACAAATAAACCTAATTAATGTAATCTATGACATTTATGAATACATGTGGTACTCCCAGGATTCGAACCTTGGATACTCACACCGAAATCCTCAAATACCTGAGACTTCTAAGGCACTTTGATTTCCTTATAATCAAACACAATCTATTTGAAATCGACACCTGGATGAGGATAAACGTCTTAAAACAATTGGGTGAATGGGGCCGAATGGATACAAGCCAGGGAAAGAGAGAAAAGGAGAGAAAGATAAAAAAGAGCCGGTGACCCCCTTAAGATCGTATTTACCCCTTCGAGTCCTAAACGTAGATTAAGAACTAAAGATAATCGTCTAATGGTAACTAGAAGATGAGGAAAATTACGTCATAGTGCTGAAGGGGTTAAGGGGGTACTATTACAAAGGAGTACAAAGGAAATCAAGCAACAACAGTTCTAGTGACCCTTCTAGGCTGCTTGTCCTCCAAAACACTCAGGATCAAGTGTCCAAACAGTGGTTTAGAGTGGGTAAGGGAACATTGGAAAGGGAACTACTGCCCTAGAACTAATGTCCGTGGCAGAATTAGGAAGTTAGTATGGGACAGATGGGTTAGTAACTGAAGGGAGGATAAAATAAAGTTATTCATTTACAAACGCAGTCAGTCGCGGGTTTGATGCGAGATATTTGTCTAGCGGAGTTTAAATGAATCAACGGTGCTGCAGTCTATAACGTCTCGGGGAAGCCCATTCCACAAGTTGACAACTCGATTGAAGAAGAAATTCTTAGATTCGTGTGAGTTAAAAGATTTACCAATAAATTTGCAACCGTTTCCACGCGTGTAATTAGATTGGTCGATAGTGAAGTACTTACTACAGTTCATATTGTCGATGCCTTTGATGATTTTGAACACTTGAATTAAGTCACCTCTTAATCTGCGCTGGGTTAAAGGAAATAGATTTAATTCTCTAAGACGCTCTTCGTATGGTTTGTTCTTTAGGCTAGGTATCATTTTGGTAACTCTACGTTGAACTCGTTCTAGCTTGTTTATATCTTTTTGGTAATAAGGGCACCAGGATTGAACGCAGTATTCCAGAAGAGGGCGGACTAAGGAATTGTAAAGGGTTAGGATAACTTCTTTGGATTTATGCTCAAATGACCTACCTATAAAGCCAATTATTTTGTTTGCCTTCTTAACAACTTCTGAACATTGTTGACTTGGTTTTAGGTTACTCGATATTGTTACTCCCAGATCGGTTTCTTTGTTTACATTCTTAAGCTGAGTGCCATTCATCGAATAGTTTGCTTTCTCATTTAGGTATCCGATATGTAGTACTTTACATTTATCCGCATTGAAACTCATTTGCCAAATTTGGGCCCAACATGACAATTTATCTAGATTGTATTGCATATCGTCAACTTGTTCTTTTGAGAGTACGCTATTTGCAATTTTTGTATCGTCAGCAAATTTTGAGATTGTACAGGTGAGACCCTCATCTATGTCGTTGATGTAAATTAGAAAGAGAATTGGTCCTAGTACCGATCCCTGGGGTACCCCGCTACTTACATTGGTCCATTTAGATGCCTTACCGTTTATGACTACTCTTTGCTTTCTGTCGCTGAGCCAATTTTCTATCCATTTCAACACACCGTCTTGTATTCCATGCGCTTTTAGTTTTAGCAGTAAACGTTTGTGGGGAACTTTGTCAAAGGCCTTTTGAAAATCAAGGTATATAATATCTACAGCTTTACTCTCATCGTAGAGGTTGAGGATATCGTGGAAGAAGTCTAAGAGGTTTGTTAAACAGGAACGTTTTTTACGAAAGCCGTGTTGAGTATCTTTAAGTAAGTTATTTGCCTCTAAGTGATTTACAAGTCTGTCTCTTATGACCGTTTCTAACATTTTACATACAATTGAGGTTAAGCTAATTGGACGATAGTTACTGGGTAGGGATTTGCTGCCTTTTTTGAATATCGGTGTTACGTTGGCTAGCTTCCACTGATCAGGCATAGTCCCAGACTGCAAGGATTCATTGAATAGCAATGTCAGTGGTTTGGAGAGCTCATCCTTAGCTTCCTTTAGAACTCTAGGCGAGATTGTATCAGGTCCAGGCGTTTTATTTACCTTGAGTTTATCTAAACAATTCAATACTTCTCTCTCTGTAACGGTAATATTGCTTAGAACATCTGAATTATCAATCTGAATCGGCGATGGTGTAGGGATATCACTGAGGTCTTCGGTTGTAAAAACTGATGCAAAGAAGGTATTGAGGGCATTACTCATTTGTACTTCGTCTTTGGTGTATTCTCCATTTTCATCGACTAACGGTCCAACAGTTGAAGTAACTACTTTTTTCTTTCTGATATAACTATAGAATTCTTTCGGGTTTGTTTTACTTTGATTCGCAACATGTAACTCCAGGGTCTTTTTACTTTGCTTAATTAACTTTTTGGCTTTGCGTCGTAGCTCTACAAATTTCACCCGTTCTTCGTCATTTTGCGAGGATTTTAATCTATCATTAGCAAATTTTTTAGCAAGCAGACAGTCTGAAATATCTTTATTCCACCATTTGGGCTTATCATTATGGCCTGGACGCCGTATTTTCGATGGTATGCAGTCTTGCACTGCCTTAAGGTAAGTGGTTGTGAAACACTCCCAAGATGTATTTATGTCGTTATTGTTAGTCAGAAAGCTCCAGTCAGTTTCTTTAAGCTTTGATTTAAGTTTATGAAAATTTGCTTTCTTGAAATTAGGGACTTTCTCAATGCTGCTATTTGACTTGTTACTAGTAAACTTTAAAGTGAAAGTTATCGTACGATGGTCGCTGTTACTGAATTCATCACCAACATTCAAATTCTCTATTAATTCTTCTTTTGTTGCGAGTACAAGGTCACCTTGTTTTGGACCCCCTTCTCCCTCATGTTTAACATATTAGTTTTGAGGTTTTAGTTCGTTCCGTTAGTTTGGCGATTTTGAAACCTTTCGCCTCATTTTGTTGTCAATATTAAGATTAATTAATGTTTGTTTATATAGGCCTATAGCAATTAATCACATCAGTAAATATATAAATAAATAAACGAATCTCTCTCTATCTCTCTCTCTTAAATAAAATATACTATTGATATCTACAGCTCCAACTTCCTTATAGCCGGAAACTCGCAGGTGGTCGATTCCCTGACTATAACGTAATGGCCGGACTGCCTCCTATAACCCGTGAGGTCTGTGTATTCTATGTAGGGTTGTACAATTAACCCCTTCAGTACCGGTGACGTTACTTTGTTTGATTTCAGCTGCATTTAGACGATTTTACGAAGCTTAGGAAGGATATGTGGTAGATAAAAGGATTAATTGCGATAGTCTGTAGCCTCCTAACTGGTAGACGTCCTTCTTAATCTGAACAAACTCGCCTAATAGTTGGCAGAATATAATGAAAAGGACGTCACTGGTACTGAAGGGGTGAAATATGAATGGAACATTGATTGGTTTATAGAATTAAAGCCGGACCATTCTACATAAACCAAGGGGTCTGTGCATTCTGTGTCTCCAAGTAACCCTATGTAACAGTTTGCAATAATTGACTAGATTGTTTGTACTGGGTGGGAGGAAACACAAGGTAAGCCACTCAAACGTTTCGGGCAACACAGAACCCATCTTCAGAGGGAGTGTCCATGTATTCTTAAACACTTATCTTTCCGTTCGCTGCGATTTTAATAGACGAAATAACTTTAAATATGATGCTACTTTTAGGAATATAAATCGGTCTAATCTCTGTAATCCCCACTCATCCCCACAGTATTCTTTTTGTATCAGGCGCTGTGAAGGGAAAGAATTTTGTAACCCCTTCAGGATCATGATGGAATTGTCATCTTATTTGGGCTACTACTAGGGACTTTTATTAGCTTATAATCTACCTCTAGGACTCAAAGGGTAAGTACGATCTCAATAAAACATTTGAATATCATAGGTCCTTCTTAACCCTTTTACTGTGATTGACATACACACACATCCTGGAAATATTCTGGAATTATTAGCCTATTAAAGCCTGTGGAGACGGGCGTGAGTGATCAGGAGCGCGGCAGGGCCCCGTCTGCTCAGCGGCAGGTTCGCTGCGGCACTAAACGCTCTCCCACACGTCTCGCGAGACATTCAGTGTTGCCAAAGGCAAACGTAGCGGAACATTGCTAATGTTTAGCGAATATTGCCGATGGCTGTAATAATGCTACGGCTGAGCCCCGTGAGCTAGAGAGCTTGTTCTGGTGTCATTTGAAACCTGAATGAGTCCTATTATAGCAGGAAACCTCACCGCACTAATATCGTCTAACTTTAGCCAGTATCACAGAGCTGAAGAATTGTTTAAGAATACAAAAATCTGGGTTCTGCCTAGCCCGAAATATTATAAGTCAAGAATTCAGGGTCTTTTCTGTTTCTTTCCTAGCACCCAATCTATCCAGTTGTCATAATGGACTAGCACCTTTGACTAGAGTGTGGTTGTCAGACTAGAGGAGTTTATTTGGCCACAGTTTTAAGGGGCAGGTGTGTCGTTATATTTCTTTCTAGACCCCTTTCTCCTCCATGTTTAGCCCCATTAGTTTTGAGATTTTAAGATGTATGTCCCACTACGGAGTAGATGGCAAGTTGCTGAAAGCAGTGAAGAGCATGTATGAGGGTGCAAAGGCGCAGTACGTGTGGAGAATGAGCAGAGCGAGTTCTTTGACCTGAATGTTGGGTTGAAACAGGGGTGTGTGATGTCCCCATGGTTATTTACTGTATATATGGATGGAGTCATGAAAGAAATACAAGGAAGAGCAATGGATGTTGGTGTATCACTGATAAGGGAGTGAAAAGAGTGGAAGCTACCTGTACTGCTGTTTGCTGATGATACAGTTTTGATGAGCGATAATGAATGGGAGTTGCAGGGTCTGGTAAATGAGTTTGGAACAGTGTGCGAAAAACGGAATCTGAAGGTAAATGTGGGGAAGAGCAAGGTTATGGTCTTCGAAAGGGGTGAAGCCACAGAGTGTGAGGTGAAGTTGAACGGTCAGGCTATGGAGATTGTCAGCTCATTTAAAGTATCTGGGCAGTGTGTTGAGTAAAGATGGGACTATGGATGAAGATGTGCGGGAGAGGGTGCAACAGGGGAAGAGGGTTGTAGGAACGTTGAAAGCAGTAACAAGAAATAGGGTGGTCAGTATGGAAGTGAAGAAGTCCTTGCATGACAAGTGTGGTAATCCCGACACCAACTTACGGAAGCGAAGCATGGACGTTCGAGAAGAGACTCAGACCAAGAGTGAGAGCGGTGGAAATGAGCTACTTGAGAAGTGCGTGCGGAGTTACATGGAGGGATAGACAGACGAATGAGAAAGTAAAAAGGAGGTGTGGTGTGGAGGTAGATGTGCTGGAAAGTGTGAAAAGGAACACCTTGAGATGGTTCGGCCATATGGAACGTATGGAAAGCGAGAGAATGACTAAGAGGGTGTACGAGAGTGAGGTGGAAGGACAGAGAGGGAGAGGTAAACCGAAGGAGAGGTGAAAGGATGGAGTGAGGAAGTATATGAATGAAGGCAGTGCTGGTTGGGAGGAGGGGCGTCAACTGACTGGGGACAGAGATGCATGGGGGCGGTTCGTTCGTTCCCACCCCTTCGGCGATCACGGCCTCAGGCAATAGATGATAGATAGTCCCACTAGTTTCTCGATTTTAAGATCTTTCACCCCATTTCTTTATCAATATTAACACCTTTCGTGGAATTTAGGTGTAGATTTTCTTCCTGGCAAGTGATAGCGAACCTGTAATTTTTGAGAAATTTTTCTCCGGCTGGGACATATTTCTACTGAAAAATGTACAAGTTTATCTTGAAGGAGAATCTTGAGGATGTTTCCCATATCCCCTAAAAAAAAAAAAAAAAAAAAAAAATTGAAGGTGTCTGGTGGTTATTGGTTTAGGTTAGTTTTGTGAGGTTACCTGTAGAGAGTCACAAATTCAGTGGTATATATCCCTACCTCCACGTCTGTCACTCTCATACGCAGGAATATGTGTTAGACAGCTGGCTAAATTTGTACAATTTTCGATAGAAAAATATATCCGGCATAGCCAGATTTCTTCATAAAATGCTGGCTCGCTATCGCTCACCAGGAAAAAATCGACACCTGGATGGGGATGATAAAAAAAAACACACTTGCTTTAGGTGTGTGTGGTGGTGCGGGTTAGTTTTGTGAGGTTACCTGTAAAACATTTAAGGTACGGTGGTTTACATCCCTACCTGCACGTATGTCACTCTCACACGCAGGAATTATTGACAGTGTTTATTATTCCTCCTAAATTACAGGCTCGTTGTCGCTCGCCGGGAATAAATCGACACCTAAATGGCACGAAAGGTCTTAAAATTAACAGAACTGGGACGAAAGGTCTTAAATTTGACAGAACTGGGGCGAAAGTTCTTATAATAGCCAAATTAATGAGGTGAACGTCTTAAAATCTCAAAAGCAATGGGGCTAAGCATGAGGTAGAAAGGGGTCCAGACAAAATTCCCTCAAGTGGAAATCTCTCCTTAAGTAAAAGAAAAAAAAAAAAAAAAAAAAAAAAAAATGTGTTTGCTGGCTATTGCTGTAGGTTGGTTTGTGCAGTGCGGGTTAAGGGGGGATGGTTCACTTTCTGGCCGATTTTTGCATGTATTCATTATATTTCTAGTTTCCTCCCTAGACATCAATCAAATTTAAAAAAACATCCATTAGATCCCCCTTCTAGATTAATTTGGAAATTTTTCGGTAGAAAAATGTCCCGGCCGAAGGCCGGTTCTTTCAACATTAAAGGCTCACTATCGTTCGCCAGGGAAAAAATCAACACCTAAATAGCACGAAAGGTCTAAATATTGACGAAGAAATGGGGCGAAAGGTCTTAAAATT
The DNA here is from genome assembly GCA_032716605.1 of Paralithodes platypus. Classification (NCBI taxonomy): domain Eukaryota; kingdom Metazoa; phylum Arthropoda; class Malacostraca; order Decapoda; family Lithodidae; genus Paralithodes; species Paralithodes platypus. The sequence goes on along the minus strand of CM064568.1, from coordinate 46,722,879 downwards.
GACTAACTAATGGGTCAAACATCTTAACATATGGAAACTAATGGGGCTAAACATGAGGGAGAAAGTGGTCCAGAAAACCGGCCCATCCCCCCTTAAGCTGGTATCACACGAGAGCTTTTATAGTCAACATTCTATGATCAACATTTTTCTGGCAACATTTCTGGAATATTTTGCACTGGTATCGGAAACTAGACTGATGATATATGAATTTAGGCCTAAGCAATATTTTATATGTTGACCTCCTAAGCTGCCAGACCAGTGCTGAGGATAAATGTTGGGGGAAAAAGCTCTCGTGTGATACCGGCTTTAGTTTTGTGAGGCTACATGTAAAGAGTCCCAAAAAGGTTCGCTGGTTATAAGACGTTCGGCCCATTACTTTGGCGATTTTAACACCTTTCGCCCCATTTCTTTGTTAATTTTAAGACCTTACATGCCATTTATGTGTCGATTATTTCCTGGCGAGCGAGAGCGAGCCTGCAATTTTAAGAGGAACATTCTATTCTCGTGTTTCAATCATCACTACCTCCACGTCTGTCACGCTCACACGTACAGTTGGCCAAATAAGTCGTGTCGCCGCTGTCATTACGTTTTGCTCGCTGTGTGCTGTATTAAGGGGAGACTGGCCGTCTGTTTGGTCTATTAATTAATTTATTCATATATATTTTTAGTTTCCTCCCTAGACCTCCATCAAGCTTAGAAAAACATCCCCTAGATCCCCCTTCAAGATAAATTTGTACATTTTTCGGTAGAAAAATTTCCCGGCCAAAGGCCGGTTCCTCTTAAAATTGCAGGCTCGCTATCGCTCGCCAGGAAATAATCGACACATAAATGGCACGAAAGGTCTTAAAATTGACAAAGAAATGGGGCGAAAGGTGTTAAAATCGCCAAAATAATGGGCCAAACGTCTTATAATCTCAAAACTAGTGGGGCTAAACATTAGGGAGAAGGGGGTCCAGAAAAACGGTCTGCCTCCCCTTAATGTCTGTCAGATGTTGAATAGGGTGTGTAAAGATTAGAACATGTTTTTTTGTATATCTCACTCGAAACGAGGAATTAATGCTTAGATAGTTATGATACCAATTGTAGATCGAAATGTTCTTGGTGCGGCGACATCACTTATTTGGCCGACTTGTACCACGCAAGAATTCATGACAGTATTTTTTCAGTTGCGAGCCGTTTCACTAGCTTCTTTTTCCAGCATTAATCTACTATGTCAATATTCCTGATAGGGGTATCACCGAGGTGATCTTTTCTTTTTTCTACAGTATTAGGCTATTCCTTCTATAAGTGACTCGGACACACATTTCCCTTCTTTAAGTGACTCCGAGACAATTTTGTCCTTCTACAAGTAACTGAGAGACATTTCACTTATAAGTTTTACATAATTGGGTATAATGTATACTCCAGTGACGATTATTTGTTTTATTTTGTAAGTTAGCACTGACGCATATTTCTATTCCCCTTTCTGACCGCTAAGGAATTTTTCTAAATCCATTCCTGAGCTATGATACATAATGCTAATCCCTTTTCTGACAGTTGAGGCATTTAGCCAAATCGTTTTTAGAGCTGACGTGTATATCCAATCATTTTTCTTAGCTCTGAGGCAGTTTCATAATCCTTTTTCCCTATTTCGACTAAGTTCACACAAACGTCTCGGGTTCTGTTGGATCAGAAGCAATAATTTCCCAGCGCTTCCACAGCTGCGTCTGACCCTCCGCGGACGACTGCTGAGTTTCAGAGTGAGGTGGCGAATTGATGTCAGGCAGATGTCCCGTCGGATGTCGTTCACCTGTGTACCTCCGCCGGGTGTACCTCTTGCTGGTGCTACTAGTCTTGGGTACTTCATCTGTTTTGCTAACCCTTCTGCTGCTCCCACTTGCACTCTCCCCATGGGTACTGCTCGCCCAGGCCTCCCCCTGTCCCGCCTCTACCCTGAAGCTGTCTACTGTTCTAGATCGGCCTATGGGGAAGATACCCTGAGTGACACTACTACCACTTGGGATTTTGGATCTAGATAGGGCCTGTGTGGTGCGGGGGACTCCGAAGGTGTGTGTGACGGAGTGCACAATAGGGGTTGGTCGCGAATCCACACCTCTCTCCCTCCGCCGGGGCTGGAGAGGCGGGGAGTTCGGAGGGGAGAGACCTGGGGTGCCGGAATCGGGGCTGAGCCAATTTGGAGGGGAACTGGGTCTACTCAGTGGAGATGACATGCCTGAGGGGTACTGGTCAGAGAGCGGAGTATTACGTGGAGAGGGGGATAGTGTAAAAACATCAGCGGAGGAGGACGAGAGAACAGAATCATGGCTGCGCTTGTCTCCGCCTTTCTTATTGAGCGGTTGGAAACTCATGGAACCAGTTATTGGCTGTCCAAGGTATGAATCACTGCTGCCGGATCTTTGCCGGCCTGATTCACTCTGCCCCGCTTCGGTTCTATTGCCACGATGGGAGGTGGTACGTTGACGGGTTTTCTTGTCATCTGCCCCATCCTCTATGAACGGGATATTTGGATCCTGCGAGCTCGGATGTCCAGCTGGGGCAAAGGACAGCGGTGCAGCCTGGCCAAGTGGGACGGGAATCTTGAGCGATGCCGTGATAACCCCACTACTGTCAATCTCCGGGGACGATAGCCTACGCACAGTTGGCTCAGGGACTCTCAACCTACCCGGGCCTGCTTCCACCCATCCGTCCTCGTCATCCACCCCGTCGCTCTTCTCAGTGGACAGCCTATTACGCCCTGATCCTTCCCGCCCCCCTGAACCCTCATCGCCCCGACTGCTCCTGTTACTACCCCGCGCCCCGCTCTTGTCTCGCTTGCGGAACCAGCGGGACTTCTCTGCGGGTCGTTCCTCTAGCTCCCGGGACAGACTTTTCTCCCGCCGCCGCCACCACGTCCGCTCCTCACTGCTGCCACCGCCATCCACACCTTTCTCACCGCGCCGTCCCCTACCATTCTCCTCCTCTTCCCCTCGGCGTCTGAAATATATACTAATTATTAAACACTACAAACTTACAACAATTATATATATATTATATAATTTATGATTTTAATGTTTGCATTTTTTTTTTTTTTTTTTTTTAATTTTATTACATTATAATACAAAGTAATATTATCTTAGTACAGTACATAATTGGCTGTGCCTTATAGAGAGTTGCCTCTCTTTTGGGCTGATCTTTACCATCCACACCTATCTCCTCAGCTCTCCCTCCCATTAGTTTCTTCATAGGTCACCAGTATGCTTACCTTGTCCTCAGGTCACTGACTCGGCTCCCTGAACAGCCGTTTAGGGGTACACACAGGCTAAAATATGCTTAAGTGGATGTATATTTATCTTGTTTTTATATAACGAAAAGACAAGTTATTATTTACAACACATAATATCTTACCAGATAAATGACAAAATACTGTGATTGAGTGCTTCTTACCTGCGGCCAGATTTTTGGACTTGAGCTACTGCCGCTCCTTCATGGACCACCTCCTCCCTCCTCCGTACCCTCCCTCCACCTCCCTCACCCACTAATTCCTCCACACGTGCTCTATACAGGATAAAACACGATAATACAATAACAAATATTTTGCCAAAGACTCAAAATAAGATATACTTTATGAATATATAGTTAATGTACCACACAAAATACGTCATCGTCTATCACTCATTGAAAGCCAGTTCATTATTTGTACAAGTGTGGTTTGGTTACCTGGTGGCTTCACTCCAACCTCTACTATTTCCTGCATCCCATTACGGATGCTCTTGGCTCCACAGGATTCACAATTAGCTCGGCTTGGACAAAACCTTAACAAGTCCATCCCCCACTGCAAGCCGAACTAGCCTGTAGACTATATGCAAATGGCTTCAGGGCAGACCACTATACTAGCAGCAGGAACATCTGACTAGAGCGCTACAGTCGACATCCTTTGATGGAATAGCTTTCCCAAGCACAACTCGGGTTCAGATCCTTCCTGCTCTTAGACAGGCTCCTTACCATGGATAATGAGTCACATCCATCTTCCCCTCTCATGAATCGCAGCCTGAATTACACATTAAGTATTCTTTTATTTTTATTTTCACTAACCTATCCATTCCAACATATTTCCCTGGTCTACAGACAACCTTAGAGAAGTGCACCTCAGTAGAAAGACTGTGTGGATAAGAAGTGGTAGATTAGCATGAAAGAGGTCACCAGCTTGCTTCCTACTGAGTGTTGAGGTTATTTGACCTCCAAAACATGACTGGAATAGCAGACATTTGATTTGCTGTCGACGAAGGTCATACGTACATGTTATTGATCAACAATTAATCAGCATGATTGGACTCCATTAGGCTGACAACACTCGTAAACATCCAAGAACTCAATCGAATTCCATATGCACTGCTCGCCACGAATACAACCACGCCAAGCCAACCTAAGCTAGCATGGAAATATACAGAGGATGCCATCATCGCCTTTGGTGATGCAGTGAATCAATGAAAGCTGAGGAAGATGCCAATAAATAAATGATATCTTAGTTGTAAGTTACAGTAACAGTAATGGTTTAAAGGTTGTTCCAAGTTCTGCACGGTGACCTGATAGCTGCTCTCCATACTGCACAGATCCCCTCAGAACCTCGCCCCAGGTCTTCCTCGGTCTACCGATTATTGTCTATCCAACAACTTCCATACTTCTAACGCTTCTCACACACTCATCATTATCCATTCTCTGCAAATAGCCAAACCACCCTAGTATTCCAGCATGCATCACCTCATTGGTACACTTGATACACAATCACTCTCAGATCTGCTCTCATTGGTTTCTCTCTAACTGTGGCATTTCTTTCCTCTCATTAAAACATTACGCTTTCCACAATGCAGTTCGGTCTGAGTACATGATTAGATTGATATCCAGAATTCGAAAATGGATATTAATCGTGATCATGTACTCAACCTTTAACTGTGTTGGTGGTGTAATAGTTTAGGGGCTTATGTTCTGGGTGTCGTGTCCCGAGTTCGAATCCCGGGAGGACCATATGCTTTCATTAGTTTATTCAAGTACATTGGTGTTTGTAATTGATGATTAATGTTAAGAATGGGGTGTTACTTATTGCACATCCATATCACCAAGTTCATTTCAGTGCTATCGAGTGTTTGATTGCCTACATCTTCACTAACAGATAAAAATCAGCAAATCTCTCACACATGCAGCCTACAACTTCCCCTTAGTGCAGAGGGAAAGACACCTCATTGTCAGTAGGGGTAATAAACTCTCCGGGCTTCTTTCGCCTACTTTTGACTTTTACAACAGCTAGCCTCTGCACCAACCCCAGCACTGATCATGTCAACCAGGTAGCAGAACACCTCAACATACTCTACAAACACATCCCATAATACCAACTTTCTTCACCAAAGGCTAAGTTTAGCGGTTCCTACAGCGTCTTAACAAATCTGAAAACTGTCAGAGTATCATAATTATCAACATTGTACACCTATTTTCAAGTTTACATGAGTAAACTATTATCTAGCTGATGGCTGCTTTCCACACTGCACAGTCCATTGTAACTTCCCTATTTTAGTTATGAACCCTTCACAACCATTACGTAATTATAATCTGGTTCCCCCCTGGTACTACTCTCCTTGCCGCGGTTGGGGGGCTTCGGGGCCGGCGACTGGAGCTTGATGGGGGATGGTTGTTGTAATTTCCCTCCCTCTCTCCCCTCGAGCTTTCGTCCTCAGCTTGACTAATTTTGAGTAGTTTTTCATTCCTCATTCTATGTTTTTCCCCTTCTATTCTTATTCTGTCCCATTCGGCTGTCCTCGGGCAGCCTATATCTCATGTCTGCCTGGCCTGGCTAGGTATCAGACTCCTGACCTGATTTGTCTCTTCGGTTGCTGTTGTGGCCGGACTGACTTGATTCCCTTCGATAATGCATTTTTTGCTTCGATGTGATTTTTTCTATCTTCGACCTGATCTCTCATTCTTCGCCCTGATCACTTCTTGGTTGGTGTTGCGGTGTAGCAGTTCTTGCCTCATCCTTCGGCCCTGCACTATAAGAGCTCTGATGTGGAGCTCATGTGGTTCGGATGAACTGGTGACATGGCGCAAAAATGTCTGCGTGACTTTACCTTCCTCGATTTGTTCCCCTACTGCCCTTCCCTCTCTATCTTGACTCCTTTAGTTATATATCTTGATTGAATCCTTCGGGCCAGCCCTATGAGAGTTCCTTTATGGAGCTCAGTGGTCTGGTTAAACTAATATTAAACAAAAATATATATATAATCTGGCTACCATTAGACGATTTTCTTTAGTTTATAATCTACCTATACGATTCAAATGGGTAAACACGACATCAATGAACCCTCTTAGTAACATAGGTCCTTCTTAAGCTAAACAAAATTATCTAAATTTAGCCAGAATTCAAAGGTAATAATGCGTCCTGGTGCTGTACAGATTTACTAAACAGTAGCCATCAAGGTTGTGGTGGTGGTGTACTGTTTGGTGTCAGTGGGGGAATGAGGTCAAAAGAAATAACAGCCATTATATATTATGTAATGCTGTCAAACATTATACTGTTATGGTATGTAATGCTATGGTTTATGATATGGTATGATATATTAGGACATTACGACATGAGACAGAAACCATACTTCTTAAGGATCACCCAGTTATTAACCTTTTCATTGCGGTTGCCATACTGGTACGTCCTGGAAATATTCTGGAATTATTAGCCCAATAAAAAACCTGTGGAGACGAGCGTGAGTGATCAGGAACGCGGCAAGCCCCCGTCCGCTCACCAGCAAGCCAGTCAGGACACTGACTCTCTTCAGTTTCCCCACGTCTCGCAAGATATATTCAGTGTTGCCAAAGGTAAATGTAGCGGAACATTGCTAATATTGCCAATGTCTGTAGTAAGGCTGCCGGTGAACCCCACTAGCTAGAGAGCTCGTGCTGGTGTCATTTGAAAGCTCTTGTCTTCTAGTTTGTTGCTGCAAACATTTAATTTAATTCAGGCCCTTGTTTAAGCAAACAAGAGTGCCTGAATGAGTCCTATTATAGCGGGAATTTGCCAGCACTGAAAAGGTTAACGTGTATGTATGTATGTATGTGTGTATGCAAATAATGTTAAGCACTAGTATATTGTGGTATGCTATGTGTATTATGTTATGCTATAACGTACCTATCAAAGTCGTGGTGTAGCGTGGCGTCGGTGGGAGAGCGAGGTAGAGAGGACGAACACTCACTGCCCTCGAAGACACTGCTGCTCGTATCAACCTCCAAGTCGAGCCTAAGAGGACACAAAAACAGGCCTTAGAGGACATAACAAAAACAAGCCTTAGAGTACACAAAAACCAGCACGAGCCTTCGAGTACACAAAAACGAGCCTAAGAGGACACAAAAATGAGCCTAAGAGGACACAAAAACGAGCCTAAGAGGACAAAAACGAGCCTTAGAGGACACAACATCGAGCTTTAGAGGACACAAAACGAGCCTTAGAGGACACTAAAACGGTTTTCAAGATGGATTTGAGTGATTAGTAAAGGAGAAATAATTAGAACTGAAAATAATTTAGCAAGGCATATTACACTATATTCAATGAGAGCTCTGTGGGAAAGCCCGATCGTGGCCATGGCCTTTCTCAGGGACTCGGGGCTGTTCGGCCAAGCAGCTTATGGAACAACAACAACAACAACAACACTATATTCAAAGCAAATAAAAGTATGAGAAAGTGAAATATAATACAATTGGTAACAAAAGCGCTCCAGAAACTATTACATGTCCGGCACTTCTTGTCAGATTCATTGGCTAGATATTGACCATAGTGACCATACAAAATCTTACTATAGCTTTTTTTTTTTTTTTTTAGATAACTGACAGAGAAATAGGTATTAATTATAATATAATTAGTATTATATGCTTAATAATGAAGCGTACACATAATGACGTATTATGGTATTGTATACAGCGCGAGTACTAGAGTCAAGATGGCGTCTATATGCTAATTTGTGGGACGCTAAGGTACGTTGGCCAAATAAGTCGTGTCACCGCTGTAATTACGTTTTGCTCGCTGTATGCTGTATAATGTCTGTCAGGTGTTGAATAGGGTGGGTAAGGATAGGAACATGTTTGTATATCTCACTCGAAACAATGAATTAATGCTTAGATAGTGGTGATACCAATTATTGATCGAAATATACTTGGTGCCGCGACTCACTTATTTGGGCAACTGTACAAAGTTACCCTCAGTTTCCTTCCGAGAGGGCTATTTCGGTCGTGGGGGGAGGGGGAGGGGGAGGGGGAGGGGGGGGGGGGGGAGGGGAGGCTTGGGGCGGACCTAACAGTGTTGCCAAATTTACGGTAGCTAATTAAATGCCAAATCTAGAGGTATTTACTTGGATCTAGCAGCATTGGTTTAATCTCGTTACATGAATGTTGGCGATATTATAGACACTTTAGGCATTTTAAGTGACATTCTACAGTTTATGGTATTATTCTAGTGATCTTTGGCATTTCATTACTATCTGTCGACTTTAGAGAACAGATCTAATGACATTCTGTTTGGTAAGACTGGGATAATTGTTTTGGTTAATGAATTTGTTTGCTATTTTAGAGTAAACATTATGACAAAGCAAAGCACATATACCTTATATGTCATATTAACATGTTTTGAAGAGTGAGAGAAAAAAAACAGAATTGGGTGAGATATGCTCTTGAGGTATAACAATAATATATAAAGCTAATTACCCTGGCTCGGATAGTAGAACACGTCATAATTTACAATGTAGTGAAGCGCATCAGACTATTGCTGTAACAACCTATTATTATATTGTGTCTATGTATCGAATAACTATACAGTCATAAGTTGAAGACATGTTTTGAGGAGTGAAAAATAGAAGTGAAAAAAAAAAAAAAAAAAAAAAAAAAAGTGGAAGAGTTTTGGCCTCCTTACAGTACATGGAACAGGGTACAGATAGTAAATTGTATGAGTATACAGGCCCACAAGTACAGTATACAGGCCCACAATTACAGTATACAGGCCCACAAGTACAGTATACAGGCCCACAATTACAGTATACAGGCCCACAATTACAGTATACAGGCCCACAATTACAGTATACAGGCCCACAATTACAGTATACAGGCCCACAAGTACAGTATACAGGCCCACAAGTACAGTATACAGGCCCACAATTACAGTATACAGGCCCACAATTACAGTATACAGGCCCACAAGTACAGTATACAGGCCCACAATTACAGTATACAGGCCCACAATTACAGTATACAGGCCCACAATTACAGTATACAGGCCCACAATTACAGTATACAGGCCCACAATTACAGTATACAGGCCCACAATTACAGTATACAGGCCCACAAGTACAGTATACAGGCCCACAAGTACAGTATACAGGCCCACAATTACAGTATACAGGCCCACAATTACAGTATACAGGCCCACAAGTACAGTATACAGGCCCACAAGTACAGTATACAGGCCCACAATTACAGTATACAGGCCCACAAGTACAGTATACAGGCCCACAATTACAGTATACAGGCCCACAAGTACAGTATACAGGCCCACAAGTACAGTATACAGGCCCACAAGTACAGTATACAGGCCCACAAGTACAGTATTAAGTAACACCCCGTTCTTAACATAAATCATCAACTACAAACCCCAATGCGCTTGAATAAACTAATGAAAGCATATGGTCCTCCCGGGATTCGAACTCGGGACACCACACCCAGAACATAAGCATCTAAACCATTACACCACAGTATATACAGTATACAGTAAACCTAGTTATGATGTATACCTATCGAGTATTGCTTGATATAAATTATAGCTTTGGCTGTGGAGGTCATAGAACAGTCACAGGCGGACACTATACCCAGTTCCAAATAGGTAAGCCAGAAATCCTGAATCCTAACCTTTGTAACTAAGAAAGGGATAGAGCAAATGGGCTGTACATTTTCAAACCTATTCCCTGGCTGACCCTTCCCAAATGGTACAGATGTTAGCTCGAGTTCTCTAGTCGTTTGTGAGTTATAAAGCTTAAAGTTGAAGAGTTTTGGCCTCCTTATGTGAAACAGGGTATAGGTTGTAATTCTTATGAGTATCCGGGCCCATAATTGAAGTTTATTTATGATTTAATAATCAAAATAATTCATATAAATATTTATTCATATTACATACCTGATTTTCTTGCAGTCCTTGATATCTTAGTCAAATATACTGCAAAAGTTTACTTACTAGACTGTAAGACTAGTATAATACCTTAGTTAAAGTAATATATATATATATATATATATATATATATATATATATATATATATATATATATAATTAGATAGATTATAAAACAAATAATACATAATATACTTAACAAAATGTTTCTAATATATTTTGAGGAGAGTTATAAGGTTTGGATAAATGTCCATTAATCTAAAAGGGCTGTTCATTCTATGGGGGTTTGTAAGGAGTCATTGCCAGTATACAGTATATTGAGGTTGTTATACAGTACACAAGGGAGGTTGGTCACTTGTCAGTCTAGGAGGTTGGTCACTGGTCAGTCTATTCATCACTATTCCATCTAAAAAGGCCAAGGTATCAATCTAATTTGTCATGGATAACTAGGCTACTTACTACACATATGAGGTCCAAAGGTATTCCAAGTTGTTCGATTATGGAGTAAAGTAGTGAACACGGGTGAACAAAGCCTTGTACAGTCGCGCTAATAAGTCTCGGCACCAAGTATGTTTTGATCAATAATTGGTATCAGCAATATCTAAGCTTCATTTCTTCATATTGAGTGAAATATACAAACATGTTCCTAGAGTTACCCACCCTATTCAACATCTGACAGACATTAATACAGCAAAGAGAAACCAAACGTAATGACAGCTGGGCCATGACTTATTAGAGCGACCGTACATTAGTGTTTAGTGTCCAGGAACCCCGGACACTGTTTGTTAAAGTGCCAACACCCAACACAAACTCTGTGTCTGTGTCGACTGTTTCTTGGACACTTAAATGTTTGATCATCACCGATTTGGTGGACAGTGTTCAGACCACTTGCGAGTTTCAGGCTATAAGGAAGTTGGAGCCGTAAGCATCGATATTAACCCGCTGTGTCGACTGTTTCTTGGACACTTAAATGTTTGATCATCACCGATTTGGTGGACAGTGTTCAGACCACTTGCGAGTTTCAGGCTATAAGGAAGTTAGAGCCGTAAACATGTAAACATCGATATTAACCCGCTGAGTCCCAGCTAGTTATTAATAAATGTACCACCAGGGACCAGCCGGTTTTTAATTTTTTTTTTCCAGAAACAATAGCGAATGGGTTAGGAATGAAGGAAAAACCACAAAAAAACGATAAAAAAGGTCAAAAATTGGTCCTACGGAGCCCCCGACAACGGATTTTACAAGAGTAAAAATATGAAGGCAATAACACCCAAACTTCCAGTTTTTGCACGCTCACGCGCACGCGGTTGGACTTTGAGAGTTTTCAACCATCGGCATGGTTGTGTGGGATACTTACACAGTTCCCATACAAATCTGAGCCCTCTAGGTGCCGTAGGACCAAAGTAATTGGGACCGGAGTAACACTGACGCAACTGTTGCGTCGCTGGGGTTTAGCGTTACATACATTGCTGACACAAACACTGCGTCGCTGGGGCTCAGTGGGTTAAACAGAAAGGCAATAATAAAGTAGGTCTTTGATGGATAGAAAGTATTTTGAATTTGTTTTTATATATTTCATATGCAATACAACCATATTTTAGCTCGTAATTCTTCTAAATATAAATTTAAAAATCTCCAACTTCCTTATACCCTGAAACTCGCAAGTGGTCAATGAGTTGTCCGGTCCCACGTGCTGACAACAGCCAATAAACTTGTGTCTACTCAGTGCAGCACCAGGCACAGTGGTGGATGGTAGAGGGTACAGTCATGGTTGATTTTATAGTGATGGATGATTGTCAAAGGATAGTTGATTTAATAGTGATGGTTAATTGTATGTCATATAGGAGCCACAGCCCTATCTCTGTCATGTGTGCAACTGAGCAGCTGGTGTCAATGTGTGTGTGGACGTAACATCGCACACACTAACAAGGAACACAGACACAATCATGTAGATGGTGTTTCCTGGAGATGAAACATTACAGCAGTGTGCATGGAGCCGAATGTAAATGAAAGGGAATTAAATATACATTGTGCCAACTATAAATAAGTCTCTTCGCTGAAAGCAACTTCAGGTTGCAAAGGGCTCTGATGGTAGCTACCTTCATTTAAGAGAGTATTCTCAGATAGAAACTCCAGAAGAAGACAGCCCTTATAAGAAGGCTCGCTACCTTTCTTCAATACCCAGAAGGAATACAGCCCTAAAGATGAATCCTAGTTCTTGAACAAGGCTTGGAGGTATTACTCAACATCATCTCCAGGGAGTCGTTGAGAGGCCTCTGGGTCTGCAAGTGGCTGTGGCCGAGGTCTTTGAATCTACAAGGTTTTCATTGATGGATGCTTGGTGGAAGAACATTAAGGGAGCCCACCTCGCTTTTTTTCTCTTTCTCTCCCTCTCTCTTTGGCTTGTATCCATTCGGCTCCATTCAGCCTACTGTTTTAAGACGTTTACCCCCATCCAGGTGTCAATATTTTCCTGGCGAGCGGTAGCGAGCCAGCATATATATATATTTGTTTTGACAGCAAACTAAATTTGTACATTTTTCGATATAAAAATTTCTCCGGCGAAGCCGGATTTCTCCATACAATGCTGGCTCGCTGTCGCTCGCCAGGAAGAAATAGACACCTGGATGGGGATAAACGTCTTAAAACAGTTGGCTGAATGGGGCCGAATGGATACAAGCCAAGGAAAGAGAGAAAAGGAGAGAAAGATAAAAAAAAAAAACGGTGACCCCCCTTAACAGTAAAGATGTATTTAAGGGAAACTGAGACCTTCATTGGAGGGGAACTATCTGGGGAGGAGAGAGAGAGACAGAGACTATCCAGGGAGGAGAGACAAAACTATCCAGGGAGGGTAGGGAGACTATCCATGGAGGGGAGGGGGGGGGGGGAGAGACTATCCATGGAGGGGGAGAGAGAGACTATCCAGGGAGGAGAGACAAAACTATCCAGGGAGGGTAGGGAGACTATCCATGGAGGGGGGAGAGACTATCCATGGAGGGGGGAGAGACTATCCATGGAGGAGGAGAGAGACTATCCATGGAGGGGAGGGGGGGGAGAGACTATCCAGGGGGGGGGAGACCCCATGGAGGGGGGAGAGAGAGAGACTATCCATGGAGGGGGGAGAGAGAGAGACTATCCATGGAGGCAGGAGAGATACTATTCATGGAGGAGGGGGGGGGGGGAAGACTATCCAAAATATCCATGGAGGGGGTAAAGAATCCACGGAGGGCGTTATAACCAACTTACTCAGTGTCATGGCAGTGTGGCTGAGAGTCTCGCTGGGGGTCCAAGAGTGAGGCTAACAGGTCTTGGAGGTGCTGGCCGCGACTGGTAGGGGGGAGAGGGGGGTGGGGAGAGAGCCATACAGAGAGAGAGAGAGAGAGAGAGAGAGAGAGAGGTAGATAAATGTATATAGATAGATAGAGATACATAAATAAACAGAGAGAGAGAGAGAGAGAGAGAGAGCAGACAACGTAGACGGACAGTAAATATAGTAAAAGATAATTGTCATACACATTGAAAGCAGACATGAAGAAAGGGAGAAAGGAAGAGTAATTGGGAAAAAAAAATGAAGGAACAAGGAAGGAAGGAAGGAGGGAAAGTAGGAAGGATAAAGAATGGAAGGAAGGAAAGAACGAAGGAGGGAACAAAGAAAGCAAGGTAGGAAGGAAGACAGAAGGGAAGGGAAAGAAGGAAGGAAAGAAAGAAGGAGAGAAAGAGGGAACAAAGAAATTAAGGAAGGAAGAAAGAAAGGAAGGGAAAGAAGGAAGGAAGGAAGGAAAAGAAGGAAGGAAGGAAGGAAGGAAGGAAGGAAGGAGGGAATAAAGAAAAAAAGGAAGGAAGGAAGGGAATAAAGGAAGGAAGGGGGAACAAAGAAATAAAGGAAGGAAGGAAGGAAATGCAAGAACGAAGAAAGGAAGGAAGGAAGGAGGGAACACAGAAATAAAGGAGGAAAGTAACAATGAAAGGAAGGAAGGAAGGAAGGAAGGAAAGAAAGAAAGAATAAAGGAAGGAAAGAAAAAAAGGAAGGAATTAATGAAGAAAAAACAAAACAAGGATATAAAGGAAGAAAAATAGGAAAACAAAGGATGGAATAGAGAAATTAAGGAAGAAAGGAATGAAGGAAGGAAGAATGAAAGGAACACAGAAATGAAGGAAGTAAGAAATGAAGGAAAGAAGAAATGAAGGAAGAAAGAAAGTAAGGAAGGAGGAAACAAAGAAACAAAGACAGGAAGGAAGGAAGGACAAAGAAAGAAAGCAACAACAAAATGAAGACAGAAAGAAAGAAAAGAAGAAAAAAGAAAGAAAGCAACAACAAAATGAAGGAAGAAAGAAAGGAAAGAAGGAGGAATCAAAGAAATACAAGAAGGAACGAAGAAAAAAGAAAGAAAGCAACAACAAAACGAAGGAAGAAAGAAGGAAAGAAGGAGGAAACAAAGAAATAAAGGAATACAAGAATGAAGAAAGAAAGGAAAGAAGGAGAGAACAAAGACATAAAGGAATACAGGAAGGATTACAGGAAGGAAGAAAGGAAAGAAGGAGGAAACAAAGAAATAAATGAAGGAAATGAAGGAAATGAGGACAAACAGAAGGGACAGAGAAGGGAAGAGGAGAAAAAAAAGAAGAAATTAACAATCTACTTAAAATCTGAAGAAAAGGAAGGCAATAATGACATTCAAAAGCAAAACAGTGAACAAACAACATAACATTTTACCAGAGACTAGACTAAAGAAACACTAAACACTAATCTATTTAAGGGAGGATGGTTAATTATTTATCTTATATGTATTTTTCTAGACCCCCATCAAACTTTACAAAAAAAAAAAAATAATAATAATAATAATAATCTCAATATAAATTTGTAAATTTTTCGGTATAAAATATTTCCGGCCGAAAGCCGATTCCTTCTAAAATTACAGACTCGCTATCGCTCGTCAGTATAAAATTGATACCTATATGGCACAAAAAGTCCTAATATTGACAAGGAAATAGGGCTAAATGTCTTAAGATCGCCAAACTAATAGAACGAACGTCTTAATATCACAACATTAATGGGGCTAAACATGAGGGCGAAAGGGGGGCAGAAAAAAGAATAACCATCCCCCCTCAACCTAAAACATTTATATATGTATTTTATACACAATGCACAGTCGCGCTAATAAGTGATGTCTCGGCACCAAGTAGGTTTTGATCAATAATTGGTATCACCAATATCTAAACTTTATTTCTTCATATCGAGTGAAATATACCAACATGTTCCTACACTTACCCACCCTATTCAACATCTGACAGAGGTTAATACAACACAGAACAAGCCAAACATTATGACAGCTGGGACATGACTTATTAGCGCGACCGCACTACGGGTGTTAAATAAACTAATTACACGTTGAACACATGATAATAATTATATACATGGTACCATATCTATGTCAACTTTCTAAATTAAGGGGGGTGACCTGTTTTGGTTCTGTCCTTTTCTATCTTTCTCTGGCTTGTATCCATTTGGCCCCATTCAGCCTACTGTTTTAAGACGTTTATCCTCATCCAGGTGTCAATTTTTTACTGGTGAGCGGTAGCTAGCCAGCATATTTTTTATTTTTGTTTGACAGCAGGCTAAATTTGTATATTTTTCGATAGAAAAATTTCTCCGGCAAAGCCGGATTTCTTCATATAATGCTGGCTCGCTGTCGCTCGCCAGGAAGAAATCGACACCTAGATGGGGATAAACGTCTTAAAATAGTTGGCTGAATGGGGCCGAATGGATACAAGCCAGAGAAAGAGAGAAAAGGACAGAAATAACAAAAAGCAGGTCACCCCCCTTAACCCTTTGAAGATTATGACGCACTTTGGCAGGTTACCCAGGCTATCATTAAACGATGTTATACAATTAGGATCTGTGAGAGTTATAAGGGTACAGACGATCTCAATTAAGGGGACCCCACCTCGCTTTTTTTTCTCTTTCTCTCCCTCTCTCTTTGGCTTGTATCTATTCGGACTCATCCTGCCTACTGTTTTAAGACGTTTACCCCCATCCAGGTGCCAATATTTTCCTGGCGAGCGGTAGCGAGCCCACACACATATATATATATATATATATATATATATATAGGCCTATTTGTTTTACAGCAAGCTAAATTTGTACATTTTTCGATAGAAAAATGTCTCCGGCGAAGCCGGATTTCTCCATACAATGCTGGCTCGCTATCGCTCGCCAGGAAGAAATCGACACCTGGATGGGAATAAACGTCTTAAAACAGTTGGCTGAATGGGGCCGAATGGATACAAGCCAGAGAAAGAGAGAAAAAAAAGCAGGTAACCCCCCTTAACCCTCTGAATTCCCTATACCCTTTCTAATCTGCACAAAATCGTTTAATAGTATCCAGAAAGCAGACAAGAAGCGCGGCATCGTATCTTCTAAAGAGTTAATGATAGCATGCTAGAATCTATACATAGACACATAATTATACGCTATAATATAGCTAAGACATATTACTTCAACATTGATCTGATGATGATGTTGAAACCACAATCAATAGTTGGGTTAAGGTGATTATTAGGTTAAGGGGAGATTTCCACTTGAGGGATTTTTTTTTCTTGACCCCCTTTCTCCCTCATGGTTAGCCCCATTGTTTTTTATATTTTAAGACGCTCGCCCCATTATTTTGGCGATTTTAAGAACTTTCGCCCCATTTCTGTCTATTTTAAGACTTTTCGTGCCATTTAGGTATCGATTTTTTCCTGGCGAGCGACAGCGAGCCTGTAGTTTAAGAGGAACTGGCCTTCGGCCAGGAAATTTTTCTACCGAAAAATGTACAAATTTATTTTGAAAGGGGGTCTAGGGGCTGTAATGTTAAGCTTGATGGAAGTCTAGGGAACTAACTAAAAACCTCCCATTAATATTAGTAATAGCACAAACTATAATTCAAGACGTAATAGGCGATTGACAGTAAAGTATTATAGGATCATGTGCTACTCATAAAGCCGGAGTCACACGAGCCCTTTTTCGAGCGATTTTTATGGGCAATTATGGTCTGGAAGCTTAACAAATTACACTTTATCAGAATTCAGCCGCCTAACTTACTATACCTTCAGTACCGATACCAGTACGAAAAAGTCCCGAAATAATACGAGAAAATAATTGCTCATGGAACATTGACGGAAAAGGCGCTCGTGTGACAGCGGCTTAAGGAGACTATTTTATTTATTATTTATATTTTTAAATATTAGTATTATATATATTTTTTTAAGTTTGCTCCC
The DNA here is from genome assembly GCA_032716605.1 of Paralithodes platypus. Classification (NCBI taxonomy): domain Eukaryota; kingdom Metazoa; phylum Arthropoda; class Malacostraca; order Decapoda; family Lithodidae; genus Paralithodes; species Paralithodes platypus. The sequence goes on along the minus strand of CM064568.1, from coordinate 46,705,457 downwards.
GAGACTTCTATTAAGTTTAAAAAAAAAACCCGCCAAAAAATGTAATGCATTTTTTTTTTCCCCTAGTAGAAAAGTTCCCGGCCGAAGTCTGGTTCCTACTAAATTACAAGGTTGCTATCGCTCGCCAGGAATATATCGATACTCAAATGGCACAAAAGGTCTTAATATTGACAAGGAAATGGGGCGAAAGGTCTTAAAATCGCCATACTATGGAGATGAACGTCTTAAAATCGCATATCAAATGGGGCTAAACAAAACCAAAATACTTCCCCTTATGATGCCTCACTCAGGCACCTGTATCCGTTAAGGGGAGATTTCCACTTAAGGGATTTTTTTCTTTACCCCCTTCTCCCTCTTGTTTAGCCCCATTGCTTTTGAGATTTAAAGACGTTCGCCCCATTAGTTTGGCGATTTTAAGAACTTTCACCCAATTTATGTCACTTTCAAGACCTTTCGTCCCATTTAGGTGTCGATTTTTTCCTGGCGAGCGATAGCGAGCCTGCAATTTAAGAGGAATCGGCCTTCGGCCGGGACATTTTTCTGTCGAAAAATGTACAAATTTATCTTGAAAGGGGGTCATGGGGGTGTAATTTCAAGCTTGATGGAAGTCTAGAAAACACACTAAAAACCTCCCCTTAACCCATATCGTCTGGTGTCTGATAATCCATATCAGAGTTTGCTAGTGGATACAAGTCTTAGGTGTGTTTTGAGTATTTGGGTCATTTGTTCGTGCTTCAAGTGAACAAGTGACTCCGCTCCACGTATCGGATACAAGCCCTTGTGTGACGCTGGCTTGACATAGTTCATAATGATAACAGCAAAAATAAGCAGGAATCTAGTAAAAAAAAAAAAAAAAAAAAAAAATCTAGTAAACAACACATGACCCTTAAAATATTAATAAACACAGATCATGCACAAAATATCCAATTTAAAGAAACCTTTGAATGTTTATAGAAAACTTTGACAGTATATAAGAAGAAAGTAAACAAACTAGAAAAAACTAAAGAACAACAGTAATACATAAGAGGGCACAAGGCTATCACTGCCAAAGAATCCATAACAATCAGTTGCATCCTTGATCATACGTAAAGAATTTAATAACACCATGATAAAAACACTAACAAGATACAAAAGGTTTATTTTATGACAGGTAATGGTCTTAAGGGGTATTAGTTCATTTGTTTGTTTTATTGTATGTATTAAATTGTATTTATCATTTTTCTAGTTTCCTCCCTAGACCTCTATCAAACTTTAAGACAATCCCAGGATCCCCCTTCAAGATATATTTGTACAATTTTCGGCAGAAAAATTTCCTGGCCGAAGGCCTATTTCTCCTAAATTACAGGCTCGCTATCGCTCGTCAGGAAAAATCGACACCTAAAGGGTCGAAAGGTCTTAAAATCGACAAACTAATGGGCCGAACGTCTAAAAATTTGAAAACGAAATGGGCTAAGCATAAAGGAGAAGGGTGTCCAGAAAAACCGCCCATCTCCCCTTAATTAACTATAATGACCGAGTTTATGTTTACTTATGGCCTTTCTGAGTCCCCAAACTTATATTCCATTACATTAATATTATACTTATGTGTTCTAGAGGACGACAACAAATCTACATTGAAAGAAAACATGCAAGTCCCTGAACATGGAGGGAGCCGCACCGAGGGGTAAACCTAGACAGACGTGGGATCAATTTGCGTGATCTGATCTCAAAGTTAATAACCTGACAAGTGAGGTAGGGCTGCCTGGAATGCTGCCATTTGAACGTGAGACAGAAACCGCACCACATGTGAACTAGTCGGTCTTTAAAATAATATAAGTCTACGATATCCTCAACCGAGCCTTCATCTGATTTGATCATTGTAAACTCATCCTCACAGGTCCTAATAGATGACAATAAAGCCGGTATCACACGGGAGCTTTTATAGTCAACATTCGATGATCAACATTTTCCTGGCAACATTTCGAGAATATTTTGCACTGGTATCAGACACTAGACTGATGATAGATGAATTTAGATGACAGAAATAATATAAATGTTTATCTCATAAGCTGCCGGACCAGTGTTGAGGAAAATTTTTGAGGAAAAAAGCGCTCGTGTGATACCGGTTTAAGGCTGAGGGATGGGGATGTGTTAGCCTCCAGAATTCATGCACAGTAAAGTATAATGCAATAGAATGTAAACTTGTGGATTCACAATTCAAACAGTAAGAAAAACTGTGTTCCTGTTAGCAGGTACCGGGTGATGGGGTGACATGGTAGCTTTGAACAGTTAGAAAGTTCTAACAATTGTCGCCTATGCTATGCTTTACCATCACGAAAGCTAAGGTTTTACATATCTGGAGGCTGCATCGAGATTAAGATGATCAAAATGGATCCTTTGGCAATGACTGTATCAAACAATATGTGACATACTGCAAACATACCAGTCATATCAATTATATACTATAACAAAATACAAAAATAACAAAAGGTGATAAGAGGAGAGACAACATTAGTAGATCAAACCAAAAAATGCAAACCAAATTACAAAAGCAAAATCATAGAAACCAAGTAAAATAATAGAATAGAGATTTATGGATAAAACCAGATAAAAACAGAACAAAATATAGATCAACCTGGTCAAATAGAATAATAAGGACAGTCAAAGGAAGATATTATAAGATGTTAATGATGGCCCTGTATCCTGTAATTTATGAAACTGAATTACAGAAACGACAGCCCACAGTAAAAACTCCTCTTTATCCATAGCCCGGTATGAAAAAACAAAATACCATTAACAAACCCGATAATGATGATAACGAATGACGCACGATAAGCCCCAATTTCCCCCCCCCCCCCCCCGCTCCACCCCACCCAACCACCTTCATGTGTTTGTAATCGGTTGTTTGTTTATGTTAAGGGGAGATGATGATGGAGGGTCGTTTTTCTAGTCCCCCTTTCTTCCTCGTGTTTAGCCCCCATTAGTTTTCAGATTTTAAGACGTTCGGCCTAATTGCTTGGTGCTTTTAAGATCTTTCGTCCCATTTCTTTATCAATTACAAGACATTTCGTGCCATTTAGGTGTCGATTTTTTCCTGGCGAGCGATAGCGAGCCTGTAATTTTAAGAGAAACCGGCCTTCAGCCAGGACGTTTTTCTATCGAAAAATTTACAAATGTATCTCGAAGGTGGCCTTGGGGGTGTTTTCAAGCTTGATAGAGGTCAGGGAGCAAACAACAAACCTCCCTTAAGATGGGGATGGCTCAATGTCTCGCTTGCTAAATTAAACAGCGGGCTATAGGCACCTTAAGGGGGTAGTGCTTAGTTTTTGGTCTATATATTTATTTATTAATATATTTTTGAGTTTCTTTGTTAGACCTCCATCAAGCTTAAAGAAAACACCCCCTAGACCCCCTTTCAAGATATATTTGTACATTTTTCGGTAGAAAAATGTTCCGGCCGAAGGCCGGTTCCTCCTGAAATTACAGGCTCGCTATCGCTCACCAGGAAAACAATCGACACCTAAATGGAATGAAAGGTCTAAATATTGACAAAGAAATAGGGCGAAAGATTTCAAAATCGCCAAACTAAAGGAACAAACGTCTTAAAACCTCAAAACTAATATGCTAAACATGAGGGAGAAGGGGGTCCAGAAAAAGCAAGTAGTATCCCCTTAAATGGTCAAGGAATGGATAACAAGGGGTTTTACACGGGGGTATCACACGAGACCTTTTCTTGGCAACTTTCGATGGCCAACATTTGTCCGGCAACATTTCTGGGATCATTCATTTACACTAGTATAGGAAACTAGACTGAATTATATCAACAAATACATGTGGTACTCCCAGGACTCGAACCTAGGACACTTACACCGAAATTCCGCGCACTTATGCATTACGCTATCAAGACAGATAAATAAAGGTTTACCACAATAAGCTGTCAAGTGTCAAACCAGTATTGACGACAAAAGTTGAGACAAAAGGCGCTCGTGTGATACCGGCTTTAGCTTACAATGTTATATTGTATATACAACGAGCATGAGAGAAAAACGTGCAAAGCTAAACAATGCAATTGAAAGGCTGAACACTTGGGTTGGAATACAAGGAGAGAAAGAGGGAAGGCAAAGAGGGCTGGATGTTTTCTATAGGGAGACCATTACCATCTATGTACACTCAGTGGCGCTAATAAGTCATGTCTCAGCTGTCAGTACGTTTGGCTCGCTCTGTGGCGTATTAATGTCTGTCAGATGTTGAATAGGGTGGGTAAGTGTAGGAACATGTTGGTATATTTCACTTAAAAAGAATAAATTATGTGTAAATATGGCTGATACCCGTTATTGATCAAAACAACATAATTGGTGCCGAGACATGACTTATTAGGCCGACTGTACTTATACCCACCAGTCTCAGTATTAAGGGGAGATTTCCACTTGAGAGATTTTTTTCTGGACCCCTTTTTCCTTCATGTTTAGCCCCATTGCTTTTGAGATTTTAACACGTTCGCCCCATTAGTTTGGCGATTTTAAGAACTTTCACCCCATTTATGTCACTTTTAAGACCTTTCGTCCCATTTAGGTGTCAATTTTTTTCCTGGCGAGCGATAGCGAGCCTGTAATTTAAGAGGAACCGGCCTTCAGCCTGGACATTTTTCTACCGAAAAATGTACAAATTTATCTTGAAAAGGGTCAAAGGGGGTGTAATTTTAAGCTTGATGGAGGTTTAGGGAACAAATTAAATACCTCCCCTTAAATCTGCCTGCCAGTGTAATACAGTGTTGCACAGTATAACCCTTCTCTTGCACAGTATAACCCTTCTCTTTCACAGTATAACCCTTCTCTTGCACAGTATAACCCTTCTCTTTCACAGTATAACCCTTCTCTTGCACAGTATAACCCTTCTCTTGCACAGTATAATCCTTCTCTTTCACAGTATAACCCTTCTCTTGCACAGTATAACCCTTCTCTTTCACAGTATAACCCTTCTCTTGCACAGTATAACCCTTCTCTTGCACAGTATAACCCTTCTCTTGCACAGTATAATCCTTCTCTTTCACAGTATAACCCTTCTCTTGCACAGTATAACCCTTCTCTTTCACAGTATAACCCTTCTCTTGCACAGTATAACCCTTCTCTTGCACAGTATAACCCTTCTCTTGCACAGTATAATCCTTCTCTTTCACAGTATAACCCTTCTCTTGCACAGTATAACCCTTCTCTTTCACAGTATAACCCTTCTCTTGCACAGTATAACCCTTCTCTTGCACAGTATAATCCTTCTCTTTCACAGTATAACCCTTCTCTTGCACAGTATAACCCTTCTCTTTCACAGTATAACCCTTCTCTTGCACAGTATAACCCTTCTCTTGCACAGTATAATCCTTCTCTTTCACAGTATAACCCTTCTCTTGCACAGTATAACCCTTCTCTTTCACAGTATAACCCTTCTCTTGCACAGTATAACCCTTCTCTTGCACAGTATAACCCTTCTCTTTCACAGTAATCAGAGGGAGAATATGCCAGGAATCACAACATTTCCGCTAAAGTGTAAAACCCGGAGCGATAGTCTGAACTGGATATTGGGTGTCCAACATTCAATTCGTTTGTTCCCACTTCCTCCAAATATAAAGAGAAAAGGTCCAGACTGAGCACCATTGTTTACACATTTACCCTGGTCTTCCGGATCCCTTGGGTTTCCGGATCCCTGGGGTACAACATAGAAGGGTTTACTGTACACCATTTATATATTAAGGGGGGGGGTCAACGGTTAAGGGGGGTCAACGGTTAAGGGGGTCAACGGTTAAGGGGGTCAACGGTTAAGGGGGTCAACGTTTTTTTTTTTTTATCTTTCTCTCCCTTTCTCTCTTTCCCTGGCTTGTATCCATTCGGCCCCATTCAGCCAACTGTTTAAAGACGTTTATCCCCATCCAGGTGTCGATTTCTTCCTGGCGAGCGATAGCGAGCCAGCATTGTATGGAGAAATCCGGCTTCGCCGGAGAAATTTTTCTATCGAAAAATGTACGAATTTAGCTTGCTATCAAAACAAATATATATATATGCTGGCTAGCTACCGCTCGCCAGGAAAATATTGACACCTAGATGGGGGTAAACGTCTTAAAACAGTAGGCTGAATGGGGCCGAATGGATACAAGCCAAAGAGAGAGGGAGAGAGAGATAAAACAAAACAAACGGTAACCCCCCCTTAAGGACACGAGACTGATCACAGACATGAAAAAGGTAAAGCATCATAACCCCTGCTTTAAGTACAACATGGCAAATATTTTCTGGAAAGTTGGTGATAAGATCTCCCTATAGGGTAGGTCTTAGGAGGGAGAGTCCTTACGGAGGGTGGAACACAAACAAAACTTACTTACCTTATATTACCTTATATTACCTTATATTACCTTATATATTACCTTATATTACCTTATATTACCTTATATTACTAACGTGAACAACACTAAAGTCACCACTGTATCAATTGTTGTGGCTGGTATAGTCATTTAAGGAGAGACAGACCATTTTTCTGGACTCCCTTCTCCCTAATGTTTAGCCCCACTAGTTTTGAGATTTTAAGGCGTTGGTTCCATTAGTTTGGGGATTTTATGACCTTTCACCCCATTTCTTTGTCAATATTAGGACCCTTCGTGCCATTTAGGTGTCGAATTTTTCCTGGAGAGCGATAGCGAACCTGTAATTTTAGGAGTAATCGGCCTATGGCCGGGACATTTTTCTACCAAAAAATGTACAAATTTATCTTGAAGGGGGGTCTAGGTTTTTTTTCTAAGCTTGATGGAGGTCTAGGGAGGAAACTAAAACAAATATATGAATAATGACTTAATAAGACCAAACAAACAGCCACTGTCCCCTTAAAGGCCTACATATTTATCCAAAAGAGTATAATTGGAACTAAGAGCATCTGCGTACTTGGCCCAACCCCAATGATAGCGCCAGCTGCTGTGACCACCGCAATAAATAACATTAAGGACGGAAAAGTGGCAGGGAGTTCTGGCATTGTCGCTGAGATGATAAATGCTTCATAAGCCATAGGATTGAGATTTTTCACTTAGCTAATTAACTCAATTATTAGGGAGGGAATGAAGATTTGGAGAGACAGAAACGAGCGAGGTACGTGGAGAGTAAGAGAGTGGTGAAGAGAGTAGTGAAGGAAAGTAAGAGAAGAGTAGAGGAGGAATTTGGAAGGAATCTGAATGTAAATAGGAGGGAGTGAAAGAAACTGTTCTGAAAAGAAGTCAAGAAAGTTAGGGAAGGTAGCAAGGGAAACAGTAAGGGTGTGGAAGATAATAATGGGAGAATGCTAGCTGAGAAGCAAGAGAGTCGAAAGATGGAGGGAGTACTTCAACTAGTTGCTAAATGTAAGGAATGAAGTGCCAGCAAACATAGTTGGATGGGGTATGGGAGAGAGAAGAAGAGAAGTAGTGGAGGAGGAGGTGGGGATCAGGAGGTCAGAAGTGTGGAAAGCCATGAAAAGAGTGAAGTTGGGGAAAGCACCAGGAATAGATGGAGTGTGTGGGGAAATGTTGAGGTATGGTGGTGAGATAGTGGTCGAATGGGTATGGAAAATGTGCAAACTAGCATGGGAGACGGGGAGTGCACCTGATGACTGGAAGACAGGCATAATAGTCCCCCTGTATAAGGGTAAAGGGGAAAGAGGAGTGTGTGGTAACCACCGAGGAATATGTCTTCTAAGCGTAGTAGGGAAGGTGTACAGTAGGGTAGTGATTGAGAGAGAGAGAGTAAGAACGGAGAAATGGATAGGTGACGAGCAGGGCGGTTTTAGGAAGGAAAGAGGACGTGTAGATCAGATTTTTACCCTGAATTGTGTTGTGGAGAAATATCTGGAGAAGCAACAAAAAGTGTATGTTGCCTTTATGGACTTGGAGAAGGTCTATGACAGAGTGGATAGAGAAGGTATGTGGAAAGTACTTAGAATATACGGAGTAGATGGTAAGTTGCTGAAAGCAGTGAAGAGCATGTATGAGGGTGCAAAGGCGGCAGTACGTGTGGAGAATGAGCAGAGCGAGTTCTTTGACCTGAATGTTGGGTTGAAACAGGGGTGTGTGATGTCCCCGTGGTTGCTTGCTGTATACATGGATGGAGTCATGAAAGAAATACAAGGAAGAGCAGTGGATGTTGGTGTATCGCTGATAAGGGAGGGAAATGAGTGGAAGCTACCTGTACTGCTGTTTGCTGATGATACAGTTCTGATGAGCGATAATGAATGAGAGTTGCAGGGTCTGGTAAATATGTTTGGAACAGTGTGCGGAAAACTGAATCTGAAGGTAAATGCGGGGAAGAGTAAGGTTATGATCTTCTAATGGGGTGAAGCCACAGAGTGTGAGGTGAAGTTGAACGGTAAAGCTATGGAGGTTGTCAGCTCATTTAAGTATCTGGGCAGTGAGTAAAGATGGGATTATGACAGGGGAAGAGGGTTGTAGGAACGTGAAAGCAGTATCAAGAAATAGGGTGGTCATTATGGAATTGAAGAAGTCCTTGCATGACAGTGTGGTAATCCCGACACTGACTTACGGAAGCGAAGCATGGACGTTGGTTGAGAGACTCAGACCAAGAGTGAGAGGGGTGGAAATTAGTTACTTGAGAAGTGCGTGCGGAGTTATATGGAGGGATAGACAGACGAATGAGGAAGTAAGAAGGAGGTGTGGTGTGGAGGTAGATGTGCTGGAAAGTGTGAAAAGGAACACCTTGAGATGGTTTGGCCATATGGAACGTATGGGAAGCGAGAGAATGACTAAGAAGGTGTACGAGAGCAAGGTGGAAGGACATAGAGGGAGAGGTAAACCGAAAGAGATGTGGAAGGATGGAGTAAGGAAGTATATGGATGAAGGCGGTGCTGGATGGGAGGAGGGGCGTCGACTGACTGGGGACAGAGGTGCATGGGGGCGGTTCGTTCGTGGCCACCCCTTCGGGGATCACGGCATCAGGCAATAGATAGATAGATAGATAGATTAGGGAGGATGTGGTACAATCAATGTCATCTTCATAGTCAGGCATTTGCAGGAACGGTATTTATGTTGGTGGGCCTTTGATAGGGTGCCCAGAGATGTCGTGTATTGGGCTATGAGAAAACTTGCTGTAGAAGAGTGTTTGGTATGTGTGATAATGAAAATGTACAAGGAGGTCAGTGAGAATGAAAGAATAGCGAGAGAGATGCAACATTGCAGCGAAGAGAGAGAGAATACTGAGAGTCGGTGAGTAGACGTGAGTCAATGAGACGAAAGGTTTTCCTTTCTACTAAGTAAAGAAGTGCTGTGTGAGAGGATCCTCACCACATATGCAAATAATATTCAATACATGGCCGAACTGTGCCCCAGTACAGAGCAAGAAGCTGTGAAGGGGTAAAGAACCGCCGGAGGCAGATGAGCACACCCAGCTGCTGGGAAGCTGTTTTAGCAAGAGTGATAATATGGTCTTTCCAAGAGAGATCCGAAGAAAAAGAGACACCGAGAATACTGAGAGAAGATGAGGGTTTGATTTGTATATTGTTGAAGTATAAGGGGGAAGTGCGGGAGTTCTTGAAGGTAGATAGGCTAAATGGAGAAATTAGGTTTTGGAAGCATTGCATTTCCAATAAGTGTCAACTCTGAAATAATGAATAGATTATATAAATGTTATCGGTTGTGCTGGATAATTGTTTTGTAGACGGCAAAAAAAGCGATATATGAGCGAATAAAAGTCTAAAGGTGTGTAAATGTCTTCTTTGTTCATTAATTCTGTATATTTGTCTTGGTATTTTTTATTTCTGTGACCAATTTAGCGTGCGGTACCCACGCCTATCACGTTAAAAGGAAAAGTTAAGGGGATATGGGCCGTTTTTCTGGTCCCCTTTCTTCCGCATGCTTATCCTCATTAGTTTTGAGGTTTTAAGACGTTTGACCCATTAGTTTGTCCATTTAAAGACCTTCCACCTCATTTCTTTGTCAATATTTAACCCCCTCAGACAGGAATAGTTAACTTACTGACGAGGAGGCGGACCGCCCGGTATTTTCCCCACAACAGTCAAAATCACACTGATCACACGTTAGGAGTCGTCGGAGAAATTTTGGGTTGCCATCAATCGACAGATTCTGATCTAACTTACCTAACTTACTGAGCTCAAAATGGCGCACAAGCGTCATATAACTTATTATAGAGATATTAAGATAAGTTCATGTGACGCGATCGCGTCATATGAGTATGTGGGCAGAATCGCCATATGACACGATCGTGTCATATGAATCGGAGGGGGTTAATATTGACAAAGAAATGGGACGAAAGGTCTTAAAATGGACAAACTAATGGGGCAAACGTCTTTCGTGCCCTATAGGTGTCGATTTTTTTCCTGGCAAGTTCGCGAGCCTGTAATTGTTGAGGAACCGGCCTTTGGCCCTGACATTTATCTACCGAAAAATGTACAAATTAATCTCGAATGGGGATCTAATGGATGTTTTTTTTTTAAAGTTTGATGGGGGTCTAGGGAGGAAACTAAAAATAAATAAATGAATATAAAAATAAGTAGACCCCCCCTCAAAAAAATAAAAATAAAAATAAACCACTCTTCCCTTAAGAATGATGATCGTCGACTTCTATAGGGACATTCCAGGGCAGGTGTGTCAACTACTTACAGTACAGTGGCGACTTTAGTGTTACTGACGTTAACACATCAATAGGTCCAGGGGGTTTGTGACAAGAGGGAAGCTCGGGTTGGCTAATAGGGTGACTTTTAACTATAAACATTAACAATATACTAATCCTGGCTAACCCCTTCAGTACCGATGCCTCTTTTCACTATATTCACCATGTACACTCGGATGCCATAGTCTCTAGCCCACTCATAAATATTCGCCGACTTCACTTATTTCTATTTATGGAAATATATATCTGAAAACGAATTTATGAATATTATTAACCCTTTCAAGCTCCAATACGCATTTCTCTTTTGTTTGCTGGTAATTATTAGACGATTTTATTCAGATTAGGAAGGGTATTTATGGAAGTCAGAGGGTTGATTGAGAGAGTCTTTACCCTTTTAATACCCACAGATCCTCCCTAAGCTGCATAAAATCGTCTAATGATAGCCAAAACATACTGCTAAAACGCGTCAGAGCTTCAAGGGGTTAATTATAGATCAACTACAAAACTATTTATACTATTTATTGAAAAGCAAATTCAATCCAGATAACTACTATAATTGCAATCCAGATAACTACTATAATTGCAATCCAGATAACTACTATAATTGCAATCCAGATAACTACTATAATTGCAATCCAGATAACTACTATAATTGCAATCCAGATAACTACTATAATTGCAATCCAGATAACTACTATAATTGCAATCCAGATAACTACTATAATTGCAATCCAGATAACTACTATAATTGCAATCCAGATAACTACTATAATTGCAATCCAGATAACTACTATAATTGCATAAAGAAAATAATAAGAGTTCCAGGAATTCTTAGGAGTGGGTTAGAGACTATGGCATCCGAGTGTACCTTGCAAATACTGTTAAGAGGGGATGGGCTGATTTGTCTGGTCCCTCTTCTCCCTCGTGTTTAGCCCCATTGGTTTTCGGATTTTTCAGACGTTCGGCTCATTAGTTTGGCGATTTTAACACCTTTAGCTCCATTTCGTTGTCAATTTTAAGACCTATCGTGCCCTTTAGGTATCGATATTTTACTGGCGACCGATAGCGAGCCTGTGATTAATAAAAGAAATCGGCCTTCGGCCAGGACATTTTCCCACTGAAAAATGTACAAATTTAACTTGGGGGGGGGGGGGGGATCTAGGGGGTATTTTTCTAAGTTTGTGGGAGGACTAGCGAGGAAAATGAAACATAAATATATCTATCTACCTATTAACTCAGGCCCATTCCCCATTTTATTATTATTATTATTATTATTATTATTATTATTAATATACCAAACAAACAGCCACTAGCCCCCTCAACTGGTAACTTGAGCAGGAAACTTTGCCGCTGTTCCGTTCTTCCAAATACCAATACAAACTCTGCATACTAATTTGTGTTGCTTATATTTGATTGATCTATCTAAATCAGTTTATCTTATCTCCTATTAAGGGGAGGTTTCTAGTTTCCCCCCTAGACCTCCATCAAGCTAAACAATTACATACCCTTGACCCCCTTTCAAGATAAATGTGTACATTTTTCGGTAGAAAAATTTCCCGGCCGAAGGCCGCTTACTCTTAAATTACAGGCTCGCTATCGCTCGCCAGGATAAAATCTACACCTAAATGGCACGAAAGGTCTTAAAATTGACAGAATGGGGCGGAAATTCTTAAAATCACCAAACTAATGGGGCAAACGTCTTAAAACTCAAAACCAATGGGGCTAGACATGAGGGAGAAATGGGTCAAGAAAAAAGTCCCTCAAGTGGAAATCTCCCCTTAAGCCCTTCTGTACCGGCGATGTCTTTTTAATATTATTCTATATATATATTATTATTATTATTACATTTATGCTATTATTATTATTATTATTATTATTATTATTATTATTATTATTATTATTATTTAATCTATTATTATATATTTAGCCGATTTTGTGCAGTTTAGGAAGGACATAGGGTAGGTAATAGGATGAACTCAGATAGTCGGTAGCCTGTTAATAGGGAGACGTACTCCCTAAGCTGAATAAAGTCATCTAACAGTGTCCAGATTATACTACAAAGGATGTCACCGGTACTGAACGGGTTAAGCTATCTCATCACTACAAGCTTCTTAGGGTAGTGGTCATTTTTGGGTCTAATTTTAATGTATATATTTATTTTACAGTAACTTTGCTAGACCTCTTCTATCCCGCTTTAAAAAAAACACTCCCTAGACCCCCTTTCAAGATAAATTTGTAAATATTTCGTTATTAGAAAAATTTCCCGGACGAAAACCGATTCCTCCTAGAATTACAGGCTCGCTATCGCTCATCAGGAAACAAATCGACACCTAATTGGCACGAAACATCTTTATATTGACAACAAAAATGGGGCGACAAGTATTATAATCCCCATACTAATGGAACGAACGTCTTAAAACCTCAAAGCTAATGAGACTAAACATGAGGGAGAAAAAGCCACTAACTCCCCCATAAGATACGTCCAATCAGCAATTATATTTCACAACCGACCTATATGAAAAACACCTATAGGATGACAAGTAATTTACCTACATATGTATTACTATTTATATATATATATATATATATATATATATATATATATATTACTTTGTGCTGGAGGGACCTTGGTGACCCTGGTCTCTCTGGGTCTTCTCCTGGATGACCTAGATGTGTGTGAATTTGTATTTTGTGTTTGTGTGTTCATTGTTTGCTGTTGTGTTGTCCTCATTCGGGCTCTGTCTTGCGTCGGCCCCAAAAAAAAAAAAAGTTAAGTGGGGATTGGGCCTGAGTATATAGATAAACTTTATTTATTTATCTATTAATTACTGTATTTGTTTATCTATTTATTACTTTATTTATGTATCTATTCATTACTTTATTTATTCTTGTATTTACCTCCCTTTTTATTACTATCGTACCACTATCTACTACTTTCATTTATTACTATCGTACCACTATCTACTACTTTCATTTATTACTATCGTACCACTATCTACTACTTTCATTTATTACTATCGTACCACTATCTACTACTTTCATTTATTACTATCGTACCACTATCTACTACTTTCATTTATTACTATCGTACCACTATCTACTACTTTCATTTATTACTATCGTACCACTATCTACTACTTTCATTTATTACTATCGTACCACTATCTACTACTTTCATTTATTACTATCGTACCACTATCTACTACTTTCATTTATTACTATCGTACCACTATCTACTACTTTCATTTATTACTATCGTACCACTATCTACTACTTTCATTTATTTGCCTACAAATTTATTACTATCATTCCACTATCCACTCTTTCTATTAACAAACAATCCTTAAGGGGAGAGTTTTTCCTTAATGGTTTTTGTTTGCTGTACCCCCTTCTCCCTCATGTTTAGATTTTAAGACGTTTGCCCCACTAGTTTGGTGATTTAAGACCTTTCGCCCCATTTCTGTCAATTTTAAGACCTTTCGTGCCATTTAGGTGTCGATTTTTTCCTGGCGAGCGATAGCGAGCCTGTTTTTATGAGGAACCTAAAATTATGTTTTTTAGGAGGAACCTAAAATTCGGGACATTTTTCTACCGAAAAATGTTCACATTTATCTTGAAGGGGGGTCTTGGGTGCATTTTTTTAAAGCTTGATGGAGGTCTAGGGAGCAAACTAAAAACCTTCCCTTAACCCCTTCAGTACCGGTGACGTCCTTGTAACTTATATCCTGGCTAATATTAGATGATTTTATTCAGTTTCAAAGGGGCTAGCTCCAACAATTAACAGGTTGCGAACTATCTCACTTAACCCTCTTCACTACCACAGATCCTCCTTAAACAGCACAACATCGTCTAATTATAGCTAGATTAAAAAAGGCCTCGCCGGTACAGAGGGCGTACACATCGTGATAAGAACCCCGGACGCCAACTTAAGGGGGTAGTGCTTGTTGTTTTTGTTGTTGTTCCCTAAGCTGCCTGGCCGAACAGCCCCGAGTCCCTGAGAAAGGCCATGGCCACGATCGGGCTTTCCCACAGAGCTCTCATTGAGTGTAGATTGTGTTGTTGGCGTAAGTGGTTGTGTGAAATGCAGTCTTCTATGATGTGTTTAATGGTATGGGGTGCTGTGTTACATCCCGGGCAGGCGTCGACAACGGAGTCATCCAGTCTCTTCTGATAGCTCAAGAGAGCTGGAGGGGAGTGCTTGTTGGATGATATATTAATTTATTTATGTATATTTGAGTTTCCTCGCTAGACCTGTTTTTGTGTTTTCCCTGTTCTTGCTCTGTCTTGAGTCGGCTACCCCCAAAATGGGGATTGGGCCTGAGCATATAGATAGATAGATAGATAGCTAGACCTCCATCAAACTTATAAAAAATACCCCATAGACTCCCTTTCAAGATAATTTTGTAAATTTTTCGGTAGAAAAATGTCCCGGCCGAAGGCCGATTCCATCTAAAAGGCTTGCTATCGCTCGCCAGGGGAAAAAAAAAAAAAAAAAAAAAAAATACAGACCTGTATATGACGCGAAAAATCTAAATACTGACAAAGAAATGGGGTGAAAGGTCTCAAAATCGCCAAACTAACGGAACGAACATCTAAAAATCTCAAAACTTATGCTAAACATGAGGGAGAAGGGGGTTCATACAAAGCGACTACCTCCCACTTAAATGTCCCAAGTCCCTAAGCAGCCATGATCCCGGGAAGGTGAGGCATTAAGAGGAGGTTTTTAGTTTGTTCCCTAGACCTCCATCAAGCTTAAAGTTACACACCCTAGACCCCCTTTTATGATAAATGTGTATATTTTTCGGTAGAAAAATGTCCCGGCCAAAGGCCGATTCCTCTTAAATTACAGGCTCGCTATCGCTCGCCTGGAAAAAATCAACACTTAAATAGCATGAAAGGTCCTAAAATTGACAGAAGTGGAGCGAAAATTCTTAAGATCGCCAAACTGATGGGGCTAATGTCTTAAAATCTTAAAAGCAATGGGGCTAAACATGAGGAAAAAAAGGATAAAAAAATAAAAACAAAATCCCTCAAGTGGAAAAATCTCCCCCTTACGGGTTGCCATCCATGACTTACTGGTCCGGGGCGGGAGGGCAGCGGCGGCGGAGTAGAACGTCCAGGGCCTCCGGGTGCGAGTCCATCAGGTGCTGGAAGGTCTCATCCAAAAGCTCAACCGGTACCTGAGACAAGGAGTTAATAGACAATTGTGGTAATATCATCTTTCCAAGAAAGGTTGAATGTAAAAGATACACCAAGAATATTGAGAGAAGATGAAGGGTAGATTTGTATTTTGTTGAACAATAATTGATAGACTGTGGAATGTTGCTACGGGTAGATAGAGGGAGAAATTCAGTCTTGGAGGCATTGGAAGTAACAAGATTTTCTATGCCCCAATCAGAAGTAATTGATAGATCAGAAGATAGGCGTGCCATGGCCCTGTCACGTGAGTTTTGGAGTGATTGCATGCTGGGTTGTTGAGAAAAATGGTTGAATAGTGTAGGGTAGAGTCATCAGCATATAAGTGGATAGTACTAGAGGCACAGTTGAAGAGGTCATTAATGAATATTATATAGAAAACTCGAGACAGGACAGAACCCTGAGGAACACCGGAGTTGATAGGCTGAGGAAGTGAGCAATGGCCGTCCACAACTGCAGCTATGGAGCAGTCAGGAAGGAAATTAGAAACAATAGAAAAAGTCTCACCGAGAGTTAGTAAGATAAGCAAAAAGATCACCAGTAGAGCGGCCCTTAAGGAAACCATACTGGTGATCTGAAAGTAAATTATGGGAAGATAAAAGCTTAAGAAACTTGTAATTAAGAATAGCTTCAAAAACTTTAGAAATACAAGAAATTAGAGCAATTGGACGATAATTGGAGGGTTGAGAGCAGTCACACTTCTTTGGGACAAGTTGAATGAGAGCAAACTTCCAGCAAGAAGGAAAGATTTTAGAGGAAATACAGAGGCGAACGAGTTTGCCTGGGCAGAGAGTCAGCACGGAAAAACAGTTTTTGAGTACAGTACAACAGGAGGAACACCATCCAGTCCATACGCCTTCTACTATTTTTCAAGCCCAGAGAGGGCAGAAAGTATATCCTTAAAAGTTATTATGATATTAGGCATAAGTAAGTGAGAAGGGGATGGAGAGGGAGGAGTATCGGCGGAATCATTCAAAGTGGAGTTTTAAGCAAATGTTTGAGCGAAGAGTTCAGCTTTGTCAGAGGAAGAGGTGACGGTGGTACCGTCAGAGTGGAAAAGAGGAGGGAAAGACGAGGAAGTGAAATTGTTGGTGAGGTTTTTGGCTAGATGCCATAATGCTTGCAAAGAGCTAGATTTGGAAAATTTAGAACATTTATTATTGATGAAAGAGTTTTTGGCGAGTCGAAGAACAAATTTGGCTTGATTCCGGGCAGAAACATACTAAGCACGAAAATACCGTTTGAATGCTTCCTTCTTATTGCTGACAGCAGTACAACAAGCGTGAGTTAACCAAGATTTTTGTGAGTTAGTTTGAGAGAAAGAGAATGGGATGTATACTTTCATGCCCGAAAGCATTACCTCGGTAATGCGATCAGCAATCTCTGAGGGTCCCCGGCCATGGAAGCAAAAATAATTCCATGGGAAATCAAAGAAGTGCTGCCGTAGAGCCTCTCAGTCGGCAGCGTTAAAATGCCACAAGCGCCGCTAGCTGGGGGGATAAGAAGGCCATACTGGGTGGACAAGACAGGTGACAGAGATAAGGTTATGATCGGAGGAGCCCACCGGAAGGAGAAGATATACAGTGAAAGCAGAAGGATTGGATGTTAGAAATAAGTCAAGAATGTTGGGCCAATCTTCTGGGCGGTCCGGGATACGTGTGGGGTGCTAAACTAACTGCTATAGGTCAGTGAAATGAGAGGAGAGCCATTGGTGGTGGTGAACATTGAAATCTCCTTAGATGGAGATTTCAGAGAAGGGAGAGGTGGATGGAATGTGTTCCACTTCAAAAGTAATATAGTCAAAGAATTTTAGTCAGTAGAATTAGGGGTGAGAAAAACAGCACAGATATAATTAGTGAGGGAGTGACAAGATAGCTTAAGCCAGAGAGTTGAGAATTCAGAAGAGTCAAAGTTGGGAACACGAGAGCAAGTTAAATTGTTGTGTACATACACACATTATCCACCTTTGGCTTTGAATTAAAGATAGTGATAGTAGGAGGAGACAGAGAAGGGTTTCCTGTCCGTTGCTTTACACAACTGGGTTTCGGTGAGGACGAGTAATTCAGGTTTGATGTAGAGGGTTCCAGTCATTGACATTGTGAAGACGAAGGTTTGTGCTACATTTAGATTTAATATTTATCTAGGTTAGGCCATTCCATCACTCATATATTAAGGGTTGAATGACAAGAAAAAACAGCTAATTGCTGAAAACCGCCCAGACAGAGCGAGGGAATATTTACAGCACCCCCCTTCCCCCCTTTAATTTGAGAATAGACCTAGAACCTAACTTCACATCCAAGTAAGAGTGTGAAAGACTGTGCAGTTTTGTACTTCAGAAGGACAAAGTTTGCCCTTGGTTGCACTTAAAGAGAGGGGGTTTATTGTACACAGCATGTATTTTGTCAGTCAGAAATTACATTTTTGCAACAAAGTTCGACAATCCAGAGAGTTGATAGAAGTTTCTAAAGTGATTCATATGTTGATTCTACTCATTTGAATATGACATTTATGGAGTCATTTTATATTTACAAACATAAATTGTCTTCAGAAATGCAATATTCAATGGAATAGAATCATAATGAGAATGAATGATAAACGCATAAAAAATTCTCTGGATTGTCGAAGTTGGTTGTGAAAACATAATTTCGGAATGACATAAACACAACACTTCACATATCTATTGACCTCTCACCTCAAAGAGCTCCTTATTATGGTCTATCATGGCCCTGACCACATTGATGACCTCTATCCTCTCCTCCGCTCCGTCCGCCAGAGTGGACGTGGATGGCTGGTCACTCCCGGGCTTCACCGAGTGCAGGATGTTCGGGGCAAACAGCGTGGCCAAATTACTGCTGTCCATACGGTTGCCTTGGACAGTCTCTCCTGTTGGGATTGATCACTGTCAGCGAGGTGGAGGTATATTGTTAGGAATTGAAACATCATCCCAAGTCCTTTTCGATCTACTTCTATTTGACCCATCTCAAAAATTCATACTAATCCTCTTCTTTACCCATTTGTTCACAGCCCTAAGGAAGATATGAAATTTATCATGGCAAAAAGTGTTTTCTATTGTCAGCATACATGCAGAGATCTGCTTGTAAAGAAATGGTTTTCTACAGAGGTTATCATTGTTAACAAGTTCCATCCACCTGCCCTCTTTAGTTGCCTCTTACCACATGTACAAAGTTCATGGAAAGCATATGCATTCCTCCGCGATACAGAAGCCCCTTTCCTCAAGGGAAAGCTGTTAATGACAGTAACATATAACTTTAACCATTTCAGAGCCCTACAAAGAAGATGGTAACAAAACTACTCCACACAGTCCAAAGACACATCCTCTACGTTCTCCCAAGCTTATAGGTTGGCCTTACATGGGTCACACAAACCTCACCACTTCTTGTAATTAATCATGTTTAGACAGGCTTGACTTAAGGTTAGTTTTGGTTAGGTAGTGCTACTTGAAGTTGAGGAACTAATGTAAGTTCCATGAAAACATTAATATTAAAAGGTTAAGCCCGTCGGTACACCATAAGAGTTCTCCAGAGAACAGAGTCACTGCTCTGAAAGACATAGTAAGTGCACTAGTAATCTAAGAAGCCATGAGGGAGAAGTAAGGCATTATTTACAGCCTTGTACGGTCGCGCTAATAAGTCATGTCCCAGCTGTCATTACGTTTGGCTCCCTCTGTGCTGTATTAATGTCTGTTAGATGTTGAATAGGGTGGGTAAGTTCAGGAACATGTTTGTATATTTCACTTGATATGAAGAAATGAAGCTTAGATATTGCTGATACCAATCATTGATCAAAATATACTTGGTGCCGAGATATCACTTATTAGCGCGGCACCAAACCATTATAGTCGCCTCTCGGTCCATTTGTCCATTATAGTTTCTCACCTCCCGGAGAGACATGGTCCTCGGAGTTTTCAGCCACGGTAGCGAGGAAGATCAGGAGAGAGTACAGAGTGTCCCTGTTGGCGGTCGGCATCAGTTGGATCAGGTGTTGCAACGCCTCAAACTGCAACTTGCGATTCCGGATTTCTGCAATGATGATATATGTCTTAAGGGGGCCCACCTCGCTTTTTTTTTCTCTCCCTCTCTCTTTGGCTTGTATCCATTCGCCCCATTCAGCCTACTGTTTTAAGACGTTTACCCCCATCCAGGTGTCAATATTTTCCTGGCGAGCGGTAGCGAGCCAGCATATACTGTATATATTTTTGTTATGACAGCAAGCTAAATTTGTAAATTTTTCGATAAAAAAAATTCTTCGGCGAAGTCGGATTTCTCCATACAATGCTGGCTCGCTATCGCTCACCAGGAAGAAATCGACACCTGGATGGGGATAAACGTCTTAAAACAGTTGGCTGAATGGGGCCGAATGGATACAAGCCAGAGAAATAGAGAAAAAGAGAGAGAGATAAAAAAGCAGGTGCTGCAACGCCTCAAACTGCAACTTGTGATTCCGGATTTCTGCAATGATGATATATGTCTTAACCCCTTCTGTACCAACGACGTCCTTGCCCCTTTATTTTGGCTACTATTAGAGGATATATATTCAGCTTTGGAAGGACATCTACCATTTAACAAGCGACAAACTATCTCGATTAATCCTTTTGGCTACCATATGTCCTTCCTAAGCTACATAAAATCATCTAAATGTAGCTGAAATGAAGTACAAAAGACGTCACCGGTACGGAAGGGGTTAAGGAAGATGATATGGAGGAATCTGAGAATATGGATGTTCAATAAGATTTCTCTATTAGTAAACACACTACAACCCTAATGTACAGCCTATGACCCACAAATGACTCCCTTCCCATGCGTTCTGTCAAAATAATGGACTGGAATTGACCACTTGCGAGTTTCTGGCTATAAGGAAGTTGGAGCTGTTGACATCGATAGTAAACAGAAATGCAATAATAATGTAGGATTCTGATGGTTAGAAAGTATAGATCATTGGGTTTTATGTATATATAAATGTACTAGAACCGTATTTTAGCTGGTAATTCTGCTAAATATCGATGTCTACAACTCCAACTTCCTTATAGAACGAAACTCGCAAGTGGTCAATTGGTCCATGGTAAAGTTGGTTGGTGAAAAAATATAATGAGTAATGATTCAGGCAGATACAGTTGCAGTCAGGTAATGGTTTAGGTGCTTATGTTCTGGGTGTGGTGTCCCGAGTTCGAATCCCGGGAGGACCATATGCTGTCATTAGTGTATTCAAGTGCATTGGGGTTTGTACTTGATGATTAATGTTAAGAACGGGGTGTTACTTATTCCTGGTACCTCCCAACTATATACACCAGTCAGTAAGAGCTAGCTAAGGTAGCACATTGACTCGATTTACAAGGCAAACAAACATTATTTCAAACAATGCATCTCCATGTCTGAATTGTCTGGCAGGCTCGCTATTGCTCACCAGGAAACAATCGACACCTAAATTGCACAAAAGGTCTTATATTTTGATAAGTTCTTTTGCATTTATCTTGTGTCGTCCCTGTTTTGGTTTGTATATTTTGCAATTTTTACATTATAATTTGACAGAAATGGGGCGAAAGTTCTTAAAATCGCCAAACTAATGGAGCGAACGACTTAAAATCTGTGCACGTAGGACACTAGGTTAGGTTATTCTAAGGTACACTCGGATGCCATAATAGTCTCTAACCCATTCATAAATATTCGGGGACCTCACCTGTTTTTATTTAAGGGGAGATCTCTACTTGAGGATTTATTTTCTGGACCCCTTTCTCCCTCATGTTTAGCCCCATTGCTTTTGAGATTTTAAGATGTTCGCCCCATTAGTTTGGCGATTTTAAGAACTTTTACCCCATTTTAAGACCTTTCGTCCCATTTAGGTGTAAAAAAAATCCTGACGAGCGATAGCGAGCCTGTAATTTAAGAGTAACCGGCCTTTGGCCGGGAAATTTTTCTACCGAAAAATGTACAAATTTATCTAGAAAGGGAGCCTAGGGGGTGTAATTTTAAGCTTGATAGAGGACTAGGGAACAAACTAAAAACCTCCCCTTAACCCCTTCAGCACCATGACGCCTTTTTACCTTTGATTCTGGCTAAAATGTGATGATTTTTGTGCAGTTTCAGAAGGACCTATTTTACTAAAAGGGTTTATGGAGATCGTATTAACCCATTTGAGCCGCATAGGTCGATCACGAACTAAAGAAAATCGTCTAATGGTAACCAGAATATGATGATAATTACGTCATGGTGGTAAATGGGGAAAACAAATTATGAACACAATTTTCTAAACATTAACCCCTGCAGTACCAGTCCCGTTCTTTTAACTTTATTCTGGCTACTATAAGACGATGTTATTCAGTTTCCAAAGGGCCTCCGGAAACTGAACGGGCTTCGAACAATCTCACTGAAGCCCATTTACGACCACAGATCCTTCTTAAAGTGCACAAATTCCTTTAAAAAAAATTAGAACAAAATTAAAAAGACGTCGCCGGTCCATAACTACGGTATATATGCAATTAAAAAGACGTCGCCGGTCCATAACTACGGTATATATGTAATTAAAAAGACGTCGCCGGTCCATAACTACGGTATATATGCAATTGAAAAGACGTCGCCGGTCCATAACTACGGTATATATGCAATTAAAAAGACGTCGCCGGTCCATAACTACGGTATATATGCAATTAAAAAGACGTCGCCGGTCCATAACTACGGTATATATGCAATTGAAAAGACGTCGCCGGTCCATAACTACGGTATATATGCAATTAAAAAGACGTCGCCGGTCCATAACTACGGTATATATGTAATTAAAAAGACGTCGCCGGTCCATAACTACGGTATATATGCAATTGAAAAGACGTCGCCGGTCCATAACTACGGTATATATGCAATTAAAAAGACGTCGCCGGTCCATAACTACGGTATATATGCAATTAAAAAGACGTCGCCGGTCTATAACTACGGTATATATGCAATTGAAAAGACGTCGCCGGTCCATAACTACGGTATATATGCAATTAAAAAGACGTCGCCGGTCCATAACTACGGTATATATGCAATTAAAAAGACGTCGCCGGTCCATAACTACGGTATATATGCAATTTACTGAGAACCAATTTCTATCTAAAAAAATCAATCTAGATAGTTATAATTGCCTAAAGAAAAATAGAGGGGGTCCAGGACTTCTTACGAGTGTACTGTGACACCTAAATAACACAAACAGTCTTAATATTGACAAAGAAATGGGTCGAAAGGTCTTAAAATCGCCAAACAAATGGGCCGAACGTCTTATAATCTGAAAATTAATGGGGCTAAAAATCAGGAAGACAGGGGGACAGAAAACCGGCCCATCTCCCCTTAACCCTTTCCGTACCAGCGACCTCTGTTATATATCATTATAGCTATATTTTGACGAATTAATGCCATTTAGGTAGAACATTTGGCAGTTATGAAGGTTAATTGAGATAGTTCGAAGACATATTATTAACCCCTTCTATACCGGTGATGTACTTTTCATTATACTCTGAAACTATTGGACGAATTTTTTCAGTTTAGGAAGCATGTCTACCCATTAAAAGGCTACATACTCACTCAATTAATCTTTTTAGCTACCGTATATGACTCCTAAGCTTCATAAAATAGTCTAAATATAGGTAGAATATAGTTAAAAAGACGTCGCCGGTACAGAAGGGGTTCTTCACTAAATGATATAGTTATAGTTGCCAGAATATAATGGAAAGGATGTCACAGCTGTACAGAAGAGGCTAAGGGGAGATGTCTACTTCAGGGACTTTTTTCTGGATCCCTTTCTCCCTCATGTTTAGTCCCATTGCTTTTGAGATTTTAAGACATTCGCCGCATTAGTTTGGCGATTTTATGAACTTTCGCCCCATTTCTGTAAATTTTAAGACCCTTTGTGCCATTTAGGTGTCTATTTTTTCCTGGCGAGCCTGTAATTTAAGAGGAATCGGCCTTCGGCCCGGACATTTTTCCACCGAAAAATGTACAAATTTATCTTGAAAGGGAGTCTAGGGAGTGCAATTTAAACTTGATGGAGGTCTAGGGAACAAACTAAAAACCTCCCCTTAACCCTTTGAGTACCAGCGACGTGTGTCAGGTTTTATTCTAGCTATAGTTGGACGATGCACTGCAGCTTAGGAAGGATCTGTGATCGTTAAAAGGGTTGGTTGAGGTAGTTTGAAGCTTTATTATTGTTAGTGGTCCTTCCTAAGCTGAATACAATCGTCTAATAGTTGCCAGAATATAATGAAAAGGACGTCCCTGGTACTGAAGGGGTTAAATTAAACCCATATATTTTTGTCTACAGTTTGTTTGCATTGAAGTATCTGAGGTGAAGCCATTATATTTAGGGGGCTGATGAGTGATTGATGCTTCTGAATGCTTGAGTGATTGGTGCTTCTGAATGCTTGTGTGATTGGTGCTTCTGAATGTTTGTGTGATTGGTGCTTCTGAATGCTTGTGTGATTGGTGCTTCTGAATGCTTGAGTGATTGGTGCTTCTGAATGCTTGTGTGATTGGTGCTTCTGAATGCTTGTGTGATTGGTGCTTCTGAATGCTTGAGTGATTGGTGCTTCTGAATGCTTGAGTGATTGGTGCTTCTGAATGCTTGTGTGATTGGTGCTTCTGAATGCTTGAGTGATTGGTGCTTCTGAATGCTTGTGTGATTGGTGCTTCTGAATGCTTGTGTGATTGGTGCTTCTGAATGCTTGAGTGATTGGTGCTTCTGAATGCTTGTGTGATTGGTGCTTCTGAATGCTTGTGTGATTGGTGCTTCTGAATGCTTGTGTGATTGGTGCTTCTGAATGCTTGTGTGATTGGTGCTTCTGAATGCTTGTGTGATTGGTGCTTCTGAATGCTTGTGTGATTGGTGCTTCTGAATGCTTGTGTGATTGGTGCTTCTGAATGCTTGTGTGATTGGTGCTTCTGAATGCTTGTGTGATTGGTGCTTCTGAATGCTTGAGTGATTGGTGCTTCTGAATGCTTGTGTGATTGGTGCTTCTGAATGCTTGAGTGATTGGTGCTTCTGAATGCTTGTGTGATTGGTGCTTCTGGATGCTTGTGTGATTGGTGCTTCTGGATGCTTGTGTGATTGGTGCTTCTGGATGCTTGTGTGATTGGTGCTTCTGGATGCTTGTGTGATTGGTGCTTCGGAAGGCTTGTGATTGGTGCTTCTGAATGCTGGTGATTGTTGAGTGATTGGTGCCTCTGAAGGATTGTGATTGGTGCTTCTGATTGCTGGTGATTGGTGCTTCTGGATGCTTGTGTGCTTGGTGCTTCTGGATGCTTGTGTGATTGGTGCTTCTGGATGCTTGTGTGATTGGTGCTTCTGAATGCTTGTGTGATTGGTGCTTCTGAATGCTTGTGTGATTGGTGCTTCTGAATGCTTGAGTGATTGGTGCTTCTGAATGCTTGTGTGATTGGTGCTTCTGAATGCTTGTGTGATCGGTGCTTCTGAATGCTTGTGTGATCGGTGCTTCTGAATGCTTGTGTGATTGGTGCTTCTGAATACTTGAGTGATTGGTGCTTCTGAATGCTTGTGTGATTGGTGCTTCTGAATGCTTGAGTGATTGGTGCTTCTGAATGCTTGTGTGATTGGTGCTTCTGAATGCTTGTGTGATTGGTGCTTCTGAATGCTTGTGTGATTGGTGCTTCTGAATGCTTGAGTGATTGGTGCTTCTGAATGCTTGTGTGATTGGTGCTTCTGAATGCTTGTGTGATTGGTGCTTCTGAATGCTTGTGTGATTGGTGCTTCTGAATGCTTGAGTGATTGGTGCTTCTGAATGCTTGTATGATTGGTGCTTCTGAATGCTTGTGTGATTGGTGCTTCTGAATGCTTGTGTGATTGGTGCTTCTAAATGCTTGTGATTGATGCTTCTGAATGTTTGTGTGATTGATGCTTCTGAATGTTTGTGTGCTTGATGCTTCTGAATGTTTGTGTGCTTGATGCTTCTGAATGTTGTGTGATTGATGCTTCTGAATGTTTGTGTGATTGATGCTTCTGAATGTTTGTGTGATTGATGCTTCTGAATGTTTGTGTGATTAGTGCTTCTGAATGCTTGTGTGATTGGTGCTTCTGAATGCTTGTGTGTTTGGTGCTTCTGAATGCTTGAGTGATTGGTGCTTCTGAATGCTTGAGTGATTGGTGCTTCTGAATGCTTGTGTGATTGGTGCTTCTGAATGCTTGTGTGATTGGTGCTTCTGAATGCTTGTGTGATTGGTGCTTCTGAATGCTTGTGTGATTGGTGCTTCTGAATGCTTGTGTGACTGGTGCTTCTGAATGCTGGCTTCTTGTGGGCGAACCGTTACACGTATTCTTCTCCTGTCACCTATTTTGCCTTTCTCGTGTTTCTTGCTGATCCTCCCTACCCCTTGTGGGAGTAAACAGGGCTGGCTACTGACTGACTGGCTGACTATTGCCCCTGTTCCCTTACTTAACGTCTTGTCCCGGAAGCACAATAGATAACAAAATAAGCACTACCCCCCTTAAGGGAGCCCACCTCGCTTGTTTTTTCTCTTTCTCTCCCTCTCTCTTTGGCTTGTATCCATTCGGTCCCATTCAGCCTACTTTTTTTAGACGCTTACCCCCATCCAGGTGTCAATATTTTCCTGGCGAGCGGTAGCGAGCCACCACATATATATTTTTGTTTTGACAGCAAGCTAAATTTGTAAATTTTTTGATGGAAAAATTTCTCCGGCGAAGCCGGATCTCTCCATACAATGGCTCGCTATCGCTCGCCAGGAAGATATTGACACCTGGATGGGTATAAACGTTTTAAAACAGTTGCCTGAATGGGGCCGAATGGATACAAGCCAGAGAAAGAGAGAAAAGGAGAGAAAGATAAAAACAAATGGTGACCCCCTTTAAACCCTTCTGTACCGGCGACGTCTTCTTCACTTTACTCTGGCAACTATTAGACGATTTTGTGCAGTTTATAAAAGGCCTCCAGCAATTAACAGCCTTCGAACTATCTCAATTCACCCTCTTGGCTACCACAGATTCTTCTCAAACTGCACACAATAGTCTAAATATAGCTAGAATATAATAAATAAAAAGACGTCGCCGGTACAGAAGGGGTTAAGGGAGCTCAGACGGTATTGTGCAGCATAATTTACTAGTTCGGCTCAATGGTTTAAGGAAGGGGTTTAGTTTGCTCTCTAAACCTCCATCAAGCTAAAAAAAAACACCCACAAGACCCCCCTTCGATATAAATTTGTAAACTTTTTCAGTAGAAAAGTCCCGGCCGAAGGCCGATTCCTCTTCAAATACAGGCTCGCTATCGCTCGCCAGGAAAAAATCGACACCTAAATGGCACGAAAAGTCTTAATATTGGCAAAGAAATGGGGCAAAAGGACAAACATCGCCAAACTAAAGGGGCGAATGTCTTGAAATCTCATAACTAATAGGGCGAAACATGAGGGAGGAGGAGGACTCTAAAAACCAACTGCCTCCCCTTAAACCCTATAATGTTTTAGTTAGTGTTTACCCTGTTCCCTTACTTTGCGTCTTAATAAATGGATGGTATAGGTCCCTGGTGAGTAGGGGCTCTGGTAGGTCTCTGAAGAACTCCTTAAGCAGGGTGGCCACATCATGAGGACAGTGGTCTTCCGTCAGCCACACCTCACGACCACTGTCAAACTCCTCCCGTAACTGCAAAAGGAGGAACACAGATAGATATACGAACATTTAGGTATATATTGTCTTTTTATTTTATATAATTATATATACAGTATATATGTCTGTGCACAGGCATTTTGGCTCAAACATCCTTGGTTTTGGCCCTGTCACTCTTTCAACTATGGGGGAGGCACTCGCTACAGGCAGTTCTGCCTTTTCTATCCCTCACTCACATAGAACAAAAACACATATATATATAATTTAATTATTTATATACAGAATTGCCAGCTCATTGAAGTGGTTAATTGGTGCAATGCTGCACTAAGAATGGACAAAAATACTTTTAGTACCTTTGAGGTAGGCCTACATGGGAAGAGCAGTTAATATACCTAAACCTTAAGGGAAGGCTGGCCGTTTGTTTGGTCTATTAATTAATGGATTCATATATTTTTTTAGTTTCCTCCCTAGACCTCCATCAACCTTAGAAAAACACCCCCTAGACCCCCTTCAAGATAAATTTGTACATTTTTCGGTAGAAAAATATCCCAGCCGAAGGCCGGTTCCTCTTAAAATTGCAGGCTCGCTATCGCTCGCCAGGAAATAATAGACACCTAAATGGCACGAAAGGTCTTAAAATTGACAACGAAATGGGACAAAAGGTGTTAAACTCGCCAAATTAATGGGCCGAACGTCTTATAATCTCAAAACTAGTGGGCTAAGCATTAGGGAGAAGGGGGTCCAGAAAACAGTCTGCCTCCCCTTAAGTTAATGACATTAAGGAGAAATCAAATGAAGGCCGTCAATTAAATTTGAGATAATGCATATACAAATTATTATATACCTTGTAGACTGACAGACGGCCCTCTTTGGATAACAGAGCCCTCTGCACTTATTTGTAAAGCAAAATGATAGTTCCCACACAACGTATCTGTGGTGTATGAAGCAACTAATATAGAAGATGGTCTGCTGGTTCTACCAAATTGAGGGTTGATGGTCCTACATAGTTTTCTTGATAAAAATTGAGGGTTGATAAAAATTGAGGCTTGATGAAAATTGAGGCTTGATGGTCCGATTATAGTTTTCTTGATAAAAATATACTTTAAAAAATAGACAAAATGAAAATAAACACCATGTGAGGAAGACCACTTTATTGAAGACGTTTCGCATATAGCTTCATTGGTCTGATGAAGCTATAGGCGAAACGTTGTCAATAAAGTGATCCTCCCCACATTGCGTTTATTTTCATGGTTTTCTTCCTCAACTTTCTCGCTGCGTGATAATGAGGAGTGCCAGCCTGAGGTAAAACTGACCCAGAGGGAATCTTCTGCTGGAAATTCTATATTGAAGAGAGACACTCTCCCAAAAATCTCTTCACCTAACCCTGCGCCATTTAGGGGATTCAGTTTAAGGGCAGATGGGCCGAATTTTTGGTCTATTAATTCATTTATTCATGTATTTCTTAGTTTCTTCGCTAGACCTCCATCAAGCTTAGAAAACCCCCCCCTAGACTCCCCTTCAAGATAAATGTGTACATTTTTCGGTAGAAAAATGTCCCGGCCGAAGGCCGATTCCTCTTAAAATTTCAAGGCTCGCTTTCGCTCGCCAGGAAAATATCGACACCTAAATGGCACGAAAGGTCTTATAATTGACAATGCAATGGGGCGAAAGGTGTTAAAATCGACAAACTAATGGGCCAATCGTAATATCATCTCAAAACCAATGGGGCTTAACACGAGGGAGAAAAGGGACCAGAAAAACGAGCCATCTCTCCTTAAAGAGTTTGGACTATTTCTTGACCACCAGGAACTGAGCACTGACATATCTTCGGGTCTTCCCTTGGCTGTGGCTGACTTCTTGGAATCTGCAGGGTTACCATAAGGGTTCCTTGGGGAAATAATGTAAACAGTTAATCAGGCAAATTACTGTACGGTGGCGCTAAAAAGTCATGTCTCAGCTTTCATTACGTTTGGCTCGCTCTGGGCTGTATTAATGTCTGTCAGATGTTGAATAGGGTGGGATTGTGTAGGAACGTGTTTGTATATCTCACTCAAAAAAGAAGAAATCACGTATAAATATTGCTGATACCAATTATTGATCAAAGCATACTTGGTGCCGAGACATCACTTATTAGGCCAAATGTACTCTAACTTAACTCTCTTAAATGTACTCTAACTTAACTCTCTTAAGGATGGACTCTCTTTCCAGATGATGACACCCTGATAATGCCGATGTCCAGAGGTGTACATTTAATTTAAATTAATACAACTATACCCAGCGGTCAAAGCATGAAATAGATAATAATAATATAATAATAATCGTCCGGTTATTTATATAGCGCCCGTATCTCCTCCTTCGAGGATTCTCAAGCGCTTGACACTTCTTTAATCAACCAGAGACCATTACCCATCTCCCTTGCTCATGGGGAGACGGTAACTGCCGGCTATGTCTCAGAAAAACTTTTTAATCTGAGCGGGGATTGAACGCGAGACTGCAAGATGCGAAGCAGTGACGCTATCAACTGAGCCAGCCGGACGGCTAAATAAACTATATAAATCATTACTATAGAACTCACTTGTCTGACTCTCTTTTTAGATGATGACACCCTGAAGATCCCGAGTGTGTGCATCCCGCTGCCCTCCAGGTGCCTCAAACAAGTGCCGACCAGGCCGGGGATCTGCGGCCCTGACTCCACACTCAGCAGGTCCGGGCAGGTGGTGGTAGTGGGGGGCAATAACAGGTCACCACCAGGCCCTACCACCAAACCACCCACCACACTACCGCTGCTGCCGGGTATTAGACTCGGTCGCTTGCGTTCCAAGTTGAGGCTTTCTAGAGAACCCGTCGTGCTCTGGAAGAAGAGACGAGTTGAGAGATCTTTCATGTAACGTAAACAACCCGTCTAAAGTCACTACCTCATTACCACCACTTTACAGCAGCCGGGCATTAGATTTGACCGCTTGCATTCCAGGGTGAGGCTCTCTAACGAACCTGTCATGCTCTGCAAGGGAGATGCCAGTTGAGGGATTTATGTTGTAACATCAATAATACTAAACCACACCGCGAACCCTATCGTTGCTGCTGAGTATTGAACTCGGCTGCTTATGTTCGAGGTTAAGGATTTATAGAGAGCCCGTCCTTCTATGGAAGGAATATAATTATACCAAAATTGGAATTAAAATTAAAATTTAACAATAATTACAAAAGATGAATATAACTGTAATGCCCTGTACCCGAAAATCCCGCAACCCCAGTACCGTACTACCCGATATCTCAACCCCAGTACCGTACTACCCGATATCTTAAAACCTGGGGAGTTTTCGGGAGGGTTAAATTCCCTTCGCAACCAGCATTTCATTGGCAGCAGCGGTGGGATTTAACCCTCCCAAAAACTACCCAGGTTTTGAGATGCCTGGCGCGGGGTTCGAACCCTGGTTAGCGACCTCAGTAGGTCAACCAGACCCGCGCGGTAACCCACTGTACTACCACGGACGTTCAATAGGATATCAACCTTAGTTCTCCTTGAAAGAACCAGGTGATAGTCTCGTGATGATTCATGTGATGGGTTTATTAGACTTCGCCATCAACGAATATTTTACGTTATCCCAGACGTCAATTTAGGTAGTACGGTACTGGGGTTGTGGGATTTTCGGGTACAGGGCATTACAATAACAATATGTAGAATGGCTTAATAGACTGAACTAATTACATGAACATTTTTGTGAGCCCCATAATTATTCAATTTCACTATATGAAAGGGAAAACACTGAACAACAAAAATGTTACTGTTACATAAGGTCTTATATCAGACGATAATTAAACGCTAACAGTAAGTGTTTAAGGGAGCCCACCTCGCTTATTTGTTTATCTTTCTCTCCCTCTCTCTTTGGCTTGTATCCATTCGGCCTCATTCAGCCTACTGTTTTAAGACGTTTACCCCCATCCAGGTGTCAATATTTTCCTGGCGAGCGGTAGCGAGCCAGCATATATATATTTTTGTATCGACAGCAAGCTAAATTTGTACATTTTTCTATAGAAAAAATTCTCCGGCGAAGCCGGATTTCTCCATACAACACTGGCTCGCTATCGCTCGCCAGGAAGAAATCGACACCTGGATGGGGATAATCGTCTTAAAACAGTTGGCTGAATGGAGCCGAATAGATACAAGCCAGAGAAAGAGAGAAAAGGAGAGAAAGAGAAAAAAAGAAGGTGACCCTCCTTAATTCATAAGAAACATATACGATTTACAAGATTGATTACAAAAATGATGTCAACGTCAGAATGTCATATACTGTACAATATTTCAGTATCTATTAACCCATAAAGTACCAGGGACGACCTTTTCGTCATATTCTGGCAACTACTAGAACTAGACGATTGTATTCAGCTTAGGAAGGACCTCTAGCCATAATCAGACTCCAAACTATCTCAACCAACCCTTTTAACTACCACAGATCCTTTCCTAAGCTGCACAATATCGTCTAAATATATCTAGAATACAACGTAAGACACGTCGCTGGCACAGAAAGGGTTAATTCATAGGAAACATATATGATTTACAATATTAATTATATTTGAACTGATGCCAACGTAATAATATGTTATACTGTAAAATATATCAACATGTAACCCTAAAGCATTTTTTTTGAGCGTCTCCAAAGAGATCTATATACTTTACATGAATGGTCAATATATTGGCAGATGAGTTTAAATATTGATAAATGCAAGGTATTAACCCTCTCCGACATATGACGCGATTTTGAGCCGATTAGGGATACTTTAAAGCCTTTGTTACCATCAGGGGTATTTAGAAACCTTAATTTAGTTACTTCAACCTCTGCAGTTGTCTTTGAGTTAGCTGTGGGCAGAAAACTAATTTTGGAGAGCTAATTATAAGAGTGAGAGAACTCTATTTCTTATTGCTAATCTGGCAACCTCTGCATCATATGAGTCTGAAGAGGTTAAGGATAGGATAGTTGAAAATAGATGCGAAATATAAACTAGCAAACGTATAATTAGGTAATTCAGACTATAGGATCTGGGTGTAATCGTTAGTATTGATCTGAAACCTAGAACACAATGTATAAGTGTTCGAAACAGGACAAACAGGGTTCTGGGATTAATAATTTAATATCGAGGAGTGTGAGTAACAGAACTGCTAACGTCATCTTGAAGCTTTACTTAGCATTAGTGAGACCTCATTTGGACTAAGTTGTTCAGTTTTGGTGTCCTTATTATAGACTGGATATTGACTCTCTGGAGGCAGTCCAACGAAGAATGACGAAAATGATCCACAATATTAGACATTTATTGAAATACTGGGTGCGAAGGGAATTTAAGCCTCCTGAAAACTCCCCAGGTTTTTATGCCTGTCGCGGGGCTTGAACCCTGGAGGGATTTTAACCCTCCTAAAAACTCACCAGGTTTTGAGATGCCTGGTGTGGGGTTCGAACCCTGGTTAGTGACCATATCCTCTGTAGGTCAACCAGACCCGCGCGCTAACCCACTGTACTACCACGGACGTACAATAGGATAGCAACCTTAGTTCTCCTTGAAAGAACCAGGTGATAGTCTCGTGGTGATACACGTGGTGGGTTTCTTAGACTTCGCCACCAACGACTATTTTATGCTATTCCAGACGTCAACTCGGGTAGTTCAGTATTGGGGCCAGGTTTTGAGATGCCTGGCGCGGGATATTTTCGAGGGCATTACATTTATCATATGAGGAGAGGCTGAGAACCCTTGGCTTGCATTGATTACAAAGACGAAGATGTAGAGGAGATATAATAGAGGTGTTTAAATGGATGAAAGGTTTAAATAAGGGAGATATTAATAAGGTATTAAAGCTTAATAACGGCGAGATAACCCGTTCAAATGGCTTCAAATTAGATAGGTTCCGCTTTAGAAAAGATATAGGTAAGCACTGGTTTGGGAACAGAGTTGTAGAAGTGTGGAATAGATTGGCTAGTGCAGTGATTAGCTTAGGAACGGTAGAAAATTGCAAGTGCAAACTCGATAGTCATGCGAATGATATGGGTTGGGTGTGAAAGGCATCTGCCTCGTGTGGGCTGGTCGGCCTTATGCAGATTTCCAGTTTCTTATATTCTTATGTATTAAGTGTCCTACCTGCTATCACATACCCATCCCTAAGCTACACAATATCGTCTAAATATAGCTAGAATAAAACATAACACACGTAGCTGGTACTCAAAGGTGCCCACCTCGCTTTTTTTCTATTTCTCTCCCTCTCTCTTTGGCTTGTATCCATTCGGCACCATTCAGCCTACTGTTTTAAGACGTTTACCCCCATCCAGGTGTCAATATTTTCCTGGCGAGCCAGCATATATATATATTTTTGTTTTGACAGCAAGCTAAATTTGTACATTTTTCGACAGAAAAATGTCTACGGCGAAGCCGGATTTCTCCATACAATGCTGGAAGAAATCGGCGCCTGGATGGGGATAAACGTCTTAAAACAGTTGGGTAAATGGGTAAATGGGGCCAGGGAGAGAGAGAAAAGGAGAGAAAAATAAAAACAAATCCGGTGACCCCTCTTCACCATCCTACCTGCTTGGCCCCCTCCAGCAGAGAACAGAAGGATGCATGAGAACCCGCCTGTGAGGACTTCCTGCTGGGCCCCTCCCCCCCGTCCTCCCCGCCCCCCAAACCTATCCCCAGGGCGGCGGCGGTGGCGGCGGCAGCGGCGGCGGCAGCGGCAGCCTTCTCCCTCGCGTCCCGACTCCGGCTCCTCTCGTTCTCCAGGCACTTGGAGAGGGGCAAGCCGAACACCAGGCCACCTTCACCACCGTCTGGGGAAACAGTTGGGAGGGATTAAGGCAGTGTTAAGGGGAGGTCTCCACTTGAGGGATTTTTTCTTGACCCCTTTCTCCCTCATGTTTAGCCCCATTGCTTTTGATATTATAAAAAGTTTGCCCCATTAGTTTAGCGATTTTAAGAACTTTCACCCCATATTAAGACCTTTCGTGCCATTTAGGTGTCGATTGTATCCTGGCGAGCGATAGCGAGCCTGTAATTTAAGAGGAACCGGCCTTCGGCCGGGACATTTTTCTACCGAAAAATGTACAAATTTATCTTGAAAGGGGGTCAAGGGGGTGTAATTTCAAGCTTGATTGAAGTCTAAGAAACACACTAAAAACCTCCCCTTAAGGCGCTGTCACACTAGTGCTTTTTCCATCAATTTTCCATGAGCAAGTTTGGTCTTGTTTTATTTCAGGACTTTTTCGCACTGGTATCGGTAACTAGACTGAAGGTAGATTATGAAAGCCGGTTGAATTTTGATAAAGCGTAATTTTTTAAGCTTTCCGACCACAATTGCCCGTAATAATTGCTCGAAAAACGGCTCGTGTGACTCCGGCTTTACGAGGGCTCTTTGTCCGTCAATTAGTATGGGCAATTGTAGTCTGGCATCTTCAAAATTTAAATAATGTCAGAAATCAGCCACTTAACATGATCTACCTTCAGTTTAGTTTCAGATAGCAATGCAAAAGAGCCTCAGAATAATACGAGAACAAACTTGGTCATCGAAAATTGACAGAAAAAGCGCTCGTGTGACACTAACATTATACTCTGATTATTTTTTCCAGCTGATGGTAATTGCTACCTCACCATCCTGATTAATCGGCTATTACCAAGATTGTGTAGCGAATTATGTTGGTAATTACGGAAACGTGGCCAATAATAAGAAGCAGAGACCTAGCAGTATCGTATTTGTCCATTCGGATAGAGAAATCATATGCTAAGGGATTCAATGTACCATCAGCTGGAAATAAATATACTTTGTTATTGTTCTATGTGGATGAGGTAGATAAAACGCAAAACTGCCTGTAACGAGTGCCTCCCCCAGAGTTGAAAGAATGACAGGGCCAAAATCAAGGAATGTTCGAGCCAAAATGTCTGGACACACAGAGTTTGAAACAATAAAAGTCATAGGATGAGGGAAAGATGGTTTCAGGAAGATAGTTTCAGAGTTCAGCTGTTGCATATAAGAAAGATTGGGAGTATCGTTTCACTCTGGAGTTGGAGAGTTGTACAGAGTAGGGGTTGGATTGTGTTCCAAGACGGGTACTACGTACCCTACGTAGAGGAGGTGGTATACACTGAGAGAGCTCTGAAGAACACTGAATTTTGTAGTAGTGATAGAATAGCGAGAGAGATGCAACATTGCGGCGAAGCGAGAGAGATTGCAGAGAGTCGGCGAGTGGAAGGGAGTTAATGATACGAAAGGCTTTCCTTTCAACTTTGTCTAGAAGTGCTGTGTGAGAGGATCCTCCCCAAACATGTGAACAATACTCAATACAAGGACGCACTGTGCCCCTGTACAGAGCAAAAAGCTGCAAAAAGGGGTAAAGAACCCCTTGAGGTGGTTGAGCACCCCCCAGCTTCTGGGAGGCCACCTTAGCAAGAGTCTTTCCACGAGAGACCAGAAGAAAAAGAGACACCGAGAATATTGATAGAAGATGAAGGGTTGATTTTTGTATTGTTGAAGTATGAGGGATAGTCCTCTGGGAGTTCACTGTGGGTAGATAGATGGAGAAATTGGGTTTTGGAAGCATTAAAGGTAACAAGGTTTTCTCTGCCCTAATTGGAAATGGTAGTTAGATCAGCAGATAAGTGTTGTATGGCTTCATTACGTTTGTTTTTGAGAAATTGCTTGCTGGGGCGTTCTGGAAAACTAGTTTAGTAGTGTAAGGTAGAGTCGTCTGCATATGAATGGATAGGACTGGAGGTACAGTTGAGAAGATCATTTATGAAAATTAAAAAGATAATTGGGGATAGGACAGAACCCTGAGGAACACCGGAGTTG
The DNA here is from genome assembly GCA_032716605.1 of Paralithodes platypus. Classification (NCBI taxonomy): domain Eukaryota; kingdom Metazoa; phylum Arthropoda; class Malacostraca; order Decapoda; family Lithodidae; genus Paralithodes; species Paralithodes platypus. The sequence continues at coordinate 46,669,199 of CM064568.1, read as the reverse complement.
ATAGGATGAGGAAGTGAACGATGACCGTCCACAACCGCAGATTTGGAACGGCCGGAAAGGAAATTAGAGACAAAGGCACAGATGGAGGGATAGAAACCGAAGGAGGGTAATTTAGAAATTAGAGATTTATGCCAGACTCTATCGAAGGCATTCAATATGTCTTGCACAATAGAAAAGGTCTCACTAAAGTCCTGAAATGAGGATGACCAAGAGTTAGTAAGATATGAAAGAAGAAAGGATAATAGAATGTATGCCACCATGCCCTCTGGCCACGGAAGCAAAAATCATTCCATGGGAAATCAGAGAAGTACTGCCGGAGAACCTCCCGCTCCCAGTCGGCAGTGCCAAAGTGCCACAAGTGCCGCCGGCTGGGAGGATTGGGTGGTCGTACTGGAGAGATAGGACAGGTGACAGAGATAAGTTTATGGTCGGAGGAGCCCAAAGGAGAGAAAAGATCGACAGTATAAGAAGAAGGGTTAGAAGTTAGAAACAAGTCAAGAATGTTGGGCCGATCTCCGAGGCGATCCAGGATACGGGTGGGTTGCTGAACCAGCTGCTCTAGGTCATTTAGAATAGAAAAGACATAGGCTTTTTCACCAGGTTGGTCAGTAATATGAGAGGAGAGCCAATGGCGGTGGTAAACGTCGAAATCTCCAATGATAGAGATTTCTGAGAAAGGAGAAATGGATAGAATGTGTTCCACTTTAGAGCTTAGATAGTCAAAGAATTTGGGAAAGTCGGTAGACTTAGGGAAAATAGACAGCACAGACATATTTAGTATGAGAATGACAGGATAGTTTGAGCCATAAAGTTGAGAATTCAGAGGAGTCAAAATCGGGAACACGAGAGCAAGTGAATTTGTTGTGCACGTATGCACAACATACGCCTTTGGCTTTGAAACTAGGATAGAAAAAGTAGGAGGATACACCGAAGGGGCTGCTGGCAGTTGCTTCAGACATCTGAGTTTCATTGAGGAAAAGAAGATCAGGTTTGTAGGAGGAGAGATGGTGTTCAACAGAGGGAACATTAGAGGAAAGGCCGCGAATGTTGCAAAAGTTAATAGTAAGAATAACAGGCCGAGGTCCAGATAATTTTGAGGGATCGTCAGGGGAATGTTGGGCGGGTGTGGGGGCATTTATGCCCCCCCCCTCCCCCCCCTCGGGACTCCGAGGCTGGGCTATTGTTCATAATTTTTATAAACAAATGTTGATAAATATGTGTTGATTGTTATCACAATGTCTAAGCACCTGGCCAGCTGCAAATAAAGGATCAGGCGACCTCCAGGCCCCCACAATAAGACAGCTCAAGTCAGTTTATAGTAGTACACAGAGTAAGTCATACTACTGCTCTCACACGACCACATACTGTACTATTCTGTCCATGTACTACTTATGTATAATATAACCTACAAGCAATACACAGAGACTAAGAGACTGAGTTTATATCCAGCCTTGTGTAGTACCGTATTAACCCCTTCAGTACCGGCGACGTATTTTTTATTTTATTCTAGCTACATTTAGACGATTTTATGATGCTTAGGGAGGACGTCTATCAATCAAAAGGCTACAGACTATTTCAATTAATCATGTTAGCTACCATATATCCTTCCTAAGCTTCACAAAATCGTCTGAATGTAGCTGAAATCAAATGAAAAAGACGTCACCGGTACAGAAGGGGTTAAATAAATCAAACCTTACACCACCTTTGGGTTACCGAGGCTCACATTTGCATTCTTAACAAGTAATTTAATTGATGGCTAGAAAGAAGACTCATGGACTCATCGTGGCCATCCAAAATCCCCTTTAATGTGTCTCAAGGTCATGCAGAAGTTTTACAGTTTCTATCTGGCAATCTCATTTCTTAGAACAAATTAATAAAATACTTTGGACATACCTTTAGAATCGTCCTTTTTAGAATCGAAGAATCCCGTGGTGAGAGCCTTGCGCTTCAGGAGGTACGGCCGACGCTTCTTCTGGCACCCTCCACCCGTTTGTTCTGTGGGAGAGGTCAAAGGTCAAGGTCAACGGGTAGAGAGAGGGAGGGGGGAGGGTCAAGAAATAACACATTTGAGAGTGGTTAGTGCCTGGAATAGTGTGTATGAGAGAGAGAGAGAGAGAGAGAGAGAGAGAGAGAGAGAGAGAGAGAGAGAGAGAGAGAGAGAGAGAGAGAGAGCAATATATATATATATACCTGTATATATATGTACTGTATATGTATATGATGAGCGAGTCATCAAGCATAACCAAGCCCTGGATACATAGCACCGACGGATCAACGAGCAAGACACACCGGCCCAGGACACCCAGCACCCAAGGATACGGTTCATGATTTGCATCCCGTCCGACTGGAAAGTCAACAAGGTGCTGACGAGGTACCTATGGGAGAACGACGCCCATGCTTATCATTCTGCCCCTCATGGAACTGAAATTGGAAGCCCCAAACCTTCCTCACCATCAATCCAGGGAAAACCTAGATTCAGGATCAAATGAACCATGACCCCAATGCAGCTGACAGACACTCCCAAGAGTCTCAACCTTCATCAGCATTATCCTGGGGAAAACACAGATTCATGAACAAGGCGCCGAGAGGCATCAGATTTTGCCACACGATTAGCTCAGCCCGGTAACAACAAAACACTCTCTGATCCCGGCTGGTCCTTATAACGCCTGGATTTGCTGCCAGAAACTCACATTCACCAAAACTAACCACCCTCTTCACTTGGGACTTGCACTAACCACTCTCCCTTCCCTAAGCAGCAGCACTCCACCCTGGTGGACGGCACTGGTGTCTTGAGAGAATTACCGAAAAAGAATGACATACATATCGCTGATAACTATTCTTGTGAATAAGTAATTGAGACTATCTCTCGCTTCTTAGATGCCGCACAACTCAAGGAGTGTCCAGAGCTAAGCGTACCACAAACACTGATCTCACCTGACGACTACTTTGAACAACTCAGCAGAGAGTGGAAAGAAGAGCTGGCCAAACACTCCAAGCCTGGTGAGAGGGTACACCACTGTCGGGGGGCCTAGTCTGAGTTCGAGCTCTGATAGTGGCTGGGGCAGCTCCTGAAGTTGCAGTAACTGAGACCAAGAGTAACCACGAAGTAGACCATCGCCCCTGCCCCTGTTCCTGAAGTGGCAGTAACGCTGTAATAGCCAACTAAGACGATTAACCATCCCCATGCTCAAGGGAGATGGTAACCAACCTGGGTAGGAAATCAAGACGCTATCCTCGGGACTGGCTGCTCGAGTGGACAATTATTATAGAGGATTTTGCTTGTTTTTGCCATTTTCGAGCAATATATTTTAGTTTATGCTCTAGGATTATAAAAACAAACATACATTTCATACACACACGCACCTTTTGAGTATTAATACACACACTCCTACTAACACACACCAACGCTTATTCGCGCACACATAAAAAAGCATCAATATATATTTGCGCACTAACACACACACACACACACACACCTCCCCGTGGCGTAACTGATAGCGCGTTTGGCTCACAACCAGAAGGTCCCGGGTTCGAGACCCGGGCGGGGAAGAGACATTTGGGCAAGTCTCCTAACTGTGTAGCCTCTGTTCACCTAGCAGTATAAATAGGAACCTGGTATAAGTGGACGAAGTTGTGACGTCCCATCTGGGGTTGGTGATCGGTTACAAGGCGAGATGGGTATCGTACTGGTCAACCTAAGCTACTGGTCAACCTAAGCCTTCGGGTGAGACTGGTACCGTAGTGAGAATGGTACCGTACAGGCCTAAGCCTTCGTATCCAGATGTCGCCAATTGGCTAAAATACAAACTACACACACATCCACAGCCATTCCAACGATACATAGCCTAAAACACTTACCATGCATTTCACGCAATACATTCCCAGTTAAGGAGGCGCGATAATAATGAGCTTAGCTCGCATTGCGTGGATTCCCCTTGACGAACAAGTAACTGAGTAACATACACACACTATCTCACACACACACACACACACACTATCTCACACACACACACACACACACATTATCTCACACACACACACACATGCACACACTATCTCTCACACACACACACACACACACACACACACAAACCGCTAATTGTCTCCCCCTATTATTGGCACTCTGAACAACATAAACTAAAATACAAATATATACAGTACAGAGAAATAAATGTGTAATAACCTTTTCAGTATACTTCCTTTCATTTTATTCTGGCTATTATTAGTCGATTTTAATAAGATTAGAAGGGATCCGTGGGTGAGATAAGTGAGGTAGATTTTGTTTCGATTGCTAGAGGTCCTTCTGAAGCTGTATATAGTCATCTAGTGTTAACAAGAATAACATGGAAAACAGGCACCAGGAAACTGAAACGGGAATATATATATAGTTTTATACTGTATATATATATATATATATATATATATATATATATATATATATATATATATATATATATATATACGGTACAATAATACAAATTATTAGAAATATAGGCAGATACAAAAGAAAATTGTCAAATATAAGTTAGATACAGTAATAAATGACACATAGTGATACATAATAATACAGATAGAGAAATAGAAATACAGATAAGATTCATAGCAACCTTTTTGTTCTCTCTCTCTCTCAATATGAATACCTAATGTTCGATGAATGTTAAATAATTTCACTCATATTTTTACCCTCTCCCTCTCCCCCCCCCCCCTCTCTCTCTCTCTCAATATGATCATTTAATGTTCGATGAATTTTTAATAATTTCACTCATAATTTTACCCTCTCTCTCTCTCTCTCTTTCTCTCTCTCTCTCTTTCTCTCGCCTTCTTCTTTTCTATCCCTTCCTTCAAGTTTCCTTTTCTATCGGATATGACATCTCTACGAGAATTAAGTCCTGACCACCTCGTTTGGATCGTAAGGTCTGTGTGGCCAGTGTATCTATGTAAATTTATGTACATCTCTCAATCTAAACTCCTCCCACACAGGCCTACCCCCTCCCCCCCCCCCCTCTACCCCACAGCCAAAGTAGCCCAGTTGAGGGTCGTGAGGGTCTAAAAATAGCCCGACCATCAGCCAGCTCAGCATCAAGCCAACAAGGTACAAAAAATAGCCCAAGATCACGCAAAAAATAGCCCCGGATCGCACAAAAAATAGCCCAAGATCACGCTAAGAATCGCCCAATATCGCGTACAAATATACCAAAAACACGTACAAAGCTATTCCTAATCACGGAAAATATAGACTAAGATAACATAAGAAATTGCCCAAGATAACACAAAAATAGCCCCAGATAACACAAAAATAGCCCAAGATAACACACAAATAGCCCAAGATAACAAAAAAATAGCCCCAGATAACATAAAAATAGCCCTAGATAACACAAAAATAGCGCACATAACACATAAATAGCCCAAGATTTTGTAAAAAGAGCTCAAGATCACGCCATTCATATTAGAGTAAGCTAAATACAATTTTTATTTTATTGGATTATAATTATACTCAGCTTGAGGGCGAGACAAATAGGCAATTATTGTGTAAAAGCCTTTGATTAATGAGGTAGATTATTATTATTATTATCATTATTATTATTATTAATATTTATATTATTATTATTAGTATTAGTATTATTTGATTAATGAGGTAGAGTTTATTAGTTTGTTCAGATTATTATTATCATTATTATCATTATTATCATCATTATTATTATTATCATTAATATTATTATTATTATTATTATTATTATTATTATATTATTAATAATTATATTAAAGCGGATCAATTCGCTACATCCCGTTTTTGACACTTTGGTTTTAGTGCTCAAATGTCGTGTAGGAGAAGTAATGCGTCAAAGGTTCCGGGGACGACAACACTCAATTCGGCAAAACACAGCCCTCTTCCTAGCAGAATCGGGAATTATCATTATTATTATTACTTTTATTATTATTATTATTATTATTATTATTATTATTATTACCCAAAACTACACACAGACATCATAATATACATCAATGCCAATTACTTAACCCCTTCTTTACCGGCGATGTCCTTCTAACTATATTCTGGCTACTATTAGAAGATTTTATTCAGTTTCAAAAGGGCCTCTAGCAATTGACAGGCTTCGAACTATCCCACTTAACCCTTTGGACTACTACAGATCCTTCTTAAACTGCACATAATCCTCTAAACATAGCTACAATGAAATAATAGAGACGTTATCGTTAAAGAAGGGGTTGACTAAATAATTAACAGGAGTATCAATATTAATGAAATCATATATTATTTTCTAATGTACATTGAAATAAAAATATAGTATTTGTCACCTAACTTGTCATGTCACCTAACTTGTCATGTCACCTAACTTGTCATGTCACCTAACTTGTCATGTCACCTAACTTGTTTGAGTTTTTTGTTTTGTTAATGTTTCTCGATTTCAGGTTAACTCAAACATCATGTTAAATAACTAAATTTGGTGTCGCAAGACATTATTGCCAAATAATTAGCAGGAGGGAGGGGGGGGGGGAGGTTTATGTACCCCCCTTCCCCCATCTTTAGCCCCATTAGTTTTGAGATTAAATGAAATTAACCCAATTAGTTTGGCGATTTTAAGATCTTTCGTACCATGTAGGTGTTGACTTTTTTCCTGATTAGCCATAGCGAGCCTGCTATTTAGGAGGTACCAGCCTTTGGCCGGGGTATTTTTCTGGTTGAAAAATCTATCTATCTATCTATTGCCGGATGGCTTACTACCCTTTATGAGGGTGGCCATCAACAAAACGCTCCAAATCGGACGTGTCCCCTGTGAGAAGGACAACCTGAGCCATTTTATTGACTTACAGGATTGACCACTCAACTTAGGATCCATCCGAATAATGCACAAATATATCTCGAAGGGTGACTTCGGGGTATTTTTTCAAGCTTGATGGAGGTCTAGGGTGAAACCTAAATAAATAAATAAATAAATAATTAAATAAATAAATATATAACTACAAATCTTCCTGTGATACTGATATGTAACCCCTTCAGTATTTGAGGACGTATATCTTCCTTTCAATCTGGCTATCAGTAGACGATCTTATTTAGCTTAGGAAGGAATTTTGGAAGTCAGATAGTTAATTGAGATACACTACACCTCTTTGATGTGTAGAGGGTCTTCGGAAGCTGAATAAAATCGTCTATTAATAGCCAGGATAAAAGGAGAAATACGTCTCCAGATACTCAAGAGGTTAACGATCACCAAAAATAATAAATAAATAAATAAATATATATATATATACTGTATAATATATAACAAATAATGAATACACTAATCGTCGGTCAATATCAGTGGTTCGTTACAGCCTGCTTTATCTCAATGTTCAAGATAGTATAATACTGGTACAATACTGATACAATACTGATACGATACTGATACGTAACACTGATACATGTTTTCGAACGCGTGAGTATATTTTTAGCTATTTTTTGTTTGCACTTATTATTTTTGCAGCGCCGATCGAGCATGCAGCCTATATAATTGTCCTGAGTCTCTCCTAACAGTTCTCCATAATTCTTGCCCATGAGCGGTCCTCTGCGGGTGCCAATAGGAATGAAACTGAATGTCCTGATTTATCTACTGTACTGTATATATGGGCATAGTAGTTACTATCGTACTCTCTCTCTCACTCTCTCCTCTCTCTCTCTCACTCTCTCTCTCTCTCTCTCTCTCTCTCTCTCTCTCTCTTTCACACACAATCAATAAATAAATAATTGTATATATATTATTTTTTCTATGTGAGTGAGGGAGACAAAAGGCAGAACTGCCTGTAGCGAGTGCCTCCCCCATAGATAAAAGAGTGACAGGGCCAAAATCAAGGGACGTTCGAGCCAAAATGCCTGGAAACGCGGAGTTTGAAGCAATTTAAGTCGTAGGAGTGAAAGACTGATTTTGGGAGAGCGTTCCAGAGCTCAGCTGTTGCATAGAAGAAAGACTGAGAGTAACGTTTCACTCTTGGGTTGGAGAGTTGCACAGAGTAGGGGTGAGATTGTGTTGCAAGACGGGTACCACATACCCTACGTAGAGGAGGTGGAATACACTGGGAGAGCTCTGAGGAGCACTGATTATTGTAGTAGCGATAGAATAGCGGGAGAGATGCAATATTGCGGCGAAGAGAGAGAGTTTGCAGAGAGTTGGTGAGTGGGCGGGAATGAATGATACGAAAGGCTTTCCTTTCTACTTGTCTAGAAGTGCGGTGTGAGAGGATCCCCCCCACACATGTGAACAATACTCAATACAAGGACGCACTGTGCCCCTGTACAGAGTAAGAAGTTGTGCAGGGTAAATAACCCCTGTACTGTATGTATGTATATATATATATATATATATATATATATATATATATATATATATAGAGAGAGAGAGAGAGAGAGACTGTATATATAACTTCCTTCGTCTTATGGATCTGCATTCTCAAGGACCTCATGATGAGAGCAACGGAAGGGTTAATGAACTACCACCGAGCCTCTACAAAGCTTTGGTTAAGGGGGGTCATCTGCTTTTTTTTTATCTTTCTCTCCTTTTCTCTCTTTCCCTGGCTTGTATCCATTCGGCCCCATTCAGCCAACTGTGTTAAGAAGTTTATCCCCATCCAGGTGTCGATTTCTTCCTGGCGAGCGATAGCGAACCAGCATCGTATGGAGAAATCCGGCTTCGCCGAAGACATTTTTCTATCGAAAAATGTACAAATTTAGCTTGTCAAAACAAAAAAATATATATGCTGGCTCGCTCCCGCTCGGCAGGAAAATATTGACACCTGGATGGGGGTAAAAGTCTTCAAACAGTAGGCTGAAGGAGGCCCAATGGATACAAGCCAAAGAGAGAGGGAGAGAAAGAGAAAAAAGCGAGGTGGGCCCCCTTAATAGTTGCGTGAACCAACATCAAAGTGTGGGAATTCTGGGAAAATTATACCCACTTCACGAAAAAAGGTCTTTTTGTAACGACACGACAGTTTCGACTAATAAGGAAATCCTCTTCGCCTGACGAGGAGTCCACATCTTCCAGAGTGGTCTTGCCACTGGACTGGTAATCCAATGGACCCAGGTTCGAATCCCAATATGTCAATGGGAAGATATTATTGGGATGGAATTTGTGCTGTACCTAGTTTCAGTGCATTACCACAGCACACCAAAATGCCAAAACAAAATACCCTCATTGTTCCCTGATTAAATAGCACTGCATGAATACTCCCATATTAAAAATATGCTACAGGGGGGCAATGCCTAGTGAGTTAATTGCTCAATAGATGGCGTTCTGAGAGTGAGGGTCCGAGCCTGGGGAGTGAGACTGTGAAGCGCAGAGGCGAAGCAGCTTCAGAGATGGAGTTGTGTTCGAGCCGTGAAGTAGATGCTCCGCATGTCTCACTCCCTAGGCTGGAACAAGACCTCACGGTGTTCAGCGGTAGAGTGTAAAGGCTATCAGCCTATGCCCGAGAGGGAGTAGTTGGAATATAGAAAAGAAAAAAAAAATCCTTTTCCCCTCAAGAGGACTCCACATAAGGTCGACAGTAATGTCGTGTTGCTACAAAAAAAAAAAAAAAAAAAAATCTGCATTATGGCTATGATTCCTCCATTCAAGTATCGCGGCACTATAAATAATCTGACCTGTCAGAACTATAATGGCGCTACACATTACTATAGGTGGGGTTTTTTCAGCTTATGGTAAATTGAATCGTTTGTATCTGATTTCTCGATTGTTAATGGAAAAATGTGATACTGTTATGTCTCTGCGTCATATTATTGATGCATAATTAGCAACATATTTCGCTACAAAATCTTGATAATAGCCGAGTAACCGAGATTATAACATAGCAATTGACCACTTGCGGGATTCAGGCTATAAGGAAGTTGGAGTTTTTGACATTGATATTTAGCAGAATTACCAGCTAAAATGCGGTTGTAGTACATTTCTAAATGCATACAACTAAATTCAACATACGTTTATCCATTAGACATCTACTTTATTATTGCATTTCTGTTTAATACCGATGTTTACGGCACCAACTTCCTTATAACCAGAAACTCGCAAGTGGTCAATTTACCATCAGCTGGACAAAATACTTTAGTACCTTGTGGGACACGTATTGTACACCCCAAGTTGAGAGCCTGTAGTTTAGCGAGGGCCAGGTGTTGTAGGTTGACTCTCTCCAGCTCCGTCAGGTTCAGTAAGGTGGTGCCCTCCAAGCTCACCACCCGGCCTGTTACCGAGGTCCACGTGTTGCCGCCCTGGGGGAGAGAAAGGTACACACACTTAGAGGTACAGGTCTACGTCACTCAGAGCTAAACAAACAAATTAATAAATATACCTTTCAGTGAATATATAAACATGTGCAAACCAATACACACACTTAGAGGTAAAGGTCTACGGCACTCCTAGACAAACAAACAAATGAATAAATATGCCTATCAGTGAATATATACACATTTGCAAACCAATACACTGTGACAATGATCAAACATAGGTGCCGGTAGTGCAATGCTTATCAAACATAGGTGCCGGTAGTGCAATGCTTATCAAACATAGGTGCCGGTAGTGCAATGCTTATCAAACATAGGTGCCGGTAGTGCAATGCTTATCAAACATAGGTGCCGGTAGTGCAATGCTTATCAAACATAGGTGCCGGTAGTGCAATGCTTATCAAACATAGGTGCCGGTAGTGCAATGCTTATCAAACATAGGTGCCGGTAGTGCAATGCTTATCAAACATAGGTGCCGGTAGTGCAATGCTTATCAAACATAGGTGCCGGTAGTGCAATGCTTATCAAACATAGGTGCCGGTAGTGCAATGCTTATCAAACATAGGTGCCGGTAGTGCAATGCTTATCAAACATAGGTGCCGGTAGTGCAATGCTAATCAAACATAGGTGCCGGTAGTGCAATGCTTATCAAACATAGGTGCCGGTAGTGCAATGCTTATCAAACATAGGTGCCGGTAGTGCAATGCTTATCAAACATAGGTGCCGGTAGTGCAATGCTTATCAAACATAGGTGCCGGTAGTGCAATGCTTATCAAACATAGGTGCCGGTAGTGCAATGCTTATCAAACATAGGTGCCGGTAGTGCAATGCTTATCAAACATAGGTGCCGGTAGTGCAATGCTTATCAAACATAGGTGCCGGTAGTGCAATGCTTATCAACATAGGTGCCGGTAGTGCAATGCTTATCAAACATAGGTGCCGGTAGTGCAATGCTTATCAAACATAGGTGCCGGTAGTGCAATGCTTATCAAACATAGGTGCCGGTAGTGCAATGCTTATCAAACATAGGTGCCGGTAGTGCAATGCTTATCAAACATAGGTGCCGGTAGTGCAATGCTTATCAAACATAGGTGCCGGTAGTGCAATGCTTATCAAACATAGGTGCCGGTAGTGCAATGCTTATCAAACATAGGTGCCGGTAGTGCAATGCTTATCAAACATAGGTGCCGGTAGTGCAATGCTTATCAAACATAGGTGCCGGTAGTGCAATGCTTATCAAACATAGGTGCCGGTAGTGCAATGCTTATCAAACATAGGTGCCGGTAGTGCAATGCTTATCAAACATAGGTGCCGGTAGTGCAATGCTTATCAAACATAGGTGCCGGTAGTGCAATGCTTATCAAACATAGGTGCCGGTAGTGCAATGCTTATCAAACATAGGTGCCGGTAGTGCAATGCTCAAGTGCTCGGCTCAAAACCGAAGGTTCGGGAGTTGAAGTGGGCAGGAAGAGAGGGATGTACTGTACAGTACTCTGTTCACCCCCAGCACTAAATACGAGCCTGAATTAGTGGACGCTTTTCATTTACCATCATGGAAGGTGAACTATGGTCACCTGGATATTATGCATCAATACTATTGTACCAGGTCGGATAACTTACGCCCCACTGGCTTCAAAAGGCAGATATACGGAAATGAGGGCCACGGAAACGCGCACCAAAACGTACACCTCCAACTTACCGTTCCTTATCACCCAAGCTACAGTTTAGTTCTGAACAAGATATGTGAGTATGGCCAGTTTTGCTAGATGAACCCCATCATTGTCAATGGCACAGTTGCTCAAATAAGTGATGTCGCGGCACCAAGTATATTTCGATCAGCACTATCTAAGCATTAATTCATCGTTTTGAGTGAGGTTACAAACATGTTCCTATCTGTATACACCCTATTCAACATCTGACAGACATTAATGCAGCACACAGCGAGCAAAACGTAATGACAGCAGATACATGACTTATTTGGCCAACCGTACATTACTATAGTTCTGCTGTATTCCTTGAGTCTATATAGATACAGTACTGGTTGTAATTATTGCAATGAGAGTAATGTAATAATGTTGGTTTTTGTCCAACGTCTATGAAGGAGACAAAAGGCAGGCTGCTTGTAACGAGTGGCTCCCCCAAAGCCAAAGGAATAACAGAGAGCTAAAATCAAGGGACGACGTTGGGGGTCATAATGCCTGGACACACTAAAAGCTGGTATCACACGAGCGTTTTTTCTCTCAACATTTATCCTCAACACTGGTCTGGCAGCTTATGAGGTTAACATTTATGACATTTTTGCTACCTAAATTCATTTAACATTAGTCTAGTTACAGATACCAGTGCAAAATATTCCAGAAATGTTGCCCCAAAAAAATTTATTATCGAATGTTGACTATAAAAGCCCTCGTGTGATACCGGCTTAAGTTTAAAGCAATCTATGTCTTACAGTACTAGTCAATGCCCTTACAACACCTAGCATATCATACTGACTGGCTGGGAATATGACAAATCACTCTAGTCTGTTTCTTTTCAACTGACGACGGTAAATTGCAAAGTTCCCATCAAGATTTCTGTAAATTGCAAAGTTCCCATCAAGATTTCTCAGTTATTTTGAAGATTTTGTAGTGAAATCTGGTGCTAAATATATAAACTTGGTCTTATTATGATGCAGACACATAGTAGTTTCATATCTTTCCATTAACTATAGAAAAATTAGCTCGTAAGGGATTCAACTTATCGTTAGTTGAAACGAAACGGAGTATACAGTAGCAATGACCACCGATAATAAAGTGTTTTTTTTGGGTTTTTTAGGATTACGGGCAATTCGGGCAGCAACCTCTAGTGGGATGGTAATTGGTGGAAGGTGAGAGGTATAAGACAATCATATGCTATCACAATTAACTCATACAATCAAAATGTATAGGCTAGACAGATCTTTATATATATTATATATATATACAGATATTTATATATATATACAGATCTTTATATATACTGTATAATATACTGCATTTTATCTTCATTCTGCCACTTTCTCTGACGATGGGTTCTGCATAGCTCGAAACGTTAGAACAGAACGAATTAAAGCTCTTTTCCCGTCTCTCTCTCTCTCTCTCTCTCTCTCTCTCTCTCTCTCTCTCTCTCTCTCTCTCTCTCTCTCTCTCATTACAGTATATATATATATATATATATAGAGAGAGAGAGAGAGAGCATAAGAGTGAGCAAGAATACGAGGGTGTTTGAGACACACACAGACATACACACACACAGTGGGAGGAGGGAAGTAAGGAGGTAAGGTGGGGGGTGGGGTAAGACAGAATAAGAGGCAGCTATATATATATGAGGAATGTCACACGAATATGTTGGTAGTTTTTGCTGAGGTGTGAGAGAAAGGTGTGGTGGTGGGGGGAGGGGGGGGGGGGGTCGAGGGAGAGGAGGCTACCAGGTAAGGTATGTGGGGGAAGGTAGAGAACCTGTAATTTTAAGAGAAAAAATTTCTACCGAAAAATGTACAAATTTATCTCAAATGTTTTTGTTTTGTTTAAGTTTGATAGAGGTTTAGGGAGCAAACTTAAACACATATATATACACCGGTAATAATACAAAATACATTAATATATATACTAACGTCGCCTTAAGAGGTGAGCGTAGAGCATGACTCTATAAGCCCTGCTGGGGATGTAAAGAACCGTACCTTGCCCAAAGTCAAATATATGTGATATCTTTGGAAGACCTACCCCCAGAACCACCTGATGGTTAATGTGGGCCTTTAGCAGCCTATTTCTCAATATTTAATGGAAGAATAGGAATCTACTATGTCTAGGCATCATAATAATGCAACGTTTTAATCATTAGCAACATATAAACATACAAAATCTTTGTAATAGCTCAGTAATGGAGATAAACACATGACAATTTACCATCAGCTGGAAATAAACAGACTGAAGTAAGGCCAGATTTATATTTATGTATTTATTTTTTCGCTTCTTTCCTAGACCTCCATCAAACTTTAAAAAATACCTCCTTCATACCCCTTTGACAGACATTTTTGCATTTCTCGGTAGAACAAAACAAACCTAAGTTGCTGGCTCGCTATCAATCGCAAGGAAGTATTCGACACTTAAATAGAACGAAAGGTCTAATCATTTTCAAACTAATGGCACCAATCGAGCAGGGCAATACCCAGGGGAGGCTTCATAGGCATGTGATAAGGAGTTGCTGGAATTCCTGTTTCATTTGTCTGGCTTCCCTCACTGATTTTCTTTATGCCTCACCTCCACAAAGAATAATCCAGGTAGCTCTCACAAACACTTCCTCCTCCTATTAATACCATTACATTCAATAAAAACACCCCAATGTTTTCCAATACACCACACAAAAATAAATGACATAAATAAAATACAACATAGACTGTCCCTCTTTCAACATTGGGGGAGACGCTTGTTGCAGTCAGCTTTGCCTTTTGTCTGCCTCATACACATAACACAATAATGAACTCTATACATGTCTGAGGTAGCATAGCCAACAAAATACACCTTCTTGTTTGGAATCTGATCATGTATTAGTCGAACAGCTAATTTTGATTTATAACTTTTTTGTTTATTACATTGTTTTTCTTTTATTTACTTATTTGTGTTAATATAAATAGGACAACACTAAGGAAACCATAAACATATCACTAACCGCATTTGTCGAAGCCACAACTTGCGATCTTAAGGGGAGACGAGTCGCTTTTCTAGACCACCTTCTCCCTCATCTTTAGACCCATTAATTTGGCGATTTCATGAACTTTCGCCCCATTTCTGTCAATTTTAAGACCTTTCCTGTCAATTAGGTCTCGATTTTTTTCCTGGCGAGCGATAGCGAGCCTGTAATTTAAGAGAAATCGGCCTTCGGCCAGGACATTTTTCTACCGAAAAATGTACAAATTTATCTTGAAAGGGGGTCTAGGGGGCTTCATTTTAAGCTTGATGGAGGTCTAGCGAGGAAACTAGAAAATTAATAAATAAATACAAAAAATTGACAAAAAGTGAAGGATCTCCCCTTAAAATACTCTATAGCTAACGAATCGTGTTTGCACTATAGTCCGTTCATTCTAGGTTGGGCAGAAATGATAACCTCTAACCTCTGTAACTCAAAAAATGGCTAGAACAAAATTTAATGGGCTGTAATTTTTCACACCAATTCCCTAGCTGACTCTTCCCAAATGGTAGAAATATGACTTCGATTATTCCAGTCGTTTTTGCATTATAGGCATTTGTGGTCCAAGATGTTTTACCTAATTAAAATGAATAGACTATAGTTGTTACTCTAGCAGCACATTCCTTTAGTTGCCAGCTACACTTTACAGGGAATTTGGTAAGCCGGCACTTGAATTTCGGAGTGATCTATCCGAAGAGTTCATTATATATTGAGTATTTGATATCTCGTTCTTATTCTCTCTCTCTCTCTCTCTCTCTGTTTCACACACACACATATATATATATATACAGAGAGAGAGAGAGAGAGAGAGAGAGAGAGAGAGAGAGAGAGAGAGAGAGAGAGAGAGAGAGAGCGAGAGCGAGAGAGAGAGAGAGAGAGAGAGGCCTATATAGACATCAAATATATAGTGTATATATTCACTCACATACATCGCCAATACACAGTATCACAGTATATCAATCGATTTATTACCTTCTCTCTCATTTAGTGATTAGATTTCAAGACATTCGCCACATTAGTTTGGTGATTTTAAGACCGTTCCATAGCCACAATTGTGGAAATCCATCATTCACTTCCTAAACCTATCAACTTCGGTGTTCGGCAGGGTTCTGTCCGGTATCCAGTTCTATGTCTAATATTTATCAATGATCTCCTCAACTGTACCTCTAGTCCTATCCACTCCTATGTTGGTGACACTCCTTACTTTATTCAAATTACATTATTATTACATTATTACATTATTCAAATTGCTTTCCACAACGACCCACCTTGCAGATACTTCAAAACTCACGTGATGAGGTCATAGCACACATATCACGTGATGAGTAATAGCACACATATCACGTGATGAGGCCATAGCACACATATCACGTGATGAGGTCATAGCACACATATCACGTGATGAGGCCATAGCACACATATCACGTGATGAGGCCATAGCACACATATCACGTGATGAGGTCATAGCACACATATCACGTGATGAGGCCATAGCACACATGTCACGTGATGAGGTCATAGCACACATATCACGATATGAGGTCATAGCACACATATCACGTGATGAGGTCATAGCACACATATCACGTGATGTCATAGCACACATATCACGTGATGAGGTCATAGCACACATATCACGTGATGAGGTCATAGCACACATATCACGTGATGAGGTCATAGCACACATATCACGTGATGAGGCCATAGCACACATATCACGTGATGAGGTCATAGCACACATATCACGTGATGAGGCCATAGCACACATATCACGTGATGAGGTCATAGCACATATCACGTGATGTCATAGCACACATATCACGTGATGAGGTCATAGCACACATATCACGTGATGAGGTCATAGCACACATATCACGTGATGAGACCATAGCACACATATCACATGATGAGGTCATAGCACACATATCACGATATGAGGTCATAGCGCACATATCACGTGATGAGGTCATAGCACACATATCACGTGATGTCATAGCACACATATTACGTGATGAGGTCATAGCACACATATCACGTGATGAGGTCATAGCACGTGATAAGGTCATAGCACACATATCACGTGATGAGGCCATAGCACACATATCACGTGATGAGGTCATAGCACACATATCACGTGATGAGGTCATAGCACACATATCACGTGATGAGGTCATAGCACACATATCACGTGATGAGTTCATAGCACACATATCACGTGATGATGTCATAGCACACATATCACGTGATGAGGTCATAGCACACATATCGCGTGATGAGGTCATAGCACACATATCACGTGATGAGGTCATAGCACACATATCGCGTGATGAGGTCATAGCACACATATCACGTGATGAGGTCATAGCACACATATCACGTGATGAGGCCATAGCACACATATCACGTGATGAGGTCATAGCACACATATCACGTGATGAGGTCATAGCACACATATCGCGTGATGAGGTCATAGCACACATATCGCGTGATGAGGTCATAGCACACATATCACGTGATGAGGTCATAGCACACATATCGCGTGATGAGGTCATAGCACACATATCACGTGATGAGGTCATAGCACACATATCGCGTGATGAGGTCATAGCACACATATCGCGTGATGAGGTCATAGCACACATATCACGTGATGAGGCCATAGCACACATATCACGTGATGAGGTCATAGCACATATCACGTGATGAGGTCATAGCACACATATCACGTGATGAGGTCATAGCACACATATCACGTGATGAGGTCATAGCACACATATCACGTGATGAGGTCATAGCACACATATCACGTGATGAGGTCATAGCACATATCACGTGATGAGGTCATAGCACACATATCACGTGATGAGGCCATAGCACACATATCACGTGATGAGGTCATAGCACACATATCACGTGATGAGGTCATAGCACACATATCACGTGATGAGGTCATAGCACACATATCACGTGATGAGGTCATAGCACACATATCACGTGATGAGGCCATATCACACATATCATGTGATGAGGTCATAGCACACATATCACGTGATGAGGTCATAGCACACATATCACGTGATGAGGTCATAGCACACATATCACGTGATGAGGCCATAGCACACATATCACGTGATGTCATAGCACACATATCACGTGATGAGGTCATAGCACACATATCACGTGATGAGGTCATAGCACACATATCACGTGATGAGGTCATAGCACATATCACGTGATGAGGTCATAGCACACATATCACGTGATGAGGTCATAGCACACATATCACGTGATGAGGTCATAGCACACATATCACGTGATGAGGTCATAGCACACATATCTTCTGATCTATAAACTATTTATGATTAGGACACAGAAATCTTGGTTTCTTTCAATGCTTCCAAAATCCCAATTTTGCCATCCATCTACTCGTCACAATCTTCCACACGACTATTTCCTACTCTTCAACAATGTGGTGGACCAATAAAAGCATTTTAATACCAGCCTCGTACCCAAAAAGCATGTACAATCGGGGGTAATAAGTGTTGTCATAGATTCCAGTGGTTTTCGCTCAATAAGTGTTATTGGTATCTTTATAGTTACTGGGAAAAGTGCTTATCCCTCAAAGTATTAGTCAGTGTCCGAAACTTTGTGAAATATCTGACAACACTTATTAACCTCGACTGTACAGTATACCGAATCTATAAAGCAACACGATGAGTTACAACATGACAGAGTGCGGCGAGAAACCCAAAATCACATCAAACGAAGTAAAACAAAAATAACCTAGGACTTCACATTGCCAACAACAGCAAATAAAATCCGAAATCATTTTACAGTTATATTAAACATAAAAAAACTCATCACTTTTAATTTCGGGGGGTAAACTTGTTCTACGCAGTTTGCCTTTTGTCTCCTACTGTACATACGCATAGACAAAATTCCTCAAACCTATAATTGGCTAAAGAGACACTCCTGCACCTGTATTACCAACTGTGTCTAACTGGCATATTGTCAAAGTTGGCATAGCTACACTGTCACATATCAGACAATATATAGTTCCTTAGTCATAGCTCTGGTTTGTAACTGCGAAAATAGCCAAGCTTAACCTAAAGGAACCTAAATTGGTCTACCCAACCAGTGTCAAACAAAGTTTAATCTAATCTAATGCCAGCTTAACCTACCCTCTAACAAATCGTACTCTACCTTAACAAAACTTAGTCTAGTCTATTGCCAGCTTATGGGGGAGTTTTTAGTTTGCTCCCTAGATCTCCATTAAGCTTAACAAAATACTCACAAAATAACCTTTCGAGATATTTTTTTTAAAGTTTCATTCAAAAAATTTCCCAGCCGAATGCCTGTTCCTCCAAAATTGCAGGCTCGCTTTCTCTCGCCAGGAAAAATATCGACACTTAAATGACACAGGTCATAAAATTGGCAGTGAAATGAGGCAAAAGGTCTTTAAATCGCCAAACTAATGGGGCAAACGTCTTAACCCCAAAACTAATGGGACTAAACATGAGGGAAAAGGGTGTCCAGATAGAACACCACTTAAGTGAAAATATTCCCTTAACTCACCCTAAACAAGCTAACCCAATGTAACCTAATGCTAACTTAACTTAACCTAGCCAACTAAACCCTCTCCCTACCTACTGAACCTAACATAACATTATCTAACTAAACCCTCTCCCTGCCTACTGAACCTAACATAACATAACTAAACCCTCTCCCTGCCTACTGAACCTAACATAACATAACTAAACCCTCTCCCTGCCTA
>CM064568.1:46551957-46646957 GCA_032716605.1 Paralithodes platypus | reverse complement strand
TGGGCATCTACCACCAACTGTGTCTACCTTCCAACCACCTGGGAATCTACCACCAACTGTGTCTGCCTTATAACCACCTGGGCATCTACCACCAACTGTGTCTACCTTATAACCACCTGGGCATCTACCACCAACTGTGTCTACCTTCCAACCACCTGGGAATCTACCACCAACTGTGTCTACCTTATAACCACCTGGGCATCTACCACCAACTGTGTCTACCTTATAACCACCTGGGCATCTACCACCAACTGTGTCTACCTTATAACCACCTGGGCATCTACCACCAACTGTGTCTACCTTATAACCACCTGGGCATTTACCACCAACTGTGTCTACCTTCCCCTAACCACCTGGGTTCTACCACCAACTGTGTCTACCTTCACCTAACCACCTGGGCATCTACCACCAACTGTGTCTACCTTCACCTAACCACCTGGGCATCTACCAACAACTGTGTCCAACTGCTACATTGTCAAACTTGTCATAGCTACACTGTCATCAAATAAATATAGTTTTTTATTTTCTGAGTCATATCTACAGTACACCATTGCTATTTTTTCAGTTGATGGTAAATTGTCATGCCTCCGCTATTATGTAGATTTTGTAGCGAAATTTGTTGTTAATAGTGACAACTTGGCACTAATATGAAGCAGAGACATGGTAGTTTCTTATTTGTAGTTATCTTTACACACCCTATTCAACATCTGACAGACATTAATACAGTATACAGCGAGAAAAACATAATGACATCGAAGATACGACTTATTTGGCCAACTGTACAATAGTTCAAAGCACCAATGTAAAGAATTACAAAAACAAATTGTCAGAAAATTATTGCCGGCGAAACTGCTAGTGTAAATCCACTGTTATAGATCCTTAACCCTTTCAGTACCAGGGCCGTCCTTTCAGCTTCATTCTGGCTACTGTTAGACGATTTTATTCAGTTTAAAAAGAACCTCCAGCAATCAACAGGCTTCGAACTATCACGCTTATCCCTTTTTACTACCACAGATCCTTCTTAAACTGCACAAAATCATCTAAATATAGCTAGAATATAATTAAAAAGACGTCGCCGGTACAGAAGGGGTTAACCAATAATATATATAAATATTACATTGTGTGTGTGAGAGAGAGAGAGAGAGAGAGAGAGAGAGAGAGAGAGAGAGAGAGAGAGAGAGAGAGAGAGAGAGAGAGAGAGAGAGAGAGAGAGAGAGAGAGAGAGAGAGAGAGAGAAAAAGAACTGTGTGTGTGTGTATATACTGTATATGTGTGTGTGTGTACTCACCTAATTGTACTCACCTAATTGTAGTATACAGGATTTGAGTTTTTAGGCTCGTATTGTCCCGCCTCCAAAGATTCTGTTATCTAATTTGGCTTTAAAACTGTGGATATTCCACGCACCCACCACTTCATCATCCAACTGATTCCACATATTAATACTTCTATATGGAAAGCTGAATGTCCTCACATCTCCTTTACATCTGCCTTTCTTTAACTTGCAACTATGTCCTCTAGTCCTCCCTTTATCTCCCTCGATAAAGTCCTCCTTGTCTATCCTTTCCAATCCCCTAACACATTTATACATCATAATCATGTGTGTGTGTGTGTGTGTGTGTGTGCTCTTAGAAAGTTCAGATTTGTCCAATAAGCATCGAAAAACGGCTACATGCAGGATTAATTAATTTTCCATGACATTCATTCATAAAAGCAATAACAACATTTTGGCAATCGAGAATAATGTTGTAGCAGGTACTATCAAATATATACATACATAAATAAATACATATAAATATATATAGTGGGTGTGTTGCGTATAGTTCTCAAAAGGTGACGCTGCCAGCCTTGTTAACATAAGAGAGAGAGAGAGAGAGAGAGAGAGAGAGAGAGAGAGAGAGAGAGAGAGAGAGAGAGAGAGAGAGAGAGAGAGATAACAATATCATAACATACAACAAGCAAACACCTCATGGCGTACACAATAACACCACCTGGACATAAACACTACGTAAACAATATAACAGAAAGATAATTATAATAAAACATACACACAAATAAGGCCATATAGGCATATGATGATGAGTTGCTGGAACTTCTGTTTCATTTGCCTGGCTTCACCCACTGTTTCTATTTGTGCCTCACCTACAGAGAGAGTGTAAACCAGCTAACTCTCACAAACACCTCCTCCTCTTATTCATTTCACTACACACACACACACTTCCTTCCAACACACCTAAATTACCTATAACGGGCCTTAATTTTGGCTCTTTATAACTTTTTTTTTTTTGGGGTGGGGGGGGGGGGGCGCACTTGTTACAGTTAGCATTGCCTTTTGTCTCCTTCAATGACATGCACAAAAAAAAAAAAAAAAAAAAAAAAAAAAAAACACACACACACCATGATATAAACCAATAAAAACCTGTGACATAAACCCCACAAACCCCGTGCCATTCAATAGGGTGACTGTCCCAAAAGACCTGGATGAGAAAAGCAGGTGCCTGACATAAAACAGACGCCTGGGGGTGGGGGAGGTAAATACACGAGCGCCTGACCGAGGGTGAGAATAGTGCATGATGGAGAGGGAGAGGAATCCATGACCGAGTGAACGAGGGGAAGAATGAAGAGAGGAAGAATGAAAAGGGGGAGAATGAAAGGGAGGAATGAAATGGGAAGAATGAAGAGGGGAATGAAATGGGAAGAATGAAAAGGGAAGAATGAAGAGGGGAAGAATGACAAGGGGGGAGAATGAAAGGGGAAAATTAAAAAGGAAGAATGAAAAAGGAAAAAGGAAAATAGGAAAAACTAAAATAGAAAAAATGAAAGGGGAAGAATGTAAAGAGGAAGAATGAGAAGGGGAAGAATGAAAGGGGAAGCATGAAAGAGGAAGCATGAAAGAGGAAGCATGTAAAGAGGAAGAATGAAAACGGGAAGAATAAAAACAGGAATGAAAAGGGGAAGAATGACAAGAGAAAGCATGAAAAGAGGAAGAATGGAAAAAGGAGGGATGAAAAGAGGAGGGATGAAAAGAGAAAGAATGAAGAGGAAGAATGAAAGGGGAAGAATGCAAAGGGGAAGAATGACAAGGGCAAGAATGAAAAAAGGAAACATTAAAATAGGAAGAATGAAAGGGGAAGAATGAAGAGGAAAAATTAACATAGGAAGAATGAACAGAGGAAGAATGAAAAGAGGAAGAATGAAAAGCGGAAGAATGAAAAGCGGAAGAATGAAGAGGAAGAATGAAAAGAGGAAGAATGAAGAGGTAGAATGAAAAGAGGAAGAATGAAAAGAGGAAGAATAAAAAACGGCAGAATAAAAAGAGGAAGAATGAAAAGCGGAAGAATAAAAAGAGGAAGAATGAAAAGAGGAAGAATGAAAGGGGAAGAATGAAAAGGGGAAGAATGAAAGTTAGAGAATGAAAGGGGAAGAATGAAAAGAGGAAGAACAAAACAGGCAGAATGAAAAGAGGACAAATGGACAGATGATTGAAAAAAAACCGCATGAATATATATGGGAAAATGAATGATGGAGAATGAGAAGAATGCATGGTGGGTATAGTATTAATAGTGCATAGTATTAATAGTGACAATAGTGTATATGACAAAGGATGAATAAAGTGAATGATGAATAGCCAGAGGAGTGCTTAATTAACAAGTGATAATAGTACATAATGGATAGTTAGAATAGAGCTTACCGGTAGTTATTACGGTGCATAGTGGATATTTAGAATAATGCATGATGGATAGTGATAATAGTGCATTAAGGATAGTTATAACGGTGCATGATGGAAGTAAGGATAATACATGCCTAATAGTGAGAATGTGACTATTGAGTGAAAACAGTGCATGACTGAGTGAAAACAGTGCATGTCTGAGTGAAAACAATGCATGTCTGAGTGAAAACAGTGCATGTCTGAGTGAAAACAGTGCATGACTGAGTGAAAACAGTGCATGACTGAGTGAAAACAGTGCATGTCTGAGTGAAAACAGTGCATGTCTGAGTGAAAACAGTGCATGACTGAGTGAAAAACAAAAACAAGTGCATGACTGAGTGAAAACAGTGCATGTCTGAGTGAAAAAACGTGCATGACTGAGTTGAAAACAGTGCATGTCTGAGTGAATACAGTGCTGCAGTGAAAACAGTGCATGTCTGAGTGAAAACAGTGCATGACTGAGTGAAAAAAACAGTGCATGTCTGAGTGAAAACAGTGCATGTCTGAGTGAATACAGTGCTTGACTGAGTGAAAACAGTGCATGTCTGAGTGAAAACAGTGCATGTCTGAGTGAAAACAGTGCATGTCTGAGTGAAAACAGTGCATGACTGAGTGAAAACAGTGCATGTCTGAGTGAATACAGTGCATGACTGAGTGAAAACAGTGCATGTCTGAGTGAAAACAGTGCATGACTGAGTGAAAACAGTGTATGACTGAGTGAAAACAGTGCATGTCTGAGTGAAAACAGTGCATGACTAAGTGAAAACAGTGCATGTCTGAGTGAATACAGTGCATGACTGAGTGAAAACAGTGCATGTCTGAGTGAAAACAGTGCATGACTGAGTGAAAACAGTGCATGTCTGAGTGAAAACAGTGCATGTCTGAGTGAATACAGTGCATGACTGAGTGAAAACAGTGCATGTCTGAGTGAAAACAGTGCATGACTGAGTGAAAACAGTGCATGTCTGAGTGAAAACAGTGCATGTCTGAGTGAAAACAGTGCATGTCTGAGTGAAAACAGTGCATGCCTGAGTGAAACAATTGAATGGCTGAGTAAAAAGACTTCATGGCTGAGTGAAAAGAGTGAATGTCTGAGTGAAAAAGAGTGCATCATAACAATAAGTATAAGAGTGCGAGAGGAAAATAAACAGTACCAGTAGGCCTATATATAACGATGCTATAACAATAAGGACGGGATAGAAAACAGTGAAGAAAGTACAGTTCACGATAAATAACCCAATTATTGGATAAAGATTGCACGTGATATCAATATTACTGGGATGCTTTGGGTAATATCAAGACATCCAAATATGTAAGCGTTAGGTGTAAATCACTCAGTCAAACTCACTTTCTTTCTCTCTCTCTCTCTCTCTCTATATATATATATATATATATATATATATATATATATATATATATATATATAGTCATATTTATTTACTTTGAATATAAAATAAATATAAACAAACTCTAAAGTGTCATACTTCGCGTTCCCAGTATTAAAAAATAATTTGTTCAATAATTTTATTCTCAAGTCTTTCTCACTCTCTCTCTCTCTCTCTCCCCAGATCACGTGACTCAGGAGCCAGGTGGGGGGCCAGTGTCGCCATCTAGCGGGTATATTTAGCCCCCTTCCCCCCTCCCCCCCCCCCCCCCCCCTTGCTCGTACCCTGCACCAACAGTACCTTATCAACGAGGGAGGCCCGGGCGATATATCCGTATTGGGGTAAATTAAAAGACATTAACCCTTTGAGTACCAACGACGTGTGTTATATTTGATTCTAGCTGTATTTAGACGATATTATGCAGCTTATGAAGGATCTGTGGTAGTTAAATGGGTTGGTTGAGAGAGTTGGAAGTCTTATTATTGGCAGAGGTCCTTCCTAAGCTGAATATAATCGTCGAACAGTTGCCAGGATAGGATGGAAAGGACGTCCATGGTACTGAACGGGTTAAGACCATCGTTATACATTCAATTTAACCCCTTCAGCACGGTGGCGGGATGTTCAACATATTCTAGGTACCATTAGATGATTTTCGTTAGCTTATTATCTACCTGTAGGATTCAGAGGGGTAAATACTATCTCCATAAACCCTCTGAATACCAAGGGTCCTTTTTAAACTGCATAAAATCGTCTAATTGTTGCCTGAATAAAAGTTAAAAAGACAAGGAGGTTATTTTATAGTACAGTACATGTCTATATATACAGTATATTATTTGATGGCTCCTCTAAGCTGCCAAACTTAAAATAACATCCCCAAGACCCCACTTCTAGATAAATTAGTACATTTTTTGATAGAAACATGTTCTGGCCGAAAGCCGGTTCCTATTACATTACAGGTTCACTATCGCTCGCCAGGAAAAAATCGACACCCATGTGGCATGAAAAGTCTTAATATTGACAAAGAAATGGGGCAAAGAGTCTTAAAATCGCCAAATTAATGGGGCGACCGTCTTAAGATCTCCAAACTAATGGGGATAAATATGATGAAGAAGGGTGTCCAGAAAAAAGAAAAAAAACTTTAAGATACCAGTATGACCGTTGTCACACCGTACTTAAGGGGAGATTTCCACTTGAGGGGTTTTGTTTTTGACCCCTTTCTCCCTCGTGTTTAAACCCATTGCTTTTGAGATGTTAAGACGTTCGCCCCATTAGTTTGGCGATTTTAAGATCTTTCGCCCAATTCCATCGATCAGTACCACACAACTGTCGTAGGATCCAAACCCTGTGTGGTATCCTGGAATATGGATCCATGTAATATTTCCCTTCTTCTAAATATAAATAGGAAAAGGTTAAGTATCCTTTACCACGCCGTTGTGTCGTGGAATAAAACATTGGACATTCGTCCTGACTGTCGGTAGTTCGAGTCCGGCTGGGATTATAAAAACATATATAAATTATATACACTATATATATATATATATGTACAGAGAGAGCGAGAGAGAGAGAGAGAGAGAGAGAGAGAGAGAGAGAGAGAGAGAGAGAGAGAGAGAACAAAAAACAAGAGAGAGAGAGAGAGTGAGAGTGAGTGAGGAGGGGGGGGGGGGGGTATCACCAGGAATGTACTTACACCGCTCAACAATTCACCAGTAGCCTCAGGTGCACACTACTAATGGTCCCCAGAGATAAGGTATAATTAAGGTATAGGCGTGTCCACCTCGCCATTAAGAGTACGCTTGTATAATTGTGGACACTACTTGGACCCTGAGTCATACCTATATATATGTGTACTACCCCAAAATGTACAGCTATTAACCCCTACAGTACCAGGGACGTCCATTTCATCATATTGTGGCCACTATTAGACGATTGTATTCAGCTTTGGAAGGACCTCTAGCAATAATAAAGCTTCAAACTGTCTCAACCAACCCTTTTAACTACCACAGATCCTTCCTAAACTGCAAAATTTCGCCTAAATATTGCTAGAGTAAAACATGTAACACGTCGCTGGTAGTCAAAGGGTTAAGATTCATGTTCAGATAAAATCACCTATACATTAATTAATATGTATCATGTATTAAATAATATATAGCTGATTTGATCTGAGCATTAATCTAAATGGATATATTTGCATAAAGACCTCACGAACATTAGTCAGTAACTGTACCTTACTACTTCAAGTGCAAAAAAAAATAAAAAAATAAAAAAATAAAAATAAAAAATATAATAATAATAATAATAATAAATAATAATAATAATAGTAATACATACTGTATATATACTGGTATATAGGAGAGGGCTAGAAGTGTAATCAATTGGATGTAGCAGGCGGGTGGCCAACCCCGAAAGGGGTTGAAATAGGGGAGCTATCCCACCGCCAAAGGCGGCTTTCTAGGGCCTTTCCTAGCTGATGCTGAGAGGATTGGGTTCTAGTCATGTGGTGATGGGCTGGTCTATCAGAGTGAGAACTGAGCGATCTCTGCCATACCCATAGCTTACTCTGACTGTTCCTTTAGCTTGTGTGTTTTCTGGATCTCAAGTGACGGCGTCTCTTCCGTGGATTGACCTCCCAATCTACCAAGATTGGAAGCCAAAGCGTCACCTTTTTCCTTTGCCCCTCAACTTTCTCTTCATAATTGCTAAGGGGCACAGGGCCCTGGGTGGGGCTTTGGTTTCCCGGGCGTTTCCGCACCCTCCTCAGCTCCCCGCCATGAAGTGGCTTCGGTCACCCAGGCTTTATTGTGGTCGGCGGGGAGGGTTCTGTGGGGGCACTCGGTTATGGCCTTGGAATTGCTCGGGGCCTTGGGGCTGTTCGGCCAGGCAGCTTGGGGAACAACAACAACAACAACATTGGATGTAGCAGCTGTACCATTGGTTACAATATGGCAAGAAGCGATGTACGAAAGGTCATATTTACAAAGGAATGTGGCAAAACGTCTTATAATTACCAAATTACTGGGACAAACGTCTTAAGATCTCAAAATATATGGGGCTAAACATGAGGGAGAATGGGGACCAGAAAAAAACCCCACTTAAATAATGCTGATATCCAATCTCCGGTCTCCTCCTGTTCTATCTTATTCCTCCCTCCCCTCCCCCCCCCCCTCTTCATTCTCTCCCTCTCCCTTATTCTTTCTCTCCCTCTTCCTCTCCTTCTCTTCTCCTATCTCTTCCTCTCCCCCCCCCTCCCCTTCCTCCTCCTCCATCCCCTATTCCCTACTCCCTTTACCCCTCTTCTCCTCCTATCCCCCTCCCCCCCCCCCCCAATTCTCGGGCTGCCTCTGATGTCACTCACTCTGTTATCACTCTCTCTTTTTTACCTATCTCTCTCTCTCTCTCTCTCTGTCTTTCTCTTACTCTCTCTCTTTTTTCTCTCTCTCTCTCTCTCTCTGTCTTTCTCTTACTCTCTCTCTTTTTTTTCTTCTCTCTCTCTCTCGCTCTCTCTGTCTTTCTCTTACTCTCTCTCTTCTTTTTTTCTCTCTCTCTCTCGCTCTCTCTGTCTTTCTCTTACTCTCTCTTTTTTTCCACCATGTTCCCTCCACCTACTCAAATTCTCGCTATTTTTTTCCGTAATTTTTTGTTTGTAAGTTCCAAGCGCCCCCTCAACAGCTGGTGCGCTCTCTCTCTCTCTCTCTCTCTCTCTCTCTCTCTCTCTCTGTTAATTAGAAAAAAAGGCACCCTTAGATGTGACACAACATTTCTTCACATACAATGTGGTTAAAAAGTGGAATAGTTTACCAAGGGAGGTGAGGTGGTCGACAGTAGTTCTATTGATACGTTTAAGAAAAGACTGGACGATCATCTTATGAACATTGGATTAATCAATAGGCATGTGTAATTTCCCTTTCAAACTAATTTCTTCCTATACTATATAAAAACTTTCCTTGTGGGCATTTCCTGGCCCATAAGGTTACACTTCATCCTATTTTCCGGTACGGCTTTTTAGCCGGAGGAAACGGAGGGTGGGGAGAGAGCCTTCTACTTTACTGTCCTATTCTTCCACTATAAACTGTCCCTGTCTAGTAGTATTAAGGCCGGACCACCTAGTTGGGACCGCAAGGTCTGTGTGGTCTGAGTATCTGTGTAACTCTGTGTAACTCTCTATCTCTCTCGGTATTGAAGGATCCAGAATTTATCGACTATTTCCCAAAGTATGTATGTAACTATGTATGTATGTATGTATGTATGTATGTATGTATGTATATACTCTGGCACTTACCCCAGTTTTTCTTCACCCCCGCCTCCCACCCCCAAAGTAGTATATATATATATATACATATATATATATATATACATATATATATATATATACATATATATATATACAGAAGGGGTTAAGGGGACAGTGGTTATTTTGTTGGGTCTATATATTTACATATTCATGTATTTGTTAGTGTCCTCGCTAAACCTTCATCAAGCTTAAATAAACACTCCCTAGATCCCTCTTCAAGATAAATGTGTACATTTTTCGATAGAACAATGTCCCGGCCAACCGGTTTCTCTTAAAATTACAGGCTCACTATCGCTCGCCATTAAAAAATCGACACCTAAATGGCACGAAAGATCTTGATATTGATATAGAAATGGGGCGAACGTCTAAAAAAAAAAAAAAAACTAATGTAGCTAAACACGAGGGAGAAGGGGGTCCAGAAAAACAGGTCCCTCCCCCCTCAATGTAGTATTCAAGAATGCATAATAATTATATCGTAGGCTTGTGCATAACCCTTTAAGGGGGGTGACCTGCTATTTTTGTTCTTTATCTCCTCCTCTCTCTTTCTCTGGCTTATATCCATTCGGCCCCATTCAGCCAACTGTTTTGAAACTTTTATTCCCATCCAGGTGTGAATTTCTTCCTAGCGAGCGACAGCGAGCCAGCATGTATGGAGAAATCCGATTTCGCCGGAGACATTTTTCTATCGAAAAATGTACAAATTTAGCCTGCTGACAAAATCATTATATAATATATGCTGGCTCGCTACTGATCGCCAGGAAAATTCGACACCAGGATGGGGATAAACGTCTTAAAACAGTAGGATGAATGGGGCCGAATTAATAGAACCCAGAGAGAGAGTGAGAGAGAGAAAAATGCGAGGTGGGCTCCCTTGACTGTCTTGATAGCGTAATGCTTAGAGTGCTGAATTTCGGTGTGAGTATCCAAGGTTCGAGTCCTTGGAGTACCACATGTATTCATTACTCTCATTGATTTCAATAATTAGGGTTATTTGTAAGTTAATTGGTGGGTTGGTAAACAAAAATATGAATGTATCCATATTCAGGAGTAATTCCTAGCGAGGTCTTCCTTTGTGGTTAAGTGCCCCGTTAATTACCCCTTCCATTCGTCTAATTACCCCTTTCATTCGTCTAATTACCCCTTCCATTCGTCTAATTACCCCTTCCATTCGTCTAATTACCCCTTCCATTCGTCTCATTACCCCTTCCATTCGTCTCATTACCCCTTCCATTCGTCTAATTACCCCTTCCATTCGTCTAATCATTGGACTACCATAGTGCTATTTAGTAACCATAGTAACTATTTAGGGAGGTACTGTTCTATTATTAACTATTTAGGAAGGCACTGTTCTATTATTAACTATTTAGGAAGGCACTGTTCTATTATTAACTATTTAGGGAGGTACTGTTCTATTATTAACTATTTAGGAAGGCACTGTTCTATTATTAACTATTTAGGGAGGCACTGTTCTATTATTATTAACTATTTAGGAAGGCACTGGTCTATTATTAACTATTTAGGGAGGCACTGTTCTATTATTATTAACTATTTAGGAAGGCACTGTTCAATTATTAACTATTTAGGAAGGCACTGTTCTATTATTATTAACTATTTAGGAAGGCACTGGTCTATTATTAACTATTTAGGAAGGCACTGTTCTATTATTAACTATTTAGGAAGGCACTGGTCTATTATTAACTATTTAGGGAGGCACTGTTCTATTATTAACTATTTAGGAAGGCACTGGTCTATTATTAACTATTTAGGAAGGCACTGGTCTATTATTAACTATTTAGGGAGGCACTGTTCTATTATTAACTATTTAGGAAGGCACTGGTCTATTATTAACTATTTAGGGAGGCACTGTTCTATTATTAACTATTTAGGAAGGCACTGGTCTATTATTAACTATTTAGGGAGGCACTGTTCTATTATTATTAACTATTTAGGAAGGCACTGTTCAATTATTAACTATTTAGGGAGGCACTGTTCTATTATTAACTATTTAGGAAGGCACTGGTCTATTATTAACTATTTAGGAAGGCACTGTTCTATTATTAACTATTTAGGGAGGCACTGTTCTATTATTAACTATTTAGGAAGGCACTGGTCTATTATTAACTATTTAGGAAGGCACTGGTCTATTATTAACTATTTAGGAAGGCACTGGTCTAATAGTAACTATTTAGGAAGGCACTGTTCTATTATTAACTATTTAGGAAGGCACTGTTCTATTCTTAAGGGGGCCCACCTCGCTTTTTTTTCTCTTTCTCTCCCTCTCTCTTTGGCTTGTATTCAATCGGCCTCATTCAGCCTACTGTTTTAAGACGTTTACCCCAATCCAGGTGTCAATATTTTCCTGGCGAGCGGTAGCAAGCCAGCATATATATATATATTTTTTTGTTTTTACAGCAAGCTAAATTTGTACATTTTTCGATAGAAAAATTTCTCCGGCGAAGCCGGATTTCTCCATACAATGCTGGCTTGCTATCGCTCGCCAGGAAGAAATCGACACCTGGATTGGGATACAAGTCTTAAAACAGTTGGCTGAATGGGGCCAAATGAATAAAAGCCAGAGAAAGAGAGAAAAGGATAGTAAGGGAAACAAAAGCAGGTGACCCCCCTTAACTATTTAGGAAGGCACTGTTCTATTCTTAACTATTTCGGTACGATGAGGCCTCTGTAAGCCTACTTGGCATGAGGGTGGTCTGTTTGCACCTTCCCTGTTTCGCTCCAGTACTTAGGATGTTTTAAGACGTTTCACCCTCATTAGTTTGGTGATATTAATACGCTTCACCCCATCCAGGTGTCTATTTTTGTTCTGGGCGAGCAATAACGAACCTGCAACTTCTGTACCGGCGCCGTCTTGTTAATTTTATTCTGACCACTATTAGACGATTTTATTCAGTTTAAAGGGGGCCTGCAGCAATTAACAGGCTTCGAACTATCTCACTGTCTTGATAGCGTCATGCATAAACGCGCGAAATTTTGGTGTGAGTATCCTAGGTTCGAGTCTTTGGAGGGCCACATGTATTTGTTGATTTCATTAATTAAGTTTAGAAGTAAAGTTGGTTGGTGAAAAAATATGAATTAACCCTTTTAACAACGATAAATTCTTCTTAAACTGCACAAAATCGTCTAAACGTAGATAGAATAGCATACAAAATACGCCGCCGGTACAGAGTGGGTTAATGTGCCAGACTATTAGCCTACACACTCGGAACAGGGTACAGTGAAGCCCTAACCTAGCCTAACCTAACACTTCTGAAGGTTAAGGGGTGGGGGTGGGGGGGGGGGGGGACGTATTTGTGTCCTCAGAAAATATAGAAAAACAAAATATAGAAAAACAATTATACATTTTTTGTTATAAATCCTTTAGTTTCCTTCCTAGACCTCCATCAAGCTTAACAAAAACATCCCTCAAGACTGGGCTTCAAGATAAATTTGTACGTTTTTCGACAGAAAGATGTCCTAGCCGAAGGCCGGTTCCCCCTAAATTACAGGATCGCTGTCGCTCGCCAGAAAGAAATCGACACCTAAATTACACACAAATCTTGATATTGACAAAGAAATGGGGCGAAAGGTCTTAAAATGGCCAAACTAATGGGCTGAAGGTCATACAATCTGAAAAGTAATGGGGCTAAACATGAGGGAGAAGGAGGACCAGGAAAACGACCCATCTCCCCTTAACTTGATGGCACTGGGGTTAAGAGCTACTGGTTGATGTGGTCTATTGTCACACACACACACACATACATACCCACACACATACATACACACACACACACAGACACATACTGTATATATATACACATACACACACACACGCACTCACACACACGCACACAAACTATCACTCTAAACAATCTTAATTAAGTATACTTCCTACTTGTATAACATAAAACAATAGTGGAATCCTTCGCCTCATCCTAACGGTAAACAAAAGAATATATATATATATATATATATATAATATATATACAGTATATATATATAGGTTGGGCAGAAATCATAACATATAACTTCTCGTAACTCAAAATAGACTAGAGTGATATATTATCTGTTCGTTCTAGGTTGAGCAGAAATCGTAACATATAACCTCTGATAACTCAAAAAGGACTAGAGTAATCCAGCTAATATTTATACCACTTAGGATAACTTGGCTAAGGAATAGGTGTGGTAATTGACAGCTCATTTGCTCTAGCCCTGTTTGAGTTAAGAGAGGTTATAGGTAACGATTTCTGCCAAACCTAGAATGAACAGACTATAGTATTGAAGGCAACTAAACGTTCACACCCTATTCACCTTCCTGGATGTAGGCATTTCCTGGCACCATGGGGAAGTGCTTTATCTCCACTCTCCCGTGAACAGAGTGTACAGTCGCGCTAATAAGTCATGTCGCGGCTGTCATTGCGTTTGGCTTGCTCTGTGCTGTATTTATGTCTTCACGTGTACAGTCGCGCTAATAAGTCATGTCTCAGCTGTCATTACGTTTGGCTTGCTCGGTGCTGTATTAATGTCTGTCAGATGTTGAATGCGGTCGATAAGTGTAGGACCCGGTTTGTATATCTCACTCAAAAAGAAGAAATCATGTGTAAATATTGCTGGTACCAATTATGGATCAAAACATACTTGGTGCTGAGACATCACTTATTAGGCCGACTGTACAATCGCGCTAAGAAGTCATTACTCGATTTTTCTAAAGCTCGGACAAAAGTCCCCAAATCTGGCTATCGCTGGCAACTCTCCACTGCCCGTCAGAGCCCAGTCATTTCCTAATTTATAACTATAGGTCTCCGGATATTCCCAATAGTTGGCCTACTGAAAAAATTAACCTATTTAGGCCTTTTAAATTATATATATATGTTGTTGTTTGAATATATATAAGTAAGGTTTGTTTTCAATATCTTTATAGAATAATGAAAGTATTTCATTTCCTGGCGCTATCTAGCATGTTACACTCCCTGGGCCTGCCGCCTGGAGGCCTGCAAAAAAAATGCAAGTCAGTCACTGCCAGTATATGAGGGGGAGTGTATTTCTTCCGCTCGTATATCCACCTTTGTCCTTTACTACATGCCTTTCCATTTTTCGTTCCTATATGGGTGTCCCTATGGGCTATTAAATATGTTATAAGTGAAATTTCATCTTCTGTCTACAAATTACAAGCAGTTCTCGAGTATTCAAGCTTTATCCCAAAATATACTGGAGACCGCTTTGTTTTTTAAGGCAGACTTGTCCCACATAGAGAATTAAATGTGGAAAAAACAATCTATTATATGTTTGTTTACGTGATTTATTGACACTCATGGGTTGAATATTACTTTTAACGGTTGGTTTTAATGTTATGAGATACTTTTCTCCCAGTATTGTTGGCTTAAAAAGTAATAAAAGCATTAAGAGACTTCCTCCACATTTTAATCCTGAATCTAGTGAGCGAAATACTACGAGTTTTACATTCTTTCGTTCGGGTTAGTCTCAACTTTCTTATTATTTCCAGGTTTGCTCTCACATAATGAGATAAATATATTGTAACAATACTTATATATCGTGTTTTTGGTATTTTGTCTTTCAATGCAGTTCTCCCCGGTGTGTAATATATAATAATAATAATAATCTTCTGGTTACTTATATAGCGCCCGTCTCTCCTTCGAGGATTCGCAAGCGCTTGGCTTTCTTTAGTCTACCAGAGACCATTACCCATCCCCCTTGCTCATGGGGAAATGGTAACCGCCGGCTGTATCCCAGAAAAACTTTTAAATCTGAGCGGGGATTGAACGCGAGACCTTCAAGGTGGGAATCAGGTACGCTATCAACTGAGCCAGCCGGACGGCTGGAATATAGTAGAGCCTCAATAGTTGCCAGATAGCACTTTCTGAACAAAAGGTACTGGGAATCGAGTCATGACTTATTAGCGCGATTGTACAATCTCGCTAATAAGTGATGTCTCGGCACCAAGTATGTTTTGATCAATAATTGGTATCAGCAATATCTAAGCTTCATTTCTTCATATCGAGTGAAATATACAAACATGTTCCTACACTTACCCACCCCTATTCAACATCTGACAGACATTAATACAGCACAGAGACAGCCAAACGTAATGACAGCTGGAACATGACTTATTAGGCCGACTGTACACATAATATACTCCTACAGTTGATCGCATAAGTTCTCTTCCTCGTCGTGATCTTATGTACGTAAATAAGTAACACCCCGTTCTTAACATTAATCATCAATTACAAACCCCAATGTACTTGAATAAAATAGTGAAAGCATATGGTCCTCCCGGGATTCGAACTCGGGACACCACACCCAGAACATAAGCACCTAAACCATTACACCACCAACACAGTTAAATATAAAGTAGTATGAATGAATTGCGAGTGTGATTTCTTTAAATTATGAATTGACTAATCAGATGAGTTAAGGGGAGGTCTCCACTTGAGGGATTTTTTTCTTGACTCCTTTCTCCCTCATGGTTAGCCCCATTGCTTTTGAGATTTTAAGACGTTTGCCCCATTAGTTTGACTATTTTAAGAACTTTCAACCCATTTCTGTCAATTTTAAAACCTTTCGTGCCATTTAGGTGTCGATTTTATCCTGGCGAGCGATAGCGAGCCTGTAATTTAAAAGTAACCGGCCTTCGGCCGGGACGTTTTTCTACCAAAAAATGTACAAATTTATCTTGAAAGGGGGTCAAGGGGGTGACATTTTAAGATTGCTGGAGGAGTAAGAAACAAACTAAAAACCTCCCCTTAATCCCTGCATAACAAACTGCACTCTTAATTCAATCATGCAGCATTATATCTCTAATTTTGGTTCGAATGTTCCTTGATTTTGGCCCGATCACTCTTTTGACTCTGGGGGAGGCACTCGTCACAAGCAGTTTTGCCTTTTGTCTCCCTCATCTACATAGGAAAAAATAAATATAAATAAAATAAAAGTAAAAAAGATCCCGGAGAGGGGCAGAACTTATGTGAGCGACTGTACCTTGTAACATACCTTCACCCTCGAGTACAGATAATAATACTCCCTGTACAGTCGCGCCAGGAAATACCCACACCCGTTAGAGAGCAGACAGTGGTGTACAGTCGAGGTTAATAAGTGTTGTCAGATATTTCACAAAGTTTCGGACACTGACTCTAATGCTCTGAGGGATAAGCACTTCTCCCAGTAACTATAAAGATATCAATAACACTTGTTGAGCGAAAACCACTGGAATCTATGACAACACTTAATACCCCCGATTGTACAGTTGGCCACGGGAATTGATCACTTGCGAGTTTCGTTCTATAAGGAAGTTGGAGCTGTAGATATTGATATTCAGCAGAATTACCTGTTAAAATGCGGTTGTAGTACATTTATAAATACATAAAACCCAATTCAACATACTCTTTAGCCATCAGAAACCTACATAATTATTGCATTTCTATTATCATCGATGTCTACAGCTCCAACTTCCTTATAGCCTGAAACTCGCAGGTGGTCAATTTGTCTCCGATCCATGAGTTTGTGTTATGTGCAGAATGAAACACAGTGATTGATTTATATGCAACGTCTTGAAATCTCAAAAACGAATGGGGCTAAGCATGAGGGCGATGGGGGTCCAGAAGAAACCAAAATCTCCCCTTAACCCCTACTGTACCGGTGACGACTTTTTGGTTTTATTTCAGCTGCATTTAGACGATTTTATGAACCTTAGGAAGGATATATAGTAGCCAAAATAATTAATTGAGGTAGTCTGTAGTCTTAATTGAGGTAGTCTGTAGTCTTAATTGAGGTAGTCTGTAGTCTTAATTGAGGTAGTCTGTAGTCTTAATTGAGGTAGTCTGTAGTCTTAATTGAGGTAGTCTGTAGTCTTAATTGAGGTAGTCTGTAGTCTTAATTGAGGTAGTTTGTAGTCTTAATTGAGGTAGTCTGTAGTCTTAATTGAGGTAGTCTGTAGTCTTAATTGAGGTAGTCTGTAGTCTTAATTGAGGTAGTCTGTAGTCTTAATTGAGGTAGTCTGTAGTCTTTCAAGTGATAAAC
Source organism: Paralithodes platypus (assembly GCA_032716605.1). Taxonomy (NCBI): domain Eukaryota; kingdom Metazoa; phylum Arthropoda; class Malacostraca; order Decapoda; family Lithodidae; genus Paralithodes; species Paralithodes platypus. The sequence continues at coordinate 46,629,550 of CM064568.1, read as the reverse complement.
GTCCTTCTTAAGCTGAATATATAACTGTCTAATAGTTGGCAGAATATGTGAAAAGGATGTCACCGGTACTGAATGGGTAAATATTGAGCTTTATATACAGTATATATACATATACTGTACATATAAATATTCTTTAATACATAATTATATCTAGCAAGCCATCTATGCATTGTACTCGGACTCTCTCTCTCTTTTTGTTCTCTCTCTCTCTCTCTCTCTCTCTCTCTCTCTCTCTCTCTCTCTCTCTCTCTCTCTCTCTCTCTCTCTCTCTCTCACACACACACACAAACATCTACACACACACACACACGCGCGCGCACGCACACATACATACATACATACATACACACACACACACACACACACACACACACCTCCAGCCACCTGCCCACCTCCACACACTTATTAATACCCCCTAATAATCAGTGAACCATCCCCCCTACCCCCCCCCCACCCCTCTGCCCCCACCCCTCTCACGGTCACTATCACTTCCAATATATGTCCTCAACTCCCTCGCAAAATAAAATACCCCCTCATCCCCACCCCCACCTACCCACAATACTCGTCACCCCCCCAATCCCACCTTCCCACAATACTCGTCAACCCCCCCCCCCCCCAATCCCCACCTACAAACAATACTCGTCCCACCCCACGATCCCCACCTCCACCTACCCACAATACTGTTCACCTCCCCCCCCCCAATCCCCACCTACAAACAATACTCGTCCCACCCCACGATCCCCACCTCCACCTACCCACAATACTGTTCACCTCCCCCCCCCAATGCCCACCTCTCCACAATACTCGTCAACCCCCTCCACCCCCACCTTCCCACAATACTCGTCAACCCCCTCCACCCCCACCTACCCACAATACTCGTCAACCCCCCCCCCATCCCCACTTACCCACAATACTCGTCAAACCCCCCCCCCCCCCCCGATAATCCCCACCCCCACCTTCCCACAATACTCGTCAACCCCCTCCACCCCCACCTACCCACCATACTCGTCAAACCCTCTCCAATCACCACCCCCACCGCCCCCACCTCCACCACCATCCACCTCACTCTAAAAATATCCCTCCCCCACCCCTACACACACACACTCGGACACTTTAACATAAAATGTATATCCTTAGCCTCCGCCCCCTGCCCCCCTCACCCCCCCCCCCCAATAATTGCCGAACCTCCCCTTAAGGGGAGGTTTATAGTGTGTTTCCTAGACTTCCATCAAGCTTGAAATTACACCCCCTTGACCCCCTTTCAAGATAAATTTGTAAATTTTTCGGTAGAAAAATGTCCCGGCCGAAGGCCGGTTCCTCTTAAATTACAGGCTCGCTATCGCTCGCCAGGAAAAAATCGACACCTAAATGGGACGAAAGGTCTTAAAAGTGACATAAATGGGGTGAAACTTCTTAAAATCGCCAAATTAATGCGGCGAAATCCATAAAATCTTTAAAGCAATGGGGCTAAACATGAGGGAAAACGGGGTCCATAAAAAAATCCCTCAAGTGGAAATCTCCCCTTAAAACACCTATTAGACATCTATCAAGCTTAAAACATACACCCCATGAGAGATGAATTTATGCATTTTTTCGGTAGAAAAATATCCCGGCTCAAGGCCGATTCCTTCTGAATTACAGGGGCGCTGTTGCTCGCCAGGACAAAATCGATACCTAAATAGCACGAAAGATCTTAATATTAACAAAGCAATTGGGCGAAAGGTCTTAAAATTACAAAGTAATGGGGCGAATATTTTAGAATCTCAAAACTAATGAGGCTAAACTTGAGGGCAAAAGGGTTTCAGAAATCCACAAACGTCTCCCAAATTAAACTTCGCCCACCTCTACTCCCCACACAGACAAACACTATGGGTCACTTGATGCCAGTAGTTCAAGCCACAACAACAACAACAACAACAAAAATAACTACAGCAACTGACTCTCATTCTCTCTCTCTCTCTCTCCCTTTGCTTTACCGTCCTTTTCTTCTACTGTCTAATTATATGGGAGTGAACCATTTAAAGCCGGATCACCTCGTTGATATATATATGTACAGAGAGAGAGAGAAATAGATAGATAGACAGATAGATAGATAGACAGACATATATACAGATAAATAAACAGGTAGACAAGTATATAGACACAAAGCCCCCCCCCCCCCATAGCTCTCTCGTGATCTGTATATGACGTAGAGTGTATGGCTTGACCAGAGTGACGCAGACCAAGGGCGGATATTTTAGCACCCCTACTTAAGGCTGCTATGAGTAGGGGTGCTTATTATAGTTCCATGGCGGACGTGTAGGGCTTATATATATATATATATATATACAGTATATACCAAACAAATAGCTAATGCAAAGATATTTCTAATTACATTATTGGATTATATCTTCGTATTTTTAGTGATCAAAACAGACTTTAACCATCAAGATAATAGTTTAAGGTGGCATAGTATGTTTGTCATTACTGGTATACAATAGTTAATATCTATAATTACACATACAACAAAAGTATGAGCTGGGTAACAGTTGACTCAGTTGGAGGTCATATACTGTATATTTATACAGTTAGACATTGGGCTGATTGACACGCTTGTTAACCCTTTCATTGCCGGTGTCGTTTTTAAACTTTATTGTGGTTAATATTAGCAGATTGTATTCGGCTTAAAAAGGGCCTCCAGCAATTAACAGGTTTCGAAATATGTCACTTAATATTTTTCACTACCACAGATCCCTCTGGAACCGCACACAATAGTCTAAATATAGCTAGCATATAATGTGTAAGACGTTGCCGGTACAGAAGGGGTTAAGGGATATTTTAGCTCACCACCTATTACTTAACATGGTAGGAGTAAGAAAGCTATTATAGCTTAGAACGTGGAATATATTAAGTATATATATACAGTATATACCGGTATATATATATATATATATTTTTTTTTCAGGCAGGTGAGATTAAAATAATAGGCACAGTTTGCATTGTTGAGTTTTTTATTGATACTCTCAATTTTTCGTACAGTTTTTCTAGTATTTACAGGAAGTTGGTAAAGGAGATTAGCAAAGGGTTCCGACGTTTCGATGGGCGCAGCCATCATTATCAAGGAGAAGTGAAGTTAGTAATAATAATAATAATAATATTGTGAGATAGAGGGTCTCACCAGTGATGAAAGAAGAGGTTGAAGTCCAATGTAAAGTGGTGAGCAGGAAGAGTTGTAGAGATGAAAGATGGTGGGCTGGACCACCTTGCTATTTTTTCTTTGGTAGTTGGGAGTAAATGTTGAGCATCTTGGTCTTCTTCAGGTGTTGTCTCTGCTTTTTCGGCTTAGGACTTGAGAGGTGGTAGGAAGGCTCGGGGGAGATTGCTGGCGTTGTTGGTGGATCTTCAGCAGGGGCAGGGTTCCTCTTCTTAGGTGTCTTGTTGGTAGAGTTGATGTAGGTTGGTTGGTAGGTTGGTTCCCCAAAGAATCCAGGTGATGGTGTTCCTGGAGTTCTTGGAGGCGACTCTTCCTTGGTAGCTGCTGCTGTTGTTGTTGTTGTTGTTGTTGTAGAGGAGTGTTCCTTTTTGCTTATGCTAAGACTGAGAGGTCTCGGCACAAGCAGCTGCTGTATTGGATAACTCCTTGCCTCCAGCGGTGTTGGTTCTGGAGCTCGGTGTTGTCTCATGGAGGGCTTCTTCTTCCTTGTCGACGACCTCTTGGTGATTACTGAGGTCGTGGAGAGAACCTCCTCAGGGATGGTGATTGTCGGCAGCTTGTTGAATGACAGCAGATAGGGGATCAGCTGGCAGAGTTGTTGTTTATCTGTACCAGCGATGGCTATGGCTGACTGGATACAGGCGTAGATTTTTGCCCTCAGTACAGCTTCCCCTTCTGCAGTCGTTGTTGTTGTTGGCGCCTTTGGTGGAGTATTATGTGGAGAGAATGAGGAGCCCTTGACAGGGGCTCCTTCAGGGCCTGTGATGTTGATGGCTTCTCTTCCCTGACTCCCAGAGTAGATGGAAAGCTCCACTGCTTCACCATTCCCCAACGAGGCTCTCTTGCTGATCTTGTTGTTTTTGATGATATTTGTGTGGTGGCAGAAGATATCCTCGTTGTTGGAAGTTGTGACAAAACCATAGCCTGCTTTGAAATTAAACCACTTGACCATACCAATGGTTGTGGTAGTGCTGGTGGCCATGGTAGAGGTGGTCAAGAGTGGAGAGGCAGGTGTTTGCAGGCAGGAGTGGAGAATGAAGAAGTGAAGTTAGAAGGTGATAAGTCGAGAATATATAGGCGATACAAGATCAAGAGAGGGTTTATTGTGTGCTAGCTGCACGCTGGTTAGCCAACCAACCAGAGCTAGCCTGAGGTTAGCCAACCAGCGTGCAGCTAACACACAATAAACCCTCTTTTGATCTTGTATCGCCTATATATTCTTGACTTATCACCTTCTAACTTCACTTCTCCTTGATAATGATGGCTGCGCCCATTGAAACGTCGGAACCCTTTGCAAACCTCCTTTACCAACTTCCTGTAAATACTAGAAAAACTACGAAAAATTGAGAGTATCAATAAAAAACTCAATAATGCAAACTGTGCCTATTATTTTAATCTCACCTGCCTGAAAGAAAATATCCTCCCTGGCTACACTAATATCAAAATATATATATATATATATATATATATATATATATATATATATATATATATATATACTGTATATACAACATTGATTGAAAACCAGTGCATATGTATTGTTTATTAATTTCATCTTTGTTTTTTCAATGTTTCTGACTAATTTTCTTTTCCTATCACTTAGTTGGTGAATGACGTTTCCAAAGTTAAAATTCATATTTTCTTTGTGTTCTTTCTTTTTTAGACGGTTCGTGTATCTTAGCACATCATCAGTATTGCTGGAAAATATAAAGATATATTACGACTTATAATTAGGAATATAAAACAAATTAATTAAAATTAAGTAATGTTGAGTAACATTATAAGCGTAAATTTACAGATTGAGGTGCACCTCTATTGCTGGTTGGAACGAGACTGACTTCTGAGATTGTAGGTGTGTAGGTTTGTGTTGATCTGTGGGTCTCTATTGTTTATGTCTGCGTTTGTTGTGTCGAGGATTTGTTGTTGTGATGTCGGTATTCTCTTTGTATTATTTGTGTTAGTAGTAGGCGTCTCAAGGGTTCGTTGTTGTGGTGTTTGTCTTCTATTTGTATTAAGCCGCTGTCACATGAGCGCTTTTTCCGTCAATTTTCCATGAGCAAGTTTTTTGTGGTATTATTTCGGGACATTTTCGCACTGGTATCGGGAACTAGACTGAAGGTAGATTATGTTAGGCGGCTGAATTATGAAAAGGTGTATTTCTTTTTAGCTTCCAGACCATAATTGCCCGTAAAAATTGCTCGAAAAAGGGCTCGTTTGACTCCGGCTTTAGTTTGGGTATTGTTTAGGGTAGGATTTACCGTTTCAGTGGCTCTTTGAGATGGTGTCGGTGTTCTGTTATGGCTAAAAAGTGTTAAAACTCTATCCATACCTGTGGTTTGCAGTATTTTAAAATCTTAGTATTGCTTGTTATTTGTTTTCTTGTGATTTCTGACCTATGTTGTTGTTTCGAATGCTCCTAATTAGAGCCTGTTATGCTCTATTAAGGAGCATTCGAAAACAAAAATAAAAAAAGAAAGAAAATTTGAATTTTAACTTTGAAAATATCATTCACCAACTTCAGTAAGTGTTAGGAAATGAAAATTAGTCAGAAACATTAAAAAAACAGAAAACAAATGAATTAACAATAACCAAGCACTGGTCTTCAATACATTTTGTATTATAATGAACATATTCTGTCAACATATACTAATATACAGTATATATCGTACACACACACACACATATATATATATATATGTGGAGAGAGAGAGAGAGAGAGAGAGAGAGAGAGAGAGAGAGAGAGAGAGAGAGAGAGAGAGAGAGAGAGAGAGAGAGAGAGAGAGAGAGATCAGTAGTGTATGTATTTTTATAATCCTAAAACAATTAAAGTACGTTTATCCCCATCCAGGTGTCAATTTCTTCCTGGCGAGCGATAGCGAGCCAGCATTTTATGGAGAAATCCGGTTTCGCCGGAGAAACTGTTCTGTCGAAATATGTACAAATTTAGCTTGCTGTCAAAACAAAAATATATATATGCTGGCTCGCTACTGTTCGTCAGGAAAATATTGACACCTGGATGGGGGTAAACGTCTTAAAACAGTAGGCTGAATGGGGCCAAATGGATACAAGCCAGGGAAAGAGAGAAAAGGAGAGAAAGGTAAAACAAAAAAAGCCGGTAAGTAAGAGATAAATTAAAGACCAGCCTAAGACGACAAACAATAATACTCAAGGAACATATAACGAGGACGGATTGAATGTCTTGGCCAAAAATATCGGCTGATTTATGTAAACAACGATGATCAGCTGGTTGAAACTTAATGGGGGGAGAGAGGGAGAGAGGGAGGGAGGGAGAGAGTGTGAGTGAGAGAGAGAAGGATTGAATGTCTTGGGCAAACAATATCGGTTGATTTATGTAAACAATGATGATCAGATGGTTGAAACTTAATGGGAGGAGAGGGAGGGAGGGAGGGAGGGAAGCAGGGAGGGAGAGAGGGAGAGAGAGAGAGAGAGAGGGAGTGAGAGAGAGAAGGATTGAATGCCTTGGGTAAACAATATCGGTTGATTTATGTAAACAATGATGATGATCAGATGGTTGAAACTTAATGGGGGGGGGGGAGAGAGGGAAGGAGAGAGAGAGAGACTGTGTGTGTGTGTGTGTGTGGATGTGAGAGAGTTAGATAGATAGAGAGAGAGTGTGTGTGTATGTGAGAGAGAGAGAGAGAAGATAGATAGATAGAGAGAGAGAGAGAGAATGTGTGTGTGTGTGTGATAGATGGATAGATAGAAAAAGAGAGAAAGAGAGAGAGGGGGGGGGGGGGGTATGCTTAGTGCCACCTGCTTATGTTGGCACCTGTGTGTGTGTGTGTGTGTCTACAGTATGTGTGTGAGTGTGTGTGTGTGTGTGTGTGTGTGTGTGTGTGTGTGTATGTATCCTTCATGTATACGTATCGGAATGTACCTAATATATAATGTGTACGGAATGACTCAGTGTACATATATGTGTACCATGTGTGCCAGTGTACAGTCATGGACCATAATAGGTATACACACATAATATCTTGGACCCTCTAGTGAAACACTGAATAACGTTTAAGGGGGATGGGTGGATTTTTATTTGTTTTCGTTTATGTGTTATTTATATTTATGTTATTTATATTTATGTGTTATTTATATTTATGTGTTATTTATATTTATGTGTTATTTATATTTATGTGTTATTTATATTTATGTGTTATTTATATTTATGTTATTTATATTTATGTGTTATTTATATTTATGTGTTATTTATATTTATGTTATTTATATTTGTGTTATTTATATTTATGTGTTATTTATATTTATGTGTTATTTATATTTATGTGTTATTTATATTTTATGTTATTTATATTTTATGTTATTTATATTTTATGTTATTTATATTTATGTTATTTATATTTATGTGTTATTTATATTTTATGTGTTATTTATATTTTGTGTTATTTATATTTTTTATTTTGTAGTTTCCTCCCTAGACCTCCATTAAGCTTAAAAAAAACACGCCCCCAAGACCTTCCTTCAAGATAAATTTTACATTTTCCGATATAAAATTGTCCCGGCCGAAGGCCGGTTCCTCTTAAATTACAGGCTCGCTATCGCTCGCCAGGAAAAAAATCGACACCTAAATGACACAAAAAGTCTTAATATTGACAAAGACATGGGGCGAAAGGTCCTCAAATCACCAAACTAATGGGCCGAACGTTTTAAAATCTGAAAACTAATGGGGCTAAACATGAGGAAGAAAGGAGGACCAGAAAAACGACCCATATCTCCCCTATAAGAAATGTAATGGCTAAATGGAGTCAAATTACGCACAGGTAACTAGAGGTACACCGCGAGACAGTCATTGGCGTACTCTGAGTGAAAGGGTTAAGGGGAGATGGGTCGTTTTTCTGGTCCCCCTTCTTCCTCATGTTTAGCCCCATTAGTTTTCAGATTTTATGACGTTGGTAGCATTAGTTTGGCGATTTTAAGACCTTTCACCCCATTAATTCATCAATATTAGGACCATTCGTGCCATTTAGAAGCAAATTTTTCCTGGTGAGCGAAAGCGAGCCTGTAATTGTAGGAGGAACCTGCCTTCGGCCGGAAATTTTTTCTACCGAAAAATTTACAAATTTATCTGGAAGGGGGATCTAGGGGATGTTTTTTGAAGCTTAATGGAGGTCTGGAAAGGGGAAAAAAAATATATACATAGCAAATAAATAGCTCACCCCCCTTAATAAATAGCTCACCCTCCCTTAATAAATAGCTCACCCCCCTTAATAAATAGCTCACCCCCCCTTAATAAATAGCTCACCCCCCCTTAATAAATAGCTCACCCCCCCTTAATAAATAGCTCACCCCCCTTAATAAATAGCTCACCCCCCTTAATAAATAGGTCCACCCCCTTAATAAATAGGTCCACCCCCCCCTTTAATAAATAGGTCCACCCCCCTTAATAAATAGCTCATCCCCCTTAATAAATAGCTCATCCCCCTTAATAAATAGCTCACCCCCTTAATAAATAGCTCACCCCCCCTTAATAAATAGCTCACCCCCCTTAATAAATAGCTCACCCCCCCTTAATAAATAGCTCACCTCCCTTAATAAATAGCTCACCCCCCCCTTAATAAATAGCTCACCTCCCTTAATAAATAGCTCACCCCCCTTAATAAATAGCTCACCCCCCTTAATAAATAGCTCACCCTCCCTTAATAAATAGCTCACCCCCCTTAATAAATAGCTCACCCCCCTTAATAAATAGCTCACCCCCTTAATAAATAGCTCACCCCCCTTAATAAATAGCTCACCCCCCCTTAATAAATAGCTCACCCCCCTTAATAAATAGCTCACACCCCCCTTAATAAATAGCTCACCCCCCTTAATAAATAGCTCACCCCCCTTAATAAATAGCTCACCCCCCTTAATAAATAGCTCACCCCCCTTAATAAATAGCTCACCCCCCTTAATAAATAGCTCACCCCCTTAATAAATAGCTCACCCCCCTTAATAAATAGCTCACCCCCCCTAATAAATAGCTCACCCCCCCTTAATAAATAGCTCACCCCCCTTAATAAATAGCTCACCCCCATTAATAAATAGCTCACCCCCCTTAATAAATAGCTCACCCCCCTTAATAAGAAACTGGCCAAGATTTGTCAGAATACATTTAGTAATTGAGAGCGTAATTTTCTTTCCATATGTACAGTACATTATTACCGTATACAATATCTGGCAGGCTTAACTACAGTGTAGATGAAGTAATATATAATGCTAAGTATGGCATCATGTACTTAGTCAACTGTATAGCTAATTGATAAGTTGTCTTGTGGGTGAGTATCTATCTATCTATCTATCTATCTATCTATCTATCTAGAGAGAGAGAGAGAGAGAGAGAGAGAGAGAGAGAGAGAGAGAGAGAGAGAGAGAGAGAGAGAGAGAGACCCTATAATGCAAACAAAGAAACACTGGCATAAAGCTACATAAACACAAACAGTAAGGAAGCTACATATAAACAGAATATGTGTAAGAGTCTGTGAATGTGTGTGTGCAATTAACAGCTTGCGAGTGTCAGGCTATAAGGAAGTTGGTGCCGTAAACATCGGTATTAAACAGAAATGCAATAATAAAGTAGGTGTCTAATGGATAAAGCGTATGTTGAATTTAGTTGTATGTATTTACAAATGTATTTATAAACGTATGTTGAATTTAGTTGTATGTATTTATAAATGTACTACAACCGCATTTTAGCTGGTAATTCTGCTAAATATCGTTGTCTACAGCTCCAACTTCCTTATAGAACGAAACTGGCAAGTGGTCAATTATCTGGCTTTAATAGTAAACACAGTCACGGTCAAGATTCACGTCCCCCCCATCAGAACTCTAACTGTGCAATGTGTGTGAATGTAATGTAGAACCCCTCGTACATGTAACAAATGTAATGTAGAACCCCTCGTACATGTAACAAATGTAATGTAGAACCCCTCGTACATGTAAGAAATGTAATGTAGAACCCCTCGTACATGTAACAAATGTAATGTAGAACCCCTCGTACATGTAACAAATGTAATGTAGAACCCCTCGTACATGTAACAAATGTAATGTAGAACCCCTCGTACATGTAACAAATGTAATGTAGAACCCCTCGTACATGTAACAAATGTAAGTAGAACCCCTCGTACATGTAACAAATGTGTAATGTAGAACCCCTCGTACATATAACAAATGTAATGTAGAACCCCTCGTACATGTAACAAATGTAATGTAGAACCCCTCGTACATGTAACAAATGTAATGTAGAACCCCTCGTACATGTAACAAATGTAATGTAGAACCCTCGTACATGTAACAAATGTAATGTAGAACCCCTCGTACATGTAACAAATGTAATGTAGAACCCCTCGTACATGTAACAAATGTAATGTAGAACCCCTCGTACATGTAACAAATGTAATGTAGAACCCCTCGTACATGTAACAAATGTAATGTAGAACCCCTCGTACATATAACAAATGTAATGTAGAACCCCTCGTACATGTAACAAATGTAATGTAGAACCCCTCGTACATGTAACAAATGTAATGTAGAACCCCTCGTACATGTAACAAATGTAATGTAGAACCCCTCGTACATGTAACAAATGTAATGTAGAACCCCTCGTACATGTAACAAATGTAATGTAGAACCCCTCGTACATGTAACAAATGTAATGTAGAACCCCTCGTACATGTAACAAATCTATAGGGCATTCATTCCCGAAATTACATTAAGGGGAGATCTCTACTTGAGGGATTTTTTGCTTGACCCCTTTCTCCCTCATGTTTAGCCCCATTGCTTTTGATATTATAAAACGTTTGCCCCATTAGTTTAGCGATTTTAAGAACTTTCACCCCATATTAAGACCTTTCGTGCAATTCAGGTGTCGATTTTTTCCTGGCGAGCGATAGCGAGCCTGTAATTTAAGAGGAACCGGCCTTTGGCCGGGACATTTTTCTACCGAAAAATGTACAAATTTATCTTGAAAGGGACTCAAGGGGGTGTAATTTTAAGCTTGATGGAGGTCTAGGGAACAAACTAAATACCTCCCCTTAAGTGGAGGAATTTAGTTTGTTCCCTAGACTTCCATCAAGCTGTACAAGATACCCCCATTGACATATATGTGTACAATTTTCAGCAGAAAAATTTCCCAGCCGCCTAAATTACCGGCTCGATATCGCTCGCCAGGAAAAAATCGACCCCTAAATGGCACGAAACGACTTAAAACCGATACAAATCGGGCGAAAGGGCCTTAAATCGCCTAAGTAATGGGGCGCACGTCTTAAAATATCAAACCCAATAGGGCTAAACAAGAGGGAGAAGGGGCTCCAGAAAAAATAACCCTTAAGTGCAAATCTGCCCTTAAACCCCGGCCCTGTTTGGTTATAACGTAAATATTGTCTTTATTTCCTTGACACCCATTACAGTGCACAGTTAAAGACCAATATTATTATCATTTAAAGGCTAAGGCCAGATTTCCACTTGATATTTATTTATTGTTTACCCATATCGCCCTCATGTTTAGCCCCATTGCTTTTGAAACTTTAAGACGTTCGTCCCATTAGTTTGGTGATTTTAAGAACTTTCGTCCCATTTCCGTCAATGTCAAGACCTTTCGTGACATTTAGGTGTCGATGTTTTCCTGGTGAGCGATAGCGAGCCTGCAAGTTAAGTGGAACCGGCCTTCGGCCGGGACATCTTTCTACCGAAAAATGTAAAAAAAATACTTGAAAGGGGGTGTAATATTAAGCTTGATGGAGGTCTAGGGAACAAACTAAAAAAAAATCTCTTTAACCCTTTCTGGACCGGTGACTTTATTTTCTATTTGATTTGAGCTACATGTAGACGATTATACGCAGCTTAAGAAGGACCTCTGTTATCAAGAGGGGTTATTGAGACTGTATTTACCTATTTGAGTCGTCCAGGTAGATTACAAACTAAAGGAAATTGTAAAATGGTAACCAGAATATGATTACAATTACGTAACGACGGTGGTGAAGGGGTTAAGGGGAGGTGTTTAGTTTTATATGTGTTTTTTTTTTTTTTAAAGTTTGCCCTCTATGCATCTATCAAGCTTAAAATAAACATCACATTAGACCCTCCGTTCAAAATATATTTGTACATTTTCCGGTGCCGGTTCCTAATAAATTACAGGCTCGCTATCACTCCCCAGGAAAGAATCGACACCTAAATGGCACGAAAGTTCTTAAAAATTGCCATGGAAATGGGGCGAAATGTCTTAAAATCACCAAACTAGTGGGGTGCACGTCTTAAAATCTGTATTGGCGCTAAACATGAGGAAGGGGAGTCCAGAAAAAGAAACTAAAATATATATATATTAATATATAAATACATAGACCAAAAACACAAGCACTATCCCATTAAACCTGAAGATATAGTTTGTGTAGCGGTTGAGGAGGTAATTCATGACTTTTGTTAACAACTGTACACCTTAATGGTCATATAAGTGTATAGTTGCTAGGCTGTACATACGATACACACATACATACCTCTTACTATCTTACATACTCTCTCTCTCTCTCTCTCTCTCTTACACATACACATACACTTACACACACAGACACAAATTCATCTCTGTCTTACACACATACACACACACACACACACACACACACACACACGGAGAGTTGGACACAAATGCAGACACAGAAGGTATGTTAATGTATTATGTATAGCCCCCCACCCCCTCTTTCTTTCTTTCTCTCTCTCTCTCTCTCTCTTCTTCTTCCCTCCCTTGATTTCCTTCCTCTATTATCGCAATCCCTTCCTTTTTCTCTTTTTCCTTCCTTCGTTTCTTTTTCCCCTTCTATCCTTCCCCTCCCTACCTTCCCCTCCCCCTCCTCTTTCTTTCTTGCCCCCTTTCCTATCTCCTTTCCCCCTCTCCCTCCCTTCTTTCCACTTCCTCATTCCCTTCTTTCCCATCTCTTCCTCCTTGCCTTACTTCCTTCTAACCTTCCCCCACCTCCCCTCCCCTCCCCTTCCTCCTCCCCCCTCCCCCTGGATTCTTTTTTTCCTCTCTTCCTTCCTCCCTTCCACCTGCCAATATCCTCCCCCTCTTTTACCCCCCTCCTCCTCCTCCCCCTCCCTCATTCTTTCCTTAATAGTTCTCATTCTCCCTCATTTCCCTCCACACCCCACACCCACTCCTCCTCCCTCACTCTCTATCTACAGCATTTCTCTCTCTCTCTACTCTCTGTTCCCCACACCCTCGTTCTGAATGTCGGAGGTTCGATCCCACCTGGAGTGGGGGTATGTAAACATTTATTAGCTCACGTGTATTTGTGAGATATACTTGATATAATATATATAATTATATATATATATATATAGCATAGGGTGTCCCAAACTTCAGGATATGATTATATAGATAACACTAAGCATAACTCTCAAACCGTTTAAGAGGTTTTGAAGGTTTTATAAAGTGACCTTCCCCGCTTCACTGTATTGGACTCTTCCATGTTAAATAATTTCCAGTAGGTCCAAAGTGAGCTAATATGTCTATAATCGTTTTGCAACTTACTGAATCATAATATCTTGACATTAACATAGTAAAATAATTGCAGTTAGATGGGGGTGTGGTAACTTCTAGGACAGTTAGGCCAGCCCTGTGGGGAAATACTTAAAAAAAGGCCATTTTAGACAGGCGATAGCTCTGTAACGAGTAAAATGTTATGCACAGATTATTATTTTTCCTAACCTAATCCTAAAGTTTGGCTTGTCTATTTCGGGACACCCTGCATATACTGTATATATATACTGTATATACATATAACCCGGTATATTACTGCCAACATACCTGATTGATAAAGATATATAATTATGGACACTTTATATACCCTTTTCATTCCGATATTTCTAGTGTAGTTAGCATACATCTTCCTATTTCTAGCATGATAAATATTACTATATTTTCCAATGCCATATAGAGTGATGAAAACCGATTATATTATAACAGCTCCGTTAATTAGTATTAGTTTCATCAATCTAGATTATACTCTCTCCCTCGCCCACCCCCTCTCTCCATCTCCCTCACTCTCGCTCTCTCTCTCTCTCTCTCTCTCTCTCTCTCTCCAAACTCACACGTACGCACGCACACTCTCACACTCATGTTCACTCCTTTCTCTCTCTCTCTCTCTCTCTCCTGTCCTCACGCCCCCCTCCCTCCACCCACAAAGGAATGCAGGCGCCCCCCTCGGAGACACCACGACCTTCTAGCCCGCAGTGCCGCCCAAGCTTATGTTGACGTGGGCTATTTTCCGCCCACCCAGGCTATTATTTCGGCGACGGGCTCTAAAAACTAGCCCAGCGGAGGAGGAGGAGGTGGGGGAGGAGGAGGAGGAGGAGGAGGAGGTGGGGGGAGGAGGAGGAGGAGGAGGAGGAGGTGGGGGAGGAGGAGGAGGAGGAGGAGGAGGGTGGGGGAGGAGGAGGAGGAGGAGGTGGGGGAGGAGGAGGAGGAGGAGGAGGTGGGGGAGGGGGTAGGAGGGGGAGGGGGAGGGGGAGGAGGAGGTGGGGGAGGAAGGGAAGGTGGGTTTGAGGGAAAAGAGGGAATTTGGGGGAAGTGTGTGTGTATATGTGTGTTTGTTTGTGTGTGTGTGTGCGTGTGTGTGTGTGTGTATATATGTGTGTGTGTGTGTGTGTGTGTGTGTGTGCAAAAGGCGGACAGAAAGAGATCATTCAAGTTTGTGTGCGTGTGCATATGTGTGTGTGTGTGTGTGTGTTATGTATACAGACTGCACAGATCTCACGGTTCAAGAGAGATAGTAAACAGTCGAATAATAATTAGAAGACTTAGATAATAATTTATTAATAATCTAAGTAGAAGGCAAGGGCAAAGATGATAATTAAAAATAAATATGAGAGAGAGAAAGAGAGAGATACTGTGTGTGTGTGTGTGTGTGTGTGTGTGTGTGTGTGTGTGTGTGTGTGTGAGTGAGTGGAGTGAGAATGAGTGTGTGCGGTTATGTGCGTGTGTGTGTATGCGTGTGAGTGTGAAATAAGAGAGAGAGAGAGAGAGTGCGTGTGTATGTGTGTGTGTGAGAGTGAGAATGAGAGAGAGAGAGAGAGAGAGAGAGAGAGAGAGAGAGAGAGAGAGAGAGAGGGTACAGCCTCTCCACCTGTTGAGATGAGAGCAAAAATAGAGTAGGACGAGAGAGACAGAATATCTCTATCTATCTATATATCTATCTATCTATCTATCTACACACACACATATATATATATATATATATATAATTATATATACAAACGTACACACACACACACACACACACACACACACACACACACACACACACACACACACACATGTACAACAGCGTATAACAAGTATGTAAACTTACTTAACCCTTTCAATCAGACAACATACCGTTTTATGTTATTCTATTTACCGTTTGATTAGTTTATTCTAGGCAGATTAAGGGGGGTGACCTGCTTTTTGTTATTTCTGTCCTTTTCTCTCATTCTCTGGCTTGTATCCATTCGGCCCTATTCAGCCAACTATTTTAAGACGTTTATCCCCATCTAGGTGTCAATTTCATCCTGGCGGGCGATAGCGAGCCAGCATTATATGAAGAAATCCGGCTTCGCCGGAGACATTTTTCTATCAAAAAATTTACAAATTTAGCCTGCTGTCAAACAAAAATAAAAAATATACTGGCTCGCTACCGCTCACCAGTAAAAAATTGACACCTGGATGGGGATAAACGTCTTAAAACAGTAGGCTGAATGGGGCCAAATGGATACAAGCCAGAGAAAGATAGAAAAGGACAGAACAAAAACAGGTCACCCCCCTTAAGGAGAGGGTTTAGGTTTCTCTGGACCCCTTTCTCCCTCATATTTAGCTCCATTAGTTTTAAGACGTTCGCCCCATTAAATTGGCGACTTTAAGACCTTTCACCCCATTTATTTGTCAATACTAAGACCTTTCGTGCCATTTAGGCGTCGATTTATTCTTGGCAAGCGATAGCGAGCCTGTCATTTTAGGAGGAACCGGGACTTTTTCTACCGAAAAATGTACAAACTTTTCTCGAAGGGAGATCTTGAGGTTAATTTATTTAGCTTGATGGGAGGTCTAGGGAGGAAATCAAAACACTAATAAATACATTAATAAATCAACTAATAAATAATTCCATAATTATTGGCCATATACTCTGACCTCATCACCTACGATTACCCACACGTCTCTCTCTCTCTCTCTCTCTCTCTCTCTCTCTCTCTCTCTCTCCCTCCGATCTTTCTGTCGCCTGTTTATAACTATAGTCCATTCTTATAGTACTCCATTTAATAATCCTACCGTTTGGGAAGAGTCAACCCGGAAATAGGTGTGGAAATATACAGCCCCTTCGCTCTAGCCCTTTTCGAGTTACAGAGCCTAGGTGGTCACGATTTTTGGCCTAACCCAAATTAATGTGTTGGGGAAGAGTCAACCAGGAAATAGGTGTGGACAATTAAACCCATTTTCTCTAGCCCTTTTTGAGTTACAGAGGCTAGGAGGTCAGGATTTCAGGATTTCTGTTTCAAATTAGTAGGCCAACACTCTTGAAAAATAACCTCTATAACTCACAAACGACTGGAGCAATCGAGCTAATATCTCAACTATTTGGGAAGAGTCAACCAGGAAAAAGATGTGGAAATGTACAGCCCATTTGCTCTAGCCCTTGTTGAGTTGCAGAGGCTAGGGGGTGAGGATTTTTGGCCAACCTATAATGAATGGACTATAATTATCCACCAGAAAGCCTACGAGCGCAATGATTCTACGTTAAGGGGCTATAGTGGATGTTAAGGGGCTATAGTGGATGTTAAGGGGCTATAGTGGATGTTAAGGGGCTATAGTGGATGTTAAGGGGCTATAGTGGATGTTAAGGGGCTATAGTGGATGTTAAGGGGCTATAGTGGATGTTAAGGGGCTATAGTGGATGTTTTTTGGTCTATTAATTCATATTTTCCTGTATTTTTTTACTTTCCTCGCTAGAACCTCCCTCAAACTTAGAAAAACGTCCCCTAAATATCTCCCCCACAGGAAAATCGTGTACAATTAAAACTGCACAATACCGAGCCACTATGTTATAAATGTACAGTCTCTCACACAAGTTCTGTTCACCTTCATTATCCTACGTACGGAAGTCAAATTGGTGTGGTTGAATTATTATGTTACCTCCACCAACCAACTTTACTCCTAAAGTCAATTAATGAAATCAACAAATACATGTGGCAGTCCAGGGATTCGAACCTAGGATGCTCACACCGAAATTCAGTGCATTTATCCATTGCGCTACGAAGACAGTTAAAGAATGGTGGACAAGCCTACGATTTATTATGCAGTTTCGAATCCTGCATATCAATCTAAGCATGTACACACTTTCCAACTGCGCTATCATAGGCTATGGATAGAGAAAATAGTTTGTTATCCAGCAGTTGCCTTATGTGTGGAATAGAAGGGGATAGGCGTTATTCTTTGGTCTATTTACTTATTTATTAATGTATTTTTTAGTTTCCTCGCTATACCTCCATCAAGCTTACACAAACTGTTAAACACCCCTTCCAGATAAATTTGTACATTTTTCTGAAGGCCGGTTCTCTTAAATTACAAGTCGCTATCGCTTCCCAGGAGAAAATCGACACCAAACTGGCACGAAAGTTCTTAATATTAACAAAGAACAGACAGTCCTAAACTCACCAAAATAATGGGCAGAACGCCTTATAAAATGAAAACTAATGGGGCTGAACACGAGGGAGAAGGGGGGCCTCAAAAATCAAGCATCTCTCCTTAAAATACCATGCTTCATCCTACGCTTCACAGATTGTTTCCCTATCCTACCTTATTGAAGAACATCGGGGTTAACACGACAAACACCGTTGGAGAAAATAAATGTTCCCAAGATCATATATGTCTCTGGAGTGTTGTTTACTCAGAATGACTTTTAATCTGTCATAATTGGAAGTATCTAACAAAATTCGCGGGACACCATGTATACACACACACACACACACAGTCATATATATATATATACATTTTATATATAGCATAGCTAACCCGCTGAGGTATTTGGAATATTTTTGTGGTGTAGGCAACTAATCGTAATGAATTTAGGGGTCAACGCCCCCTCCATACCCCCCTCCTCTCCCTCTACAACATTCCCTACATACCTCCCCCCTTCTCTAAACCAAATGGTAGGCCTACGAGGGGAAAGGGGGGAGGGGGGGGGGGGGAGGGAGTGGTAAAACAGGAGGCCTAAACTGAGGGGTGTTGGTTTAATGTTCTAAGGTACATGGTGGTGAGAGAGAGAGAGAGAGAGAGAGAGAGAGAGAGAGAGAGAGAGAGAGAGAGAGAGAGAGAGAGAGAGAGAGAGAGAGAGAGAGAGAGAGCGAGAGAGAGAGAGAGAGAGAGAGAGAGAGAGAGAAGTGGGGGTGTAGGGTAGAGATGATATAATTAGAAATAAATTGGTACATTAATGACAGCACCGAGGAACATGAGGTACTCTGCCATAAATCAACGTTCACTTCCTCATATCAAACCTTTTTCCACTAGTTTTCGATCGCTTTTTCCCTCTCCATATATCATCAACACTAGTCTGGCAGCTTATGAAGTCAAACAAATGTATATTATGTTTTCACTTATATAAAAGGGAGATATACAGTATATTAAGGGAGCTCACCTCGCTTTATTCTCTTTCTCTCTCTCTCTTTGGCTTGTATCCATTCGGCCCCATTCAGCCTGCTGTTTCAAGACGTTTACCCCCATCCAGGTGTCAATATTTTCCTAGCGAGCGGAAGCGAGCCAGCATATATATATATTTGTTTTGACAGCAAGCTAAATCTGTAAATTTTTTGATAGAAAAATGTATCCGGCAAAGCCGGATTTCTCCATACAATGCTGGCTCGCTATCGCTCGCCAGGAAGAAATCGACACCTGGATGGGGATAAACGTCGTTAAACAGTTGGCTGAATGGGGCCGAATTGATACAAGCCAGGGAAAGAGAGGAAAGGAGAGAAAGATTAAAAAAACAGGTGACCCCCCTTAAGTCTTTCTGTACCAGCAATGTCTTTTTAATTGTATTCGTGCTACATTTAGACGATTTTGTGAAGCTAAGGAAGGAGATATGGTAGCTAAAAGGTTTAATCGAGATAGTCTAGCTGTAACCTTTAAATGGGTAGACATCCTTCCTAAGCTGAATAAGAACGTCTAATAGTTGCCATAATATAATGTAAAGGATGTCACCGGTACCGAAGGGGTGTATTTATTCATATATTTATTCGTTAATATTATTAGTTTCTTCGCTAGACCTCAATCAATCTTTAAAAATATCCCCAAGACCCCCCCCCCCCCTTTGAGATTTTGTTTTGCATTTTTTTGGTAGAAAAAATCCTCCTAAATTGCAGGCTCGCTATCCCTAAATGGCACGAAAGGTCTTAAAATCACGAGCTATTGCTCGCCCCAGGAAGAAATTGACACCTAAATGGCACGACAGGTCTTACAATGACAAAAAATGACGCGAAAGGTCATATAATCGCCAAATTATGGGGCGAACGTCTTAAAATCTCAAACCTAACAAGGCTAAACATGAGGGGGAAGGGGGTCCATAACAATACCTCCCCTTGAACTAGATAATAGACGGTGAGACAGAAAGTAAACACAGTACCATTAAGGGGGCCCACCTAGCTGTTTATATCTTTCTCTCCCTCTCTCTTTGGCTTGTATCCATTCAACCGTATTCAGCCTACTGTTTTAAGACGTTTATCCCCACCCAGGTGTCAATATTTTCCTGGCGAGCGGTAGCGAGCCAGCATATATATATTTGTGTTTAGACAGCAAGCTAAATTTGTACATTTTTCGATAGAAAAATGTCTTCGGCGAGGCCGGATTTCTCCACACAATGCTGGCTCGCTATCGCTCGTTAGGAAGAAATCGACACCTGGATGGGGATAAAAGTCTTAAAACAGTTGGCTGAATGGGGCCGAATGGATACAAGCCAGAGAAAGAGAGAAAAGGAGAGAAAGATAAAAAAAAAGCCGGTGATAAACCGATTAACATGAGAACTGAGAAAGTTAATATCGAGAAGGATGAGATAGTTGCTTTTTATGGATCCCCTTCTCCCTCGTGTTTAGCCCCATTAGTTTTGGAATTTTAAGACGGTCGCCCCATTAGTGTGTCGATGTTAAGACTGGTCATCCCAATTTGTTATATATATCAAGGCCTTTCGTGCCATTTAGGTGTCGATTTCTTCCTGGCGAACAATAGCAAGCCTGATATTTAGGAGGAATCGGGAAAATTGTCTACCGAAAAACATATTATATCTCAAAGGGGAATTTTGAGGATACATTTATTTAGCTTGATGGAGGTCTAGGAAATAAACTAAATAAATAAATAAATAAATAAATAAATGAATGAATGAATGAATGAATGAATGAATGAATGAATGAATGAATGAATGAACAAATAAATAAATAAATAAATGAATAAATAAATAAATAAATAAATGAATAAATAAATAAATAAATAAATAAATAAATAAATAAATAAATACCACCTACCCACTTATTAGTATGTGTGTGTGTGTGTGTGTGTGTGTGTGTGTGTGTGTGTGTGTGTGTGTGTGTGTGTGTAAAATAATAACAATTGAAGCAATATATAGCGACTAAATATAATAAAAAACGTAATAAATAATACAAATTAAATTGCTTAAATAATACTAATACTAATAATAATAATAATAATAATAATAATATATATAATTATAGTAAAGTGTAAGTCAGATTAAAAGAATGTTATTAAAAATCAGGATGTAAATTTGTAAAAAATTCACAGCACGAAACAGTATACCTGTATGTAATTAAGAGAGAGAGAGAGAGAGAGAGAGAGAGAGAGAGAGTCAGCATGGCACTATTCTTGGCTCTAAGACAGCCAGGGTGCCACCACATGCTCTACCTCTCTCTCTCTCTCTTCTGCTGTGCTATCCTATCCTTCCACTTTGTATTGATATGGATTTCTACCAATAATAGTATATGGTACTGACCACCTCACAGGGATCGTTATATCTGTGTATATCTATGAACACTCTCTCTCTCTTTCACACACACACACACACACACACACTCTCTCTCTCTCTCTCTCTCTCTCATTAAAGCATTACAATACATGTGTTGCTAGTTAAAGTGAAAATACAATGACACAAGTACAATTTAAACCCTCTCTCTCTCTCTCTCTCTCTCTCTCTCTCTCTTAATTACAAACAATAGGCAACCTTAGCGTAATTCATAACTGCTAAGTCTTAAGGAGAGATGGGTAGTTTTTCTGGTACCCCTCCTTCTTCATGCTTAGCCCCATTAGTTTTCAGATTGTAAGACGTTCGTCCCAATAGCGTGTCGATTTTAAAACCGTTCGTCCCATTTCTATATCAATATAAAGACCTTTCATACCATTTAGGTGTTGATTTTTTTCGGGTGAGCTATAGCGAGCCTGTGATTTTAAGAGAAACCGGCCTTGGCCGGCACATTTTTTAAAGATGAACAAATTTACAAATTTATCTTGAAGGGGGGTCTACGGATTTTTTTTTTTTTTTTTTTTTTTTTTAGCTTGATGAAGATCTAACGAGGAAACTATATAAAATAAATTAATGTATAAATAAATAGACCCCCAAAATAACCACTGTCCCGTTAAGTTTTGAGAATTCAAGAAATTCGCCCCATTAGTTTGGCGATCTTAACCCCTTCAGTACCGGCGACGTCCTTTTCGCTATATTCTGGCAACTAATAGACGATTGTATTAATCTTGGGATAAACGTCTACCCATTAAGGGGAGACTGACCGTTTGTTTGGTCTATTAATTAATTCATTCATATATTTTTTTAGTTTCCTCCCTAGACCTCCATCAAGCTTAGAAAACACCCCCTAGACCCTCCTTCAAGATAAATTTGTAAATTTTTCGGTAGAAAAATGTCCCAGCCGAAGGCCGGTTACTCTTACAATTGCAGGCTCGCTATCGCTCGCCAGGAAAAAAATAGACACCTAAATGGCTTGAAAGGTCTTAAAATTGACAACGAAATGGGGCGAAAGGTGTTAAAATCGCCAAACTAATGGGCCGAACGTCTTATAATCTCCGCTTAACCTCAACAGTCCATCAGCCTCACCTTAACTCTCTGATCTCCACACACTCTTCCTAATCTGAATAAAATCGTCTAATAATAGCCAGAATAGACTGTCAAAACGCGTCAAGATCCTCAAAGGGTTAAAATTACGATTACGCATTTTCCTTCTTTTTTCTGGCTATCATTAGACGATTTTATTCAGATTAGGAAGGGTGTATGGAGGTCGGAGATTTAATTGCGTCAGATCTTACCCTTTTAATGCCCACAGATCTTTCCTAAGCTTCATAAAACTGTCAAAATGCTTCAATATCCTCAAGGAGTTAAGGGGGAGGTAGTTGCTATTTCTGGAACCCATTCTTCCTCATGTTATGCCCCATTACTTTTGAAATTATAGACGTTTCCCCCATTAGTGTGTTAATTATAGACGTTTCCCCCATTAGTGTGTTAATTATAGACGTTTCCCCCATTAGTGTGTTTATTATAGACGTTTCCCCCATTAGTGTGTTAATTATAGACGTTTCCCCCATTAGTGTGTTAATTATAGACGTTTCCCCCATTAGTGTGTTAATTATAGACGTTTCCCCCATTAGTGTGTTAATTTCAAGAACTTTCGACCCATTTCTTTGTCAATATTACGACTTTTCGTGCCATATAGGCGTCGATTCTTTTCCTGGCGAGCAATAGCGAGCCTAAGCTGTATACAACTGTCCCTCTCCATTCACACAGATCCTTCCTAAGCTGTATAAAATCGGCCAGCGAGGGCCAGGATAAACTGTCAAAACGCAGCTTAATCCTCAAGGGGTCAATTCCTTTAGGGGAAGGGTTATTTTTTTTCTGGCCACCTTTCTACCTCATGCTTAGCCCCATTAGTTTTCAGATTTTAAGACGTTCGGCCCATTAGTTTGGCAATTTTAAGACCTTTCACCCCATTACCTTGTTAATATCAAGACCTTTCGTGCAGTTTAGGTGTAGATTTTTTCCTGGCGAGCAATAGCGAGCCTTTAATATAGTAGTAATCGGCCTCTGGCCGGGATATTTTTCTATCGAAAAATGTACAAATTTATTTCAAGGAGGGTCTTGTGGGTGTTTTCTTAAGCTTGATGGAGGTCTAGGGAGGAAACTAAAAAAAAATAATAAAAATATGAATACACAATCCAATAAATGCACCCCTCCCTCCCTAAGTATGACTGACAGGTATAAGGTTTAATTAAAGAGGTGTTTTTTTGGCCCCCTTCTCCCTCATTGAAGCTCTTAGACGTTCGCCCTATTAGTTTGGCGATTTTTAGTCCTTTAGCCCCATTACTTTGGCAATTTTAAGACCTTTCGTGCCATTTAGGTGTCCATTTTTTCTTGGTGAGCAATAGTGAGCTTATAATTATGGCCTAGGCATTTCTCTACCGAAAAATGTTAAACATATTCACGAAGGGGGATCTTGTGGTGTTTTTCTAATTAGCTTGATGGAAGTCTAGGAAGCAAATAAATATAAATAATAAAGAAATACAAAAATGAAAATTCTTACAAGAAGACAACTCTCTCTCTCTCTTTCTATCAATCTCTCTCTCTCTCTCTCTCTCTCTCTCTCTCTCTCTCTCTCTCACACACACACACAATAAAAATATAGCTCACAGGTACTTCACAACTCAGATTTTCCATATTTCCTACGGTGGTCATTTTCCTGGCAACGTTTCATCACATAACTAGTTCACTCTTCCTTGACCTTGGTATTGAACGTGGTCTATTTGCCTACACTTTACATTACAATCAGATTATTTTCTAAAATGTAATTATGAAGGTTACTTCATTTTATGTTGTTTTTATGTGATATTGTATATTATAGGTTAGGAGAGGTTTTCAGATAGACCCTAGACCCTCATACAAAAAAAAAAAAAAAAAAAAAAAAACACACACACACACACACACCAGGGCTCCCCTTCGAGATACATTTGAACATTGTTCGGCAGAAAAAAAATCCTATTTGAGAGCTGTTTCCTCCTAAATTACATGTTCACTATCGCTCGCCAGGAAAGCAATAGGTGGATGGGAATTGGCATCCTTGGTCGGCAACCAATCTAGGGGACACAACCTAATAAAAAATCGAGTGTATAGGACTTGTCAAACTTGGTTGGCAACCCATCTAGGGGAGAAAACCTTATAAAAATACGGATGGATTGTACTCATCAACTTTGGTCCGCAACCTGTCTAGGGGGAAAATACCTTATACATAATAGCGAAGGGCTCGCTCATCGGTGCCACCTGCATGTGGCGAACTCTACAACAGATGCACATCTAAATAGCACGAAAGGTCATAATATTGACAAAAAGATGGAGCAATAGGTCTTAAAATCGCCAAACTAATCGGACGAACATTTTTAAATCTCAAAACTAATGGGGTTAAGCATGAGGGTGAAGGGGGTCAGGAAAACCCCCAAAAACCTCCCCTTAATCAGGTAAGGAATACCAACTAGTTTAGATTCCAGCATAAATATATTTAAATATGTTTTACCTTTTCAATATCATGACACATTTTGACAGTTTATTCTGGCTATCAATAGAAGATTATATACAGCTTAGGAAGGATCAGAGGGAATAATATGGGTAAAGACTATCTCAATTAACCCTCTGACTTACATACGCCCTTCCTAATCTGAATAAAATCGTCTAATAACACCCAGAAAACATAAAAGCAATGTGTAATCGGATCTCGAAAGGGTTAAGGGGGGTGGCCTGCTTTTTTATCTTTCTCTCCTTTTCTCTCTTTTTCTGGCTTGTATCAATTCGGCCCCATTCAGCCAACTGTTTTAAGACGTTTATCCCCATCCAGGTGTTGATTTCTTCCTGGCGAGCGATAGCGAGCCAGCATTGTAAGGAGAAATTCGGCTTCGCTGGAGACATTTTTCTCTCAAAATATGTACAAATTTAGCTTGCTGTCAAAACAAAAATATATATATGCTGGCTTGCTACCGCTCGCCATGAAAATATTGACACCTGGATGGGGGTAAACGTCTTAATACAGTAGGCTGAATGGGGCCGAATGGATACAAACCAAAGAGAGAGGGAAAGAAAGATAAAACAAAAGCGAGGTGGGCTCCCTTAAAGAATGTGATGACCTTGACCTTCGATGTATTATACTAGCCAGTAAAAACCAGCCGTACCGAGCATATAGTTTACTTTTATTTTACCCATATATTCAGGCCCAATCACCACTTTTCCTGTTTTTCTTTTCTTTGTCCATCTTTTCCTTTTTTTTTTGGGGGGGGGGGGGTGGCCGACTCAAGACAGAGCCATTTACGTCTTCTATTATATGTATATACTCAGGCCCAATCCCCACTTTTCCTATTATTTCCTATTCTTGTCTTTTCTTTTTCTCTCTCTTTTTTTTTTGGGGGGGGGGGGGGGAGGGCGACTCAAGACAGAGCCAGAATAGGGACAACACAACATAAAACCATGAACACACAAAGGCAAAATACAAATTCACACACATCAAGGTCATCCAGGAGAAGTTTACTTGCTTGTACAATATCTCGATAGACTGGAATCCTCGAGTCAGTTAAGGGGAGGCAGACTGTTTTCTGGACACCCTTCTCCCCCATGCTTAGCCCCATTAGTTTTGAGATTTTAAGGCGTTAACCCCATTAGTTCGG
Source organism: Paralithodes platypus (assembly GCA_032716605.1). Taxonomy (NCBI): domain Eukaryota; kingdom Metazoa; phylum Arthropoda; class Malacostraca; order Decapoda; family Lithodidae; genus Paralithodes; species Paralithodes platypus. The sequence goes on along the minus strand of CM064568.1, from coordinate 46,603,619 downwards.
CGATACTAACACCTTTTCCCAATTTATTTTTCAATATTAAGACCTTTCACGCCATGTAGGTATCAATTTTTTCATGGCGAGCAATACCGAGCCGATAATTTAGGACGAACCAGCCATCAGCCGGGACATTTTATACCGAACAATGTACAAATTTATCTTGAAGGGGGTCTTGGGGGTATATATATTAAGGGAGCCCACCTCGCTTTTTTTCTCTTTCTCTCCCTCTCTCTCTTTGGTTTGTATCCATTCGGCCCCATTCAGTCTACTGCTTTAAGATGTTTACCCCCATTCAGGTGTCAATATTTTCCTGGCGAGCGGTAGCGAGCCAGCATATAAATTTTGTTTTGTTTTGACAGCAAGCTAAATGTGTACATTTTTCGATAGAAAAATGTCTCCGGCGAAGCCGGATTTCTCCATACAATGCTGGCTCGCTATTGCTCGCCAGGAAGAAATGGACACCTAGCTGGGAATAAACGTCTTAAAACAGTAGGCTGAAAGAGAGAAAACGAGAGAAAAATAAAACAAAAACAGTGACCCCCCTTAAGCTTGATAGAGGTCTAGGAAGCAAACTATAATAAACCCTAAATCGGTGTCAGACGACCTTCAAACGGGTAGTGCTTGTTTGTTGGTCTATATATTCATTTATTAACTTTATTGATTTGGTTCCTCGCCAGACCTCCATCAAGCTTTAAACAAAAATACCCTAGACCTCTTTCAAGATTAATTTGTAAATTTTTCAGTAGAAAAATTTCCCGACCAAAGGCCGGTTCTCGCTCGCCAGGAAAACATCTATACCTAAATGGCACGAAAGGTTTTTATATTGAAAAAAAATGGGGCAAAAGGTTTCAAAATCACCAAACTAACAGAACGCGAACGTCTTAAAATCTCAAAACTGATATGCTAAACATGAGGGAGAAGGGGGTTCAGAAAAAACAACTACCTCCCCCTTAATTTACTATCTGACCTAAATTACCTGTGATCATAACCTATAGCCACCACTAGCCTATTGTTATTGGCGCTCTCTCTCTCTCTCTCTCTCTCTCTCTCTCTCTCTCTCTCTCTCCCAATTACTTCAGTCTAACAGCCACCGTCGCCAACTATCCACCTCTATTCTATCATATCTATGTCCGCCTCGTTATTAAAGAAAACCAATGTAAACAAACCCATTTCAGGGGTAACTCGACCAAATCCACTCGCCAGCCCAAGTCCGCAGCCCATCCATCTTCTCCCTCAGCTATCGGTATTCGGGAGGGATTTGGGGGCAAGATAGAGGGGGATGGTAGAGAGAGAGGGAATCTAAGATGGGAGGGAGGTAGGCACTTTCCCTCCCTTACTCTCTCTCTCCCTCGTGCCTATGGAGCCCTGCCAAAAGCAAAGGCTGCCAGGTAGGGATTGTTCTAATACACTGTTGCCCTCCCCTCCCTTCTCCTCCCTTCCCTTCCCTACTTTCCATCCCTCTCCTCCCTTTCTATCCTCCCCCCTTTACTCTAACCTACCTTCCCTTCCTAAACCTCTCTTCCCTACCTCCCCCCCCCCCTTCCCCTCCCTTTCTACCCTCCCCCCTTTACCCTACCCTACCTTCCCTTCTTAAACCTCTCTTCCCTACACCCCCCCTTCCCCTCCCTCTGCCTTACCAATCCTCCAACCCCACCCCCACCCCTTCCTCGCAGGCAGTCGCTTACTCAGTCAATTTCTCTATTGATGTTGGCTTTCAATCATGGGTTAGACGTTGTTGATGTGAAGGAGAGGAGGCGGAGAGGGTGAAAGAGAGAGAGAGAGAGATAGTGTGTGTGTGTCTGTGTGTGTGTGTCTGTGTGTGTGTGTGTGTGAGAGAGATATATTTACATATAATTACATAATATATACACAGGCCACACAGATCTTACGATCCCTGCGAGGTGGCCATGACTTAATTCTAATAGAGATAGCAACCTCAAGAAAAAGTGCAAGGAAAGGATAGCAAAGATGAAGGCGAGAGAGAGAGAGAGAGAGAGAGAGAGAGAGAGAGAGAGAGAGAGAGAGAGAGATAGGGGGTGGGGGAGGGTGATACAGTACATATGGAGAAGGGAGAGAGTTACATGGATTTATATATATACGATGACCACACAGGCTTTACGATCCAAACGAGGTATAGGCAGCGCCAACGAACTTGACAATAATCTTGACCCCTTAACTTCTCATAACTCAAGATGAATGAAAGCAATCGGGCTGACATTTTTATCATTTGGGAAGAGCCCGCCAGGAAATAGGTTGTAGACATTTACAGTCAGTTTGCTCTAGGCCCTTTTGAGTTATGAGAAGTTAAGGGGTCAAAAATATTGTCAAGTTAGTCGATCAAGACTTAATTCGAGTAGAGATTACAGAACCCAAGATAAAGGAAAATTGAAGAAAAGGATAGCATAGTAGACAGTTCAAGAAGGCTCAGTGTGTTTGTGTGTGTATGTGTGTGTGTGTGTGTGTATGTGTGTGTGTCTGTGCTTGTGAGTGTGTGTGTATGTGTGTGTGTCTGTGCTTGTGAGTGTGTGTGTGTGTGTGCGTGTGTGTGTGTGTGTGTGTGTGTGTGTGTGTGTGTGTGTGTGTGTGTGTGTGTGAGAGAGAGAGGTTGGTATGCTAGGGAGAATATATCATTGGTAAACAATATAGTGTTCTGACTGATGTTGGCTAAGGGTTGGGAATGTGTGTGTGTGTGTGTGTGGTGTGTGTGTGTGTGTGTGTGTGTGTGTGTGTGTGTGTGTGTGTGAGAGAGAGAGAGAGAGAGAGAGAGAGAGAGAGAGAGAGAGAGAGGTTGGTATGCTAGGGAGAATATATCATTGGTAAACAATATAGTGTTCTGACTGATGTTGGCTAAGGATTGGGAATATGTGTGTGTGTGTGTGTGTGTGTGTGTGTGTGTGTGTGTGTGTGTGTGTGTGTGTGTGTGTGTGTGAGAGAGAGAGAGAGAGAGAGAGAGGTTGGTATGCTAGGGAGAATATATCATTGGTAAACAATATAGTGTTCTGACTGATGTTGGCTAAGGATTGGGAATGTGTGTGTGTGTGTGTGTGTGTGTGTGTGTGTGTGTGTGTGTGTGTGTGTGTGTGTGTGTGTGTGTGTGTGAGAGAGAGTGAGTATTTCATCGTAAATTCCACTTCCACGTTATAAGGATAGGAAATTACGAAAATGTCACATAATCTCTTCAGCCATCCAGCCAATGTTTTGTACATTATTAGTCTATGGCATTATGTATACAAACAAATATTAGACTAAGTTGGTACAATGGCCTCCGGAAGTTCTTGTATCACACATCATATATTTACTGTTCATTAGGCAGCTTTATAGCTGTAATCTAATTAATTAATTTCACTCCCAACACCAAACACCTCCCAATGAAATTAATGAGAGTATGTGATCCTCCCGGGATTTGAGCCTGGGTTACCACATACAGATATTAAACACTCTAACCATTACACCATCAAGACAGTTAAAAATAAATGCTAGTTTTGTGTTTTCTGTATAATGAGAGAAAACTGTACTAAAAATCCAGATGGCGCTGGGGGTCTTATTCAAATGACTATCGTGTGTGATGCACCATTGAGGTGTTTTGAGGGTTTTCGTGATTTAAGAGGTTTAATACAATTCGCAACTTATCTATGACACATAGTTGTGTAGTATATTTTTACTAGATTCAAAATATGATGGTTATATACTCGTTAATGCAGTGAATATATAATAATTAACATAATTTGATACATAAATATCAGCTTCCTGACCTAGAAATTTAGTTTCATCTAATGTGGTGTGATAGGCTGGGCGAAATGTGTAATAATAGTCATTGAAGTATTGTATTTACTTCCTTTTTAGTTACTAACAAATACGTGTTTAAGTAGATATTGGCTGAACATACGGTATTATAATTCTGTAGTTGTAGCATTTGGCAGGTCGAATGTCTGCGCCTGCGTATTAGCTTCTTTCCTACAAAACAAGCTATCGTGCGCTTTTAAGTTACCAATTTATAATCCACTATCAAATCGGGCCGCTAAATAGGTTACCGGCTATATTTGTTATTAGACTTGTGACAGGAAATCAATCAATGTTAATCAGAATGTCATAGAACACAGTGGCAGCAAATTACATACGTGGAGATGCAGAAATTTCGAAAAGGATGATGGCAAAAAAAAATGACAACACTGCCTTTTCCACGGGCGAAGGTTTAGGTGGTCAGCTGACCGCGGCGGGATATACGCACACAGTGTTGCCAAAGTCGTCTTTTGTTCGCACCATTGGGCTAGTTAGGATTCGTTCATAAGCGTAGATTTTAGAGTTTCCATTTCTAACGATATTCTTGATTTACAGTGTGATGGGGTTGATAGCCTCTGAAGTACTATCCTAACTAACTAAAATTGAGGAAAGCGGAAGTGGGCTGGTTCTATGTATTATTAAAGTTGTAGAGGTGTCGAGTGTTGAGTAGCCTATAGCTAGGCTACATTGCATACAAACGTTCATCATGGCTTTCTGTTGGTTGTACTATACATGTATGGTAGCCTATGTGGTGGTGACTGTACTATACATGTATGGTAGCCTATGTGGTGGTGACTGAATAGCCTAATTAAGTGATTGTTTGTGAGGGGGGATTGGGACAGATTTGATGAGTGCATGATTGTGATAATAATGTATGTGGTATTTCATTAATATTTAAATGATGTGACACATATACGCCACTACTCATACAGTAGGCTGTATGGGACTAGGCCTAGTTATATTTGGGGAACTCATAGTATCATGCACGCATGGCTATTAAAGATAAACATATCAGAAAAAGTGTGAGAGGATTAAAATAGCTGAAATTGTATGTTGTGCGGTATTCGGTGATTGGGCTACTTTTGGGCGAGTTTGGAGATGTGATGTGCGCTGGCAACCTTGGAATACACACACACACACACGCACGCACGACACAATCTATAACTGAACATTTTACCTTCATTAAGGCAATAATCCACATTATATTAAGATTTCCATATGTGGGAAACAAATATCTACCACCATTACTGCTAATGTGCACATAGATGCACAACTAATGTCAAATTTAACAAAGTAAGTCAGTGGGGAGGAGATGTTGACTGTCTGAGAAGTTTCGTTTAATGACTATTATGGGTAGCGAACACTGGCATCAATTATGATGCGCTTGCCAGATCTGAAAGTAGTTTATAATTGTATAATCTAATATCCAGTAAAGTGGCTAATGTCGATTATTTTATACGCTCATCTCGAGTTTTTATACATATTATTATAATTTTAGGACATGGATTCCTATCTATTGAAATATTAACAGGACTACTTTTAGGGCGATTACCAATTGTTTGTGTAGGTCTAATAGAATCGTTTTTATTTATCATAAATACTTTGTATATTGGACAATGTACTGAATAGAATGTTAGAGTAATATATCTGTAACATTCATGACTATAGAAATCGAGTGATATTTTGATGACTGCGATTTAAAAAATTCAATTCACTCGATGGCAACAAATTTAGGTTCGGTGCGAACCAAAGGCGGGAAAAATAGCAGACAATTGTTTTATTTTCCCCCATAGCTTCAATCTACTTGCGTATACTCTGTAAAATAATAAGGGTATTAAAAACGGTAATTAAAGGGACGATTTGGTATTTCTGGACGCCTTTCTCCCTCATGTTTAGCCCCATTAATGTTGATATATTAAGACATTCACCTCATTAGTATGGCAAAGTTAAGACATTTGGCTCCCATTTGTTGCCAATATTAAGACCTTTTGTGCTATTTAGGTGTCGGGTTTTTCCTGGCGAGCCATAGCGAGTGTGGATTCAGGAGGAACCGGCCATCGGCCGGGACATTTTCTTACCGAAAAATGTCCAAATATATCTCGAAAGGGGGATCTTGGCGGGAATTTTATGTTTGATAGAGGTCTAGGGAACAAATGACAATACAACTTAAGTATAATAAATAGTAGATGCTTCCGAGTTCAAGGCAAGGACAGAGAGAGAGAGAGAGAGAGAGAGAGAGAGAGAGAGACTTAATTTACTGGTGATATATATGATAGATGACGGCAATAACGAAGGTGTGATTTACCTACAGCAAATACAACAAATAAAGAACAAATATACATAAAAGGAAGGAAGGAAGAAAGGAAGAAAGGAAGGAAAGAATAGGAATGAGGAAGGAAGTAGAGAAAGAAAGAAGGAAGGAAGGAAGGAAGGAAAGAAAGAAGGAATCAAATAATAGGAATGAGGAAGGAAGTAAAGAAATAAAGAATGAAGGTAGGAAGTATGGGAGGGAGGAAAGAAAGAAGACAGAAATGAAAGCAGCAAATGCCAGTAATGAGGAAGAAGGGAAGACAGAGAAGTAAGGAAGGAGGAGGAAGAAGGAAATATATAATGAAGGAAGGAAGGAAGGGAGGGAGGCAAGAATAGAGGAAGGAAGGAAGGAAGGAATGCAAGAATAGAGGAAGGACGATAATAAGGAAAAATGGAAGGAAGGAAGGAAGGCAAGAATAGAGGAAGGAAGGAAATGTAGAAGAAAGGAAGGATAGAAAGAAGGAAAGGAGAAAAGAAAGTAAAAAGTGAAGAAAAACAGCAGCTAATGATAGTAAGAAAGAGGAAAGAAGGAGGGAAGAGGGGAAGGAAGGAAGGAAGGAAGGAAGGAAGGAAGGAAGGAAGAAAGGAAGGAAGGATGGAAGGAAGGAAAAGGCAGTCAATAATAGTAAGAATGAAAGAAGGATAAAACAGCCAATAACAGTAGAAGGAAGGAAGGAAGGAAGGAAGGGAAAAAGCAGCAAGGAAGAAATAGAGGAAGGTAGGAAGGAAAAAACAGCTAATGAAAGCAAGAAGGAAGAAAGAAAGAAGACAGGAAGGAAGACAGGACTGACAAAAGATAGACATAAAGAAGGAAGGAAAGTAAGAAGGAAGGACAAAATACAGACATAAAGAAGGAAGGAAGGCAGGAAGGAAGGAAGGAAGGCAGGAAAGAAGGACGGACAAAAGACAGACATAAAGAAAGAAGGAAGGAATGAAGGAAGGAAGGAAGGCAGGAAGGAAGACAGACCAAAGAAGAAATGAAGGAAGGATGGAAGGAAGAACAAAGAAAAGGACATAAGGAAGGAAGGAAGGAAGGAAGGAAGGAAGGAAGGAAAGAAGGAAGGAAGGACCAAGGACAGACAGACAGAAGGAAGGAAGGAAAGACAAAAGACAGACATAAGGGAGGAAGGAAGGAAAGAAGGAAGGACATAAGACAGACATAAGGAAGAAAGGAAGGAAGGAGGGAAAGAAGGACATAAGACAGACATAAAGAGAGAAGGAAGGAAGGAAAGAAGGACATAAGATAGACATAAATAGAGAAGGAAGGAAGGACATAAGACAGACATAAAGAGACAAGGAAGGAAGGAAGGAAGGACATAAGACAGACATAAGGAAGGAAGGAAGGAAGGACATAAGACAGACATAAAGAGAGGAGGAAGGAAGGAAGGAAGGACATAAGACAGACATAAAGAGAGAAGGAAGGAAGGAAAGGAACGACAAAAGACAGGCATAAAGAAGGAAGGAAGGAAGGAAGGAAGGAAGGAAGAAAGGACAAAAGACAAACATAAGGAAGGAAGGAAGGAAGGACAAATGACATATACTGTATAAGGAAGGAAAGCAGGGCAGAAGATAAACATAAGAAAGGAAAGAAGGAAAAAAGACAAACATAAAGAAGGAAGGAAGGAAGGATGGAAGGACAAAGGACAGACAGAAGGAAGGAAGGAAAGACAAAAGACAGAAATAAGGAAGGAAGGAAGGAAGGACATAAGACAGACATAAGGAAGGAAGGAAGGAAGGAAGAAGAGCTGCAGACATAAGGAAGGAAGGAAGGAAGGACATAAGACAGACATAAGGAAGAAAGGAAGGACAAAAGACAGACATAAGGAAGGAAGGAAGGAAGGAAGGAAGGAAGGAAGGACATAAGACAGACATAAGGAAGAAAGGAAGGAAGGAAGGAAGGACAAAAGACAGACATAAGGAAGGAAGGAAGGAAGGAAGGAAGGAAGGAAGGCAAGGGGTGATAGCACGTAGGAAGTAAGTGAAGGCGCCGTTGGCGTTTTTCGTAAGGTGGGGTAGTAGATTTTGTTCTATATATTGATAAGGGTTCACTAAAAACAACAAATTAGGCCTACTTTAAAGTGTATAACTTCTGAGCAAGCAGTCTCATTCAGTGCGGCTAGGCTATAGCCTAGTTTTCCCAACAATGATTCGTCGGAATGATGAATTTTGACATGCGCAACATAATTATATTAATATAGCGTAATATTCATACTAATTTAAAGATATTAAACTCAATTTGAAGACAGGACACTTTCATAAAGCATATGTTTTTGTCAGTAATTCATGATAGATCTTCGTGGGTTTCACTTTGCTCGGCAAAACTGCTAGGTACCGTGTGCTAATTACGCCAAGCTGCTAGGCCAAATTTGCTCAATGAAACGCTGTTATGCTTGGTGAAATTTGTCCGTGTGATAGCGGCTTAAATTTAAACAAATTTGCATAATTTGTCGTTAATTATAAAAACAAAACAAATATCCCATTACTGTCGGGCAGAGACAGTAGTTTATTTATTTATTTTTCCACTAAACACAAAACAAAATAAAAAATCGGGGAGTAAAGTTTCCGCCAGGTGCAAAAACAGATTATAGATAGCTAAACCATTTCAAACTGCATTCGGTAGAGCACCATATTCTGATGGATAAATTATATGTTGAAGTGGATTTTATGTATAATACCAATGTACTACGACCGTATTTTAGCTGTAAATTATGTTAAATATCATTGTCTACAGCTCCAACTTCCTTATAGCCTGAAACTCGCACGTGGTCAATATCGCTGGCGGAGGTATATATGGGTACACTATAGGCTCTTTCTTTTCCAGCTGATGGTAAATTGAATCCCTTAGCAACTGATTTCTAGATTCTTAATGGAAAGATATGATCCTACTATGTCTCTGCCTCATATCAGTACCAAGTTTTCACAATTAACAACATATTTCGCTTCAAAATCGTCGAAATAGTCGAGTAATCACGATGAGGACATGCCAATTCACCCCCCCCCCCAAAAAAATAAAATAAATAAAATAAAAAAAATAAACACAATACAAAAAATAGATAGATAGATAGATAGATACATACATAAATTTCCATGGGGTAAATAGTCCTGGTGGCGAACTGACCGAGCTACGGGAAGACATGGACAAAATACACCGAAGATTTTTCTCTGGCAGGCAGGGTCCTATTTGTTGCCATAAGGAAACATACAAATACAGCACACAGTTTTTACCCTATTTTTTTTTTTTTTTTCTTAAATACTGTATACGGAAACACATTTATAATTATCCATAGGTAGGGTACTTTGTTAGTTTGAAGGGTGGGGGGGGGGGGGGGGGACGGTGTTATGTTTACCCCCATTAGTTTTGAGATTTTAAGACATTTGTCCCATTAGTTTGGCAATTTCAAGATATTTCGTGCCATTTAGGAGTCGAGCTTTTCCTGGCAAGCGAAGCGAGCCTGCAATTTTGGAGGAACCGGAATTTGGCAGAGGCATTATTATTATTACCGAAAAATACACAAGTTTATCTCGTGTATATTTTTACACTTGAAAACTAAAGCGAGAAAAAAAAAAAAAAAAAAAAATGAAAATAATAATAATAATACATGATAAAATAAATAAATTAAATAAATAAATAAATATATATATATACTGTACTGTATATACCTCTCCTTAAATGATCAGTTAAGCCATAATACACGCTTTAACATTTGACAGGTAGGGTTCTGGGTGAGCTATACATTTAGTTAAATAATAATAGCTATGACTCATGGTTTGAAGTTTGGGGGGTTCACTTCAAGATCAGGTATGGTATAAAATCTTTGACTATATTTTCTTTCTTTCCAACTGACGGTAAATTGCTAGGTTCCCCCATCAACATTTCTCAGTCATTTTGAAGATTTTGTTGTGAAATATGGTGCTGGTTATATAACCTTTGTCTTAAGGGGAGGTATTTAGTTTGTTCCCTACGTTTTCATCAAGCTTAAAATTACACCCCCTAGACCCCCTTTCAAGATAAATTTGTACATTTTTCGGTAGAAAAAAGCCGGTTGCTCTAAAATTACAGGCTCGCTATCGCTCGCCAGGACAAAATCGACACCTAAATGGCACGAAAGGTCTTAAAATTGACAGAAATGGGGCAAAATGTCTTAAAATGTCCAAACTACTGGGGCGAACGTCTTAAATTCTCAAGAGCAAAGGGGCTAAACATGAGGGAGAAACGGGTCCAGAAAAAAATCCCTCAAGTGGAAATCTCCCCTTAATATGATGCAGAGACACGGTAGTTTCATATTTTTCCATTAAGTAATCGAGCAATTAGCTGCTAAGGGATGCAATTTATCGCCAGCTCAAAATAAACAGAGTATAGTTGTTGGTGGGTTCTGAGCTAGCTAGAACCGGTAAGGTATACTAGCTCTGACTAGTTGTTGGTGGGTTCTGAGCTAGCTAGAACAGATAAGGTATAATAGCTCTGACTAGTTGTTGGTGGGTTCTGAGCTAGCTAGAACAGATAAGGTATAATAGATCTGACTAGTGGTTGGTGGGTTCTGAGCTAGCTAGAACAGATAAGGTATAATAGCTCTGACTAGTTGTTGGTGGGTTCTGAGCTAGCTAGAACAGATAAGGTATAATAGCTGTGACTAGTTGTTGGTGGGTTCTGAGCTAGCTAGAACAGATAAGGTATAATAGCTCTGACTAGTTGTTGGTGGGTTCTGAGCTAGCTAGAACAGATAAGGTATAATAGCTCTGACTAGTTGTTGGTGGGTTCTGAGCTAGCTAGAAGAACAGAATAAGGTACAATAGCTCTGACTAGTTGTTGGTGGGTTCTGAGCTAGCTAGAACAGATAAGGTATAATAGCTCTGACTAGTTGTTGGTGGGTTCTGAGCTAGCTAGAAGAACAGAATAAGGTATAATAGCTCTGACTAGTGGTTGGTGGGTTCTGAGCTAGCTAGAACAGATAAGGTATAATAGCTGTGACTAGTTGTTGGTGGGTTCTGAGCTAGCTAGAACAGGTAAGGTATAATACCTCTGACTAGTTGTTGGTGGGTTCTGAGCTAGCTAGAACAGGTAAGGTATAATAGCTGTGACTAGTTGTTGGTGGGTTCTGAGCTAGCTAGAACAGGTAAGGTATAATAGCTGTGACTAGTTGTTGGTGGGTTCTGAGCTAGCTAGAACAGGTAAGGTATAATAGCTCTGACTAGTTGTTGGTGGGTTCTGAGCTAGCTAGAACAGATAAGGTATAATAGCTCTGACTAGTTGTTGGTGGGTTCTGAGCTAGCTAGAACAGATAAGGTATAATAGCTGTGACTAGTTGTTGGTGGGTTCTGAGCTAGCTAGAACAGATAAGGTATAATAGCTCTGACTAGTTGTTGGTGGGTTCTGAGCTAGCTAGAACAGATAAGGTATAATAGCTGTGACTAGTGGTTGGTGCGTTCTGAGCTAGCTAAAACAGATAAGGTACAATAGCTGTGACTAGTTGTTGGTGGGTTCTGAGCTAGCTAGATGAACAGATAAGGTACAATAGCTGTGACTAGTTGTTGGTGGGTTCTGAGCTAGCTAGAACAGATAAGGTATAATAGCTGTGACTAGTTGTTGGTGGGTTCTGAGCTAGCTAGAACAGGTAAGGTATAATAGCTGTGACTAGTTGTTGGTGGGTTCTGAGCAAGCTAGAACAGATAAGGTATAATAGCTCTGACTAGTTGTTGGTGGGTTCTGAGCTAGCTAGAACAGATAAGGTATAATAGCTGTGACTAGTGGTTGGTGGGTTCTGAGCTAGCTAGAACAGATAAGGTATAATAGCTCTGACTAGTTGTTGGTGGGTTCTTAGCTAGCTAGAAGAACAGATAAGGTATAATAGCTGTGATTAGTTGTTGGTGGGTTCTGAGCTAGCTAGAAGAACAGGTAAGGTATAATAGCTGTGACTAGTTGTTGGTGGGTTCTGAGCTACCTATAACAGGTAAGGTATAATAGCTGTGACTAGTTGTTGGTGGGTTCTGAGCTACCTAGAAGAACAGAATAAGGTACAATAGCTCTGACTAGTGGTTGGTGGGTTCTGAGCTAGCTAGAACAGATAAGGTATAATAGCTGTGACTAGTTGTTGGTGGGTTCTGAGCTAGCTAGAACAGGTAAGGTATAATAGCTGTGACTAGTGGTTGGTGGGTTCTGAGCTAGCTAGAAGAACAGGTAAGGTATAATAGCTGTGATTAGTTGTTGGTGGGTTCTGAGCTAGCTAGAAGAACAGGTAAGGTATAATAGCTGTGATTAGTTGTTGGAGGGTTCTGAGCTACCTAGAAGAACAGGTAAGGTATAATAGCTGTGACTAGTTGTTGGTGGGTTCTGAGCTAGCTAGAACAGGTAAGGTATAATAGCTGTGACTAGTTGTTGGTGGGTTCTGAGCTAGCTAGAACAGGTAAGTTATAATAGCTGTGATTAGTTGTTGGTGGGTTCTGAGCTAGCTAGAACAGATAAGGTATAATATCTCTGACTAGTTGTTGGTGGGTTCTGAGTTAGCTAGAACAGAAAAGGTATAATATATCTGACTAGTTGTTGGTGGGTTCTGAGCTAGCTAGAACAAGTAAGGTATAATAGCTGTGATTAGTTGTTGGTGGGTTCTGAGCTAGCTAGAACAGATAAGGTATAATAGCTGTGACTAGTTGTTGGTGGGTTCTGAGCTAGCTAGAACAGATAAGGTATAATAGCTCTGACTAGTTGTTGGTGGGTTCTGAGCTAGCTAGAACAGGTAAGGTATAATAGCTGTGACTAGTTGTTGGTGGGTTCTGAGCTAGCTAGAACAGGTAAGTTATAATAGCTGTGATTAGTTGTTGGTGGATTCTGAGCTACCTAGAACAGATAAGGTATAATATCTCTGACTAGTTGTTGGTGGGTTCTGAGCTAGCTAGAACAGGTAAGGTATAATAGCTGTGATTAGTGGTTGGTGGGTTCTGAGTTAGCTAGAACAGATAAGGTATAATAGCTCTGACTAGTTGTTGGTGGGTTCTGAGCTAGCTAGAACAGGTAATATAATAGCTGTGACTAGTTGTTGGTGGGTTCTGAGCTACCTAGAAGAACAAAATAAGGTACAATAGCTCTGACTAGTGGTTGGTGGGTTCTGAGCTAGCTAGAGCAGATAAGGTACAATAGCTGTGACTAGTTGTTGGTGGGTTCTGAGCTAGCTAGAACAGATAAGGTATAATAGCTCTGACTAGTTGTTGGTGGGTTCTGAGCTAGCTAGAACAGATAAGGTACAATAGCTCTGACTAGTTGTTGGTGGGTTCTGAGCTAGCTAGAACAGATAAGGTATAATAGCTCTGACTAGTTGTTGGTGGGTTCTGAGCTAGCTAGAACAGATAAGGTACAATAGCTCTGACTAGTTGTTGGTGGGTTCTGAGCTAGCTAGAACAGATAAGGTATAATAGCTCTGACTAGTTGTTGGTGGGTTCTGAGCTACCTAGAAGAACAGAATAAGGTACAATAGCTTTGACTAGTGGTTGGTGGGTTCTGAGCTAACTAGATGCTGAGGTATGGCATAATAGCTCTGTCTACAAGTGCAGCGGTTAGTTAGAAGAATTGTGCATTTGTTGATGAACGTATCAAAATTGGCACACACAATCATAAAGGCTATCTATCTATTCTATCTATATACTCAGGCACAATCCCCACTTTTCCTATTGTATTTTTTTTTTTTTTTTTTTTTTTTGGGGGGGGACGACTCAAGACAGAGCCAGAATAGGGACAACACAACAGAAAACAATGAACACACACACACAAAATAAAATCATAAAGGCATTATAATCAACATTAGATAGGGAGGTATTACAGGTTTAGCCTATGTTGGCTTCAGCAGCCCCTTTTCAATTAATTTCAATTCAATTAATTAATCTCCCCAAGATCGACGCACCTGACAAATTCTACGACAAGGCTTTCAGCACAAATAGCCGACTAAAACATTTGTGTCTGAGGGAAGAAGTTGAATTCATCAACCTCTGGGACAACTTCTACAACCAGCCTACTCTGTTCCGCAAGGATGGCACTCATCTAAACCCTGTGGGTTCAGCACGCATGGGTCGTCTCCTACACGAAGCAGTCCGCAGCCATGGATCAAAAAACGCCATCCGAGAAGAAGCAGCAGTGACATAAATCATCCAACGCCAAGAAAAAAACAGAGGCAACCGAGGACCACCAGCGATAAGGACCAAAGACAGCGAGGACCGAGGACAGCCATGAACATAAATGTAGATCCGACAAGAACCAAAAATATTATTAAAGAGCGTTCCGTGAGTTCTAAAATAACAAATTTAAAGGTTTTCTATGCAAACGCTCGTAGCATACGCAATAAATTTTCAGATTTAGAGGAGCTAGTGTTTACAGAAAATTATGATGTGATTGGCATAACAGAATCTTGGCTCAATACAGAAGATAGAGACTTTTTAGCAGAGTATTCACTTCCCGGTTATGTAATGTTTGAGAAAAGCCGAATAAATCGAAATGGAGGTGGCGTTTTACTTTATATCAAAGAAAGTCTTAACCCTACCCTCTTGTCAAAACCTCAAATTGTGAACGTCGACGCATCTTTTGTGCTAATAAAGAATAATAAAGGTACCAAAATAATACTTGCATTAATATACAGACCTCCAGCTCAATCAGTGCAAACTGACCGAGAAATTTACGAACAAATTGCAGATGTAAGTAACTCACAAGATACCGTAATTTTTGGTGACTTTAATTTACCTGTGACCAAGTGGGGCGATACTCTTACTTCACACTCCGGACATGACTTGTATACGAACTTGCAAGAGAGTTCGCTTTATCAATTTGTTGGAACGCCGACCCGTGGTAATAACGTTCTTGACATTGTACTTGCAACAAAAGAAGAATTAATAGAGAATTTGAATGTTGGTGATGAATTCAGTAACAGCGACCATCGTACGATAACTTTCACTTTAAAGTTTACTAGTAACGAACCAAATAGTAGCATCGAAAAAGTCCCTAATTTCAAGAAAGCAAACTTCCATAAACTTAGAGCTATGTTTAAAGAAACTGACTGGAGCTTTTTAATTCACAATAACGACATAAATACATCTTGGAAGTTATTCGAAGCCACTTACCTAAAAGCAGTGCAAGACTGCATACCATCAAAAACTCGGCGTCCAGGCCATAATAATAAGCCCAAATGGTGGAATAAAGATATTTCAAACTGCCTGCTTGCTAAAAAATTTGCTAATGATAGATTAAAATCCTCACAAAATGACGAAGAACGGCTGAAATTTGTAGAGCTACGACGCAAAGCCAAAAGTTAATTAAGCAAAGTAAAAAGACCTTAGAGTTACATATTGCGAATCAAAGTAAAACAAACCCGAAAGAATTCTATAGTTATATCAGAAAGAAAAAAGTTGTTACTTCAACTGTTGGACCGTTAGTCGATGAAAATGGAGAATACACCAAAGACGAAGAACAAATGAGTAATGCCCTCAATACCTTCTTTGCATCAGTTTTTACAACAGAAGACCTCAGTGATATCCCTACACCATCGCCGATTCAGATTGATAATTTAGATGTTCTAAGCAATATCACCGTTACAGAGAGAGAAGTATTGAATTGTTTAGATAAACTCAAGGTAAATAAAACGCCTGGACCTGATACAATCTCGCCTAGAGTTCTATAAAGGAAGCTAAGGATGAGCTCTCTAAACCACTGACATTACTATTCAATAAATCCTTGCAGTCTGGAACTATGCCCGATCAGTGGAAGCTAGCCAACGTAACACCGATATTCAAAAAAGGCAGCAAATCCCTACCCAGTAACTATCGTCCAATTAGCTTAACCTCAGTTGTATGTAAAATGCTAGAAACGGTCATACGAGACAGACTCGTAAATCACTTAGAGGAAAATAACATACTTAAAGATACTCAACACGGCTTTCGTAAAAAACGTTCCTGTTTAACAAACCTCTTAGACTTCTTCCACGATATCCTCAACCTCTACGATGAGAGTAAAGCTGTAGATATTATATACCTTGATTTTCAAAAGGCCTTTGACAAAGTTCCCCACAAACGTTTACTGCTAAAACTAAAAGCGCATGGAATACAAGACGGTGTGTTGAAATGGATAGAAAATTGGCTCAGCGACAGAAAGCAAAGAGTAGTCATAAACGGTAAGGCATCAAAATGGACCAATGTAAGTAGCGGGGTACCCCAGGGATCGGTACTAGGACCAATTCTCTTTCTAATTTACATCAACGACATAGATGAGGGTCTCACCTGTACAATCTCAAAATTTGCTGACGATACAAAAATTGCAAATAGCGTACTCTCAAAAGAACAAGTTGACGATATGCAACACAATCTAGATAAATTGTCATGTTGGGCCCAAATTTGGCAAATGAGTTTCAATGCGGATAAATGTAAAGTACTACATATCGGATACCTAAATGAGAAAGCAAACTATTCGATGAATGGCACTCAGCTTAAGAATGTAAACAGAGAAACCGATCTGGGAGTAACAATATCGAGTAACCTAAAACCGAGTCAACAATGTTCAGAAGTTGTTAAGAAGGCAAACAAAATAATTGGCTTTATAGGCAGGTCATTTGAGCATAAATCCAAAGAAGTTATCCTAACCCTTTACAATTCATTAGTCCGCCCTCTTCTGGAATACTGCGTTCAATCCTGGTGCCCTTATTACCAAAAAGATATAAACAAGCTAGAACGAGTTCAACGTAGAGTTACCAAAATGATACCTAGCCTAAAGAACAAACCATACGAAGAGCGTCTTAGAGAATTAAATCTATTTCCTTTAACCCAGCGCAGATTAAGAGGTGACTTAATTCAAGTGTTCAAAATCATCAAAGGCATCGACAATATGAACTGTAGTAAGTACTTCACTATCGACCAATCTAATTACACGCGGGGAAACGGTTGCAAAATTATTGGTAAATCTTTTAACTCACACGAATCTAAGAATTTCTTCTTCAATCGAGTTGTCAACTTGTGGAATGGGCTTCCCCGAAACGTTATAGACTGCATCACCGTTGATTCATTTAAACTCCGCCTAGACAAATATCTCGCATCAAACCCGCGACTGACTGCGTTTGTAAATGAATAACTTTATTTTATCCCCCCCTCAGTTACTAACCCATCTGTCCCCTACTAACTTCCTAATCCTGCCACGGACATTAGTTCCAGGGCAGTATTTCCCTTTCCAATGTTCCCTTACCCACTCTAAACCACTGTTTGGACACTTGATCCTCAGTGTTTTGGAGGACAAGCAACCTAGAAGGGTCACTAGATCTGTTGTTGCTTGATTTCCTTTGTACTCCTTTGTACTAATTTCCATTAGTGTTCTGAAACACTGATTTTTTGCCTCAAACTGTAAAACGTGGTACAGATGTCAAACTAGTCTCAAATGACTATTTTTAGTTTGGTGGAGGTCTAGGAAGTAGACTAAAACAAAAAATATATATATATATAATAATAATAATAATAATAACTGATATAATCAACCAAAAAATAAGCCCATCCTCTTAACAGTATCCTCGTGACTCGTTTGTTTACCCCGGCTCTCTGCACTCTACACAACTGGCCCAGAAATAACACCTCCAGGGGCCCCAATTCAGCCCCCAACCCTCCATATATCGCCTAAAGACAAATGAACAAATATACAACTCGTAATTCGCGTTGTTGTGATGTTTTAGGACAATATTTGGAGGGAAAATAGGGATGGGGAGTTAGGCTAAGTGTCTAGCCTGCGAGCTTCAAAAATGGCGGCGGGTGATGACGCCAGTGTTGCCAACTTAGCTACTTTACCGCTAGATTTTGAGGTATTTACTTCGATTTAGCGGCAATTATTTTACATCTATATTTATATGCAATATTTAATTGATTGTGCTATTTCTCTAGTCATAGATGTATACAATTTACTTCGATCTAGCTAGAATTATTCACATTTGTAATCGTCTAATAGTAGCCAGAATAAAGTTAAAAGGACGTCGCCGGTACAGAAGGGGTTAAGACAAATTTGTGTTAGAAAAATGGGTTAAGTGAGATCGTTCGAAGCCTGGTCATTGCTGGAGACCCTTTTTAAACTGAATAAAATCGTCTAATAGTAGCCACAATCAAGTTAAAAATTACGTTACCGGTACAGAAGGGGTTAACCTCATATTTCGCGACACAATCTTCGTTATACCGGAGCGATCAAGATAATGCTATGGCACCTTCACTTAAGGGGAGTCATCGGCTTTTTTTTCTCTCCTTTTCTCTCTTTCTTCGGTTTGTTTCCATTCGGCCCCATTCAGCCTACTGTTTTAAGACATTTATCCTCATCTAGGTGTCGATTTTTTTCTTGGCGAGCGGTAGCAAGCCAGCATATTTTGTTTTATTTATTTTTTGACAGCAGGCTAAATTTGTACATTTTTCGATAGAAACATTTCTCCGGCGAAGCCGGATTTCTCCATACAATGTTGGCTCGCTATCGCTCGCTAGGAAGAAATCGACACCTGGATGGGGATAAACGTCTTATAACAGTAGGCTGAATAGGGCCGAATGGATACAAACCAGAGAAAGAGAGAAAAGTTGAGAAAAAAAGCAGGTGACCCCCCTTAACCCAATGATATAAACACACCGTATTTAGCGTTCTTTGGGACTAAACACACCGTATTTAGCGTTCTTTGCGACTAAACACACCGTATTTAGCGTTCTTTGGGACTAAACACACTGTATTTAGCGTTCTTTGGGACTAAACACACCGTATTTAGCGTTCTTTGGGACTAAACACACTGTATTTAGCGTTCTTTGGGACTAAACACACTGTATTTAGCGTTCTTTGGGACTAAACACACCGTATTTAGCGTTCTTTGGGACTAAACACACCGTATTTAGCGTTCTTTGGGACTAAACACACTGTATTTAGCGTTCTTTGGGACTAAACACACCGTATTTAGCGTTCTTTGGGACTAAACTCGAGTCTGTATTAACCCCTTCTGTACCGGCAACGTCTTTTTAATTTGATGCTGGCTACTGTTATACGATTTTAGTCAGTTTAAAAAGGGCCTCCTAGCAGTTAACAGGCTTCGAACTATCTCATTTAACCCTTTATGTACTACCACAGATAGATACTTCTTCTTCAACGGCATAACATCGTCTAAATATAAGCGAGAATGCAAAATAACCAGACGGTCGCCGGTACAGAAGGGGTTAACTCGGCAGACAATGTACTCCCGGACCAACTCATTCTCGATAACGTAATGTGACCATCAGATTTGGCTACCCCCCCCCACCCTCCATCCCCGCAAAATAAATAAATAAATACAAAAAAAAAAAAAAAAAAAAAAAACACATAAATAAATACAAAAAGTGTGATTCCTGAGTACGATGGAAACAAGCCAATTCCTGACCAGTTTAAGGAGAGGTTTTTAGTTTGATTCCCTAGACTTCCATCAAGCTTAAAATTACTCCCCCTTGACCCCCTTTCAAGATAAATTTGTAAATTTTTCGGTAGAAAAATTTCCCGGCCGAAGGCCGGTTCCCCTTAAATTACAGGCTCGCTATCGCTCGCCAGGACAAAATCGACACCTAAATGGCACGAATGGTCTTAAAATTGACAGAAATGGGGCGAGGGTTCTTAAAATCGCCAAACTAATGGGGCAAGCGTCTTTAAATCTCACAAGCAATGGGGCTAAACATGAGGGAGAAAGAGGTTCAGAAAAAAATCCTCCAGGTGGAAATCTCCCCTTAAGATGGAAACAAGCCAATTCCTGACCAGCTTAAATCATCAACAACAACCATTATAATTTAGCGATATTTAGTGATTTACAGTTGGCACCCCTGGCCGGCCGATGACGTCACGGCCCGGGATGTAAACAAGGAAGAGGTGATGAGGTATAAGGGGCGGCTAAAATAACCCATAAATTACACTAATTGGCAACTCTCGCACGCAATCGCACGCACACACACTCACGCACGCTGTCACGCTACTTAAGGGGTGATTTCCAATTGAGGGATATGTTTTCTGGACCCATTTGTCCCTCATGTTTAGCCCCATTGTTTTTTTTTTTTAAGACTTTTGCTCCATTAGTTTGGTGATTTTAAGAACTTTCGTCCATTTGTTGTCAATTTTAAGACCTTTCGTACCTTTAGGTGTTGATGTTATTCCTGGCGAGCGATAGCGAGCCTGTAATTTAAGAAGAACCGGTCTTTGGCCGGGACATTCTTCTACCAAAAAATTTGCAAATTAATCTTGAAAGGGGGTCTAGGGGGGCGTAATATTAAACTTGATGGAGATCTAGCTAGGGAATACACACAAACAAAAACAAAAAACTCACATTAAGAGGAGGTATTTAGTTGATTCCCTAGACTTCCATCAAACTTAAAATTACTCCCCCTAGACCCCCTTTCAAGATAAATGTGTACATTTTTCGGTAGAAAAATGTCCCGGCCGAAGGCCGATTCCCCTTAAATTACAGGCTCGCTATCGCTCGCCAGGAAAAAAATCGACACCTAAATGGCACGAATGGTCTTAAAATTGACAGAAATGGGGCGAGGGTTCTTAAAATCTCCAAACTAATGGGGCGAACGTCTTAAAATCTCAAAAGCAATGGGGCTAAACATGAGGGAGAAAGAGGTCCAGAAAAAAATCCCCCAGGTGGAACTCCCCCCTTACGAGGCCCTTAGCTACACACTTGCAACACGATTTATTTCGGTGAAGACGGAAATATTACATTGGGTATCTATCTACTGCAGGGTCTCAAATAAAGCTCAATCCTTTCTTTTTAGTCTATATTATTGTCTATGCAAATATATACAGTTATATGTAATATATATGTAATATATAAATATATTACAGGTCAAATTACGTCTTTGGCAGTGATAAAATGGCCAAAACTATGCTATTTTACGTAAATGTTCTTGTATTCGTTCTCGTATTCATAAAAGTCTCAAACACAATGGCTCTGGTTTGACACCCTGTTCGACTGTGTATATTTGTGTAATGTTTATGAAGGAGACAAAATACCTGTAACGAGTGTCTCCCCCCCAAAATGCAAGTGATAGAGAGCCCAAATAGACCCTAGTTAGTATAGAAAAATCATGACCTCTATCCTCTGTAACTCAAAAAGGGCTAGAGCAAATGGGTTGTAAATTTCCACATCTATTCCTCGACTGACTCTTCCCAAATGGTAGAAATATTAGCTCGATTACTCTAGTCGTTTTTGAGTTACAGAGGGTAGAGGTCAGGACAAAATCAACACCAAAATGGCACTAAAGGTCTTAATATTGGCACATAAATGGGGCGAAAGGTCATAAAATCGCCAAACTAATGGGCCGAACGTCATCAAATCTGAAAACTAGTGGGGCTGAACATGAGGGAGAAGGGGGTCAAAAAAAAACAAAAAAACATACCCCCTTAACATACCGTCCATTCGTGAAATCGTGACCCTTAACCTCTGTAAACTCAAAAAGGGCTAGAGCAAATAGGCGGTCAGTTTCCACACCTATTGACTGGCCGACTCTTCCCGAATGTTAGATATAAGTAACACCCCATTCTTAACATTAATCATCAATTATAAACCCCAATGTACTTGAATAAACTAATGAAAGCATATGGTCCTCCCGGGATTCGGACTCGGGACACCACACCCAGAACATGAGCACCTAAACCATTACACCACCAACACAGTTAGCTCCATTACGCCAGTCGTTTTAAGTTATTATTTGGTTAGTGGGGAAGATTTTTGGCCTACTTATAATGAACGAAGTATAGTTGTTGCTGTTGTTGTTTTTTTGCCGCCGCCCCCCCCCCCCCAACTTTTAATTTCTGCCTCCAGACATAGGCTTTCTATTTCATGTAGATTCGATCATTGGACCCAACGAAGTCTGGAGGTCATTTTCTAGATGACGATCTTTGCAGCCGTCTCGACGATACCACACAAACCATCTATGAAGCCATAAATACAGTAGGTAGGAAGGTCAAAATTAATACGTTTGCAGGCAGTTAACCCTTTCAAGATGTGACAACTACTTTCTTACTCTTATTCTGGCTATTAGTAGACGATTTTATTCAGCTCAGGAAGGAATTGTGGGAGTGACAGGGTTATTTGAGACAGACTTGACCCCTTGGATTCGTAGAGAGCCCTCCAAAACTGAATAAAATCGTCTAATGTTGGTCAGAATAAAGTGAACACGCGTCCTCGTCTACTGAAAGGGATAACGGGAGACAGACAGGCACGAGCAGGAAGGTAGGTAGACAAATAGGTAAGTAGGCAAAAAAGTAAGTTGGTAAGGGGAGCTTAGTGTTAGGTAAGTAGGTACTGTAGGCAGGTAGGTAGGTATGCAGGAGAGATAGATACGTAGGTAGGGAAAGAGGAAGGTAGGTAAGAGGTAGGTAGGTAATAGGTAGGTAGGTAGGTAGGCAGGTAGGTATGTAGGTAGGTAGGTAGATAGGTAGGTAGATCGGTACAGATAAGTAGACACATAGGTAGGTAGACCGGATGTTGTTCCTCCTGTTGTACTAAAAAACTGTACTTCCGTGCTGACTCCCTGCCTAGGCAAACTCTTCCGGCTCTGTCTCTCCTCTAACGTCTTCCCTTCTTGCTGGAAGTTCGCTCTCATTCACCTGTCCCAAAGAAGGGTGAACGCTCTCAACCCTCCAACTATCGTCCAATTGCTCTCATCTCTTGCATCTCCAAAGTTTTTCAAACTATTCTTAATTCAAAATTTCTTAAGTATTCATCTTCCTATAACCTACGCTCAGACTGCTAGAATGGCTTCCTTAAGGGCCGCTCTACTGGTGATCTTCTTTCTTATCTTACTATCTCTTGGTCATCCTCCATTCAGGACTTCGGTGAGACTTTTTCTATTGCGCTAGACATATTTAAAGTCTTTGATAGAATCTGGCACAAATCCCTCATTTCCAAACTACCCTCCTTTGATTTATATCCCTCCATCTGTGCCTTTATCTCTAATTTCCTTTCTGGCCATTCTATAGCTGCGGTTGTGGACGGCCACCGTTCATTTCCTCAACCTATGAACTCCGGTGTTCCTCAGGGTTCTGTCCTATCTCCAATTCTATTCCTATTATTCATTAACGACCTTCTCACCTGCACCTTCAGCCTCATTCACTCATATGCTGACGACTCTACATTACACTATTCAACTAGCCTTCCACAACACCATTCACAGCAGGAACTCCAAAACTCACGTAAGGAGGCCATAAAGCACCTCTCTTCTGATCTCTCTACTATCTCTAATTGGGGCAGAGAAAACCTTGTTACTTTCAATGCTTCCAAAACTCAATTTCTCCATCTGTCTACTCGTCGTCCCCTTCCAGAAAACTATGACTTACTCTTCAACAACATACAAATTAACCCTTCATCTTCTCTTAATATTCTCGGTGTCTCCTTTTTATTCTGATCTCTCTTGGAAAGACCAAATTACCACTCTAGCTAAAACAGCTTCCCAGAAGCTGGGTGTGGTCAACCGCCTCCGGGGGTTCTTTACCCCGGCACAGCTTCTTGCTCTGTACAGTGCGTCCATGTATTGAGTATTGTTCACACATGTGGGGAGGATCCTCTCACACAGCACTTCTAGACAAAGTAGAAACGAAAGCCTTCCGTACACTCACCAAGTCTCTGCAGTCTCTCTCTGTTCACCGCAATGTTGCATCTCTCTCACTATTCTACCGCTATTACAATAATTAGTGTTCCTCAGAGCTCTCTCAGTGTATGCCACCCCCTCTTCGTAGAACACATAGCACCCGTCTTGCAACACAATCACACCCCTACTCTGTGCAACTCGCCAAACCAAGAGTGCAACGTTATTCTCAATCTTTCTTTTATTCAACAGCTGAGCTCTGAAACTCTCTCCCAGAATCAGTCTTTCCTTCATCCTATGACTTAAATTGCTTCAAACTCCGTGTGTTCAGGCATTCTGGCTCGAACGTCCCTTGATCTTGGCCCTGTCACTCTTTCAACTCTGGGGGAGGCACTCGTCACAGGCAATTCTGCCTTTTGTCTCCCTCACTCATATAGAAAAAAAAGATAGGTAGGTATATCAGTAGACAGATAAATAAGTACGTAGACAAATAGGTAGGCAAGTAGACAGGTAGGTAGGTAGGTAGGCAGGTATATCGGTAGACAGATAATTAGACAGATAGGTAGGCAGGCAGGAAGATAAGTAGACAGATAGGTGCGCAGGTAGAGAAATAGGTAGGTAGGTAGGTAGGTAGGTAGGTAGGTAGGTAGGTAGGTAGACAGATAGGTAGGGAGGTAGACAGATAGGTAGGTAGGTAGGCAGGCAGGTAGGTATATAAGTAGACAGATGGGTAGGTAGGTAGACAGATAGGTAGGTAGGTAAACAGATAGACAGACAGGTTGGTAGGTAGACAGACAGGTTGGTAGGTAGACAGACAGGTTGGTAGGTAGACATATATAGGTAGGTAGACAGATAGATAGGTAGGTAGACAGATAGATAGGTAGGTAGACAGATAGATAGATAGGTAGACATATAGGTAGACAGATTCATAGGTAGACAGATAGGTAGGTAGGTAGACATATAGATAGGTAGGTAGACATATAGGTAGGTAGACAGATAGATAGGTAGGTAGACAGATAGGTAGGTAGGTAGATGGACAGGTAGGTAGGTAGGTAGATGGACAGGTAGGTAGGTAGGTAGGTAGGTGGACAGGTAGGGAGGTAGGTAGGTAGACAGACAGATAGATAGGTAGGTAGACAGATAGGTAGGTAGACAGATAGGTAGGTAGGTAGGTAGATGGACAGGTAGGTAGGTAGGTAGGTGGACAGGTAGGGAGGTAGGTATGTAGACAGACAGATAGGTAGGTAGACAGATAGATAGGTAGGTAGGTAGGTAGGTAGGTAGGTAGGTAGGTAGGTAGATGGACAGGTAGGTAGGTAGGTAGGTAGACAGGTAGGGAGGTAGGTAGGTACACAGATAGGTAGGTAGGTAGACAGATAGATAGGTATGTAGGTAGATAGGTAGATAGATAGGTAGACAGATAGGTAGGTAGGTAGATGGACAGGTAGGTAGGTAGGTGGACAGGTAGGGAGGTAGGTAGGTAGACAGACAGATAGGTAGGTAGACATATAGGTAGGTAGGTAGAGATATAGGTAGGTAGGGAGGTAGACAGATAGGTAGGTAGACATATAGGTAGGTAGGTAGAGATATAGGTAGGTAGGGAGGTAGACAGATAGGTAGGTATACAGATAGGTAGGTAGGTAGACAGATAGGTAGGTATACAGATAGGTAGGTAGACATATAGGTAGGTAGGTAGACAGGTAGGTAGACATATAGGTAAGTAGGTGGACAGGTAGGTAGGGAGGTAGACAGATAGGTAGGTAGACATATAGGTAGGTAGGTAGACAGATAGGTAGGTAGGTGGATAGGTAGGTAGGGAGGTAGGTAGGTAGACAGACAGATAGGTACGCAGGCAGGCAGGCAGACAGGAAGATAGGTTGGCAGGTATATAGGTAGGTAGGTAAATTAGCTGGTTGACTGGTAGTACTTACAAAAGGTGTATATAATTTTAGTTCTGAAGTTATAGGAATGAATACCTATACAAGTGAGAACATAAGGCAGACTATGGCAATGTTAACCCTTTCAAGCTCCAATACGTGTTTCTGTTCTGTTTCTGGCTACTATTAGACGATTTTATTCAGATTAGTAAAAGTATACGGAAGTCAAAGGGTTGATCGAGATAGTATTTACCCTTTTAATACCCACAGATACTCCCTAAGCTGCATAAAATCGTCTAATGATGGCCAAAATAAACTGCTAAAACGCGTCAGAGCTTCAAAGGGTTAATACTTGCACTGATTTTGTTTTAATATGTATAGATATACATATATGTTATAGTCAGACTGTGATACATAGTCATCTCGTGAAATGATTAAACACTTTAGTCAGTTTGTGAAATGATCTGTTACTAACTGGTTACTAACCTAACTAGGTTAGGTTAGGTTAGGTTAGGTTAGGTTAGGTTAGGTTAGGTTAGGCTAGGTTAGGTTAGGTTAGGTTAGGTTAGGCTAGGTTAGGTTAGGTTAGGTTAGGTTAGGTTAGGTTAGGTTGGGTTAGGCTAGGTAAGTTAAGTTAGGTTAGGTTAGGTTAGGTTAGGTTAGGTAGGTTAGGTTAGGTTACGTTACATTGGTCGCCTCCTATCATTTATGCAGTGAAGCAAATTGTCCACATATTATAATGATACACCTCAATCTAATGTTCACGAGCATATACAGTAGGTAGTCAGGTGAAGGTATTGAGGGATAAACCATTACAACGGCACCTCGTAGCCACTTTCTACTTTTTCCTATTTTCTGAAGAGTGTAGAGAGGGAAGAAGCTTTTGGAGTGGCTTTGTTATGCGTGTTATTAGTCTGTATACGTCGTCGAGGTGTCCCCTGACTGGGTGCAAGCATGTGAAACACGCTAGGACGTACTACCACACCCACTAAATGTCCGCATTGGCTGGGATCGAACCCAGATCAACCAGATTCACACGCGAGCGTGCTCTCCACTCGCCCGCCGCGGCTTATGTGTGTGTGTGCGTTTATGTTCGTTCGTGTGTGTGTGTGTGTGTGTGTGTGTGTGTGTGTGTGTGTGTGTGTGTGTGTGTGTGTGTTGTGTGTGTGTGTGTGTGTGAGAGAGAGAGAGAGAGAGAGAGAGAGAGAGAGAGAGAGAGAGAGAGAGAGAGAGAGAGAGAGAGAGAGAGAGAGAGAGAGAGAGAGAGAGAGAGAGCAAAAGCGAGAGAGAGAGCAAAAGCGAGAGAGAGAGAGAGCAAAAGCGAGAGAGAAAGAGAGAGCAAAAGCGAGAGAGAGAGAGAGAGAGAGAGAGAGAGAGGGGGGGGGGGGGGGCACTGTTGGCACAAGCCGGGGTGCCACACATAGCTGAAGTGTCAACCTATTCACAAGGGTGTACATGTGTGTGTGCGTGTGTGTGTTTGTGTGTGTGTGTGTGTTTGTGTGTGTGTATAGGAGATGATTGTGTGTACGTGTGCAGGTGTATTTGTATGTGTGTGAGAGAGAGAGAGTAGAGGATGATTGTGTGTATGTGTGAAGGTGTGTGTGTGTGTGTGTGTGTAGAAGTTGATTGTGTGTACGTGTGAAGGTGTGCGTGTGTGTGTTGGGGACTGATTTCATGTGTGTGTGTGTGTGTATGTGTGCAGGCAGGTGTAGGCCTATGTAGGTGAGTATGTTCGTGTATATACAAGTGTTTATGTGTAAAAGATGGTTATGTACAGTATGTGAGTAAGATAGAGTATGTATGTATGTATGTATAATATAATTATATATGTATGTATGTATGTATGTAAGTATGTAAGTATGTATGTATGAATGTATGTAAGTATGTATAATATATGTATGTAAGTATGTATAATATATGTATGTATGTATGTATGTATGTATGAGCAGGAATATGTAGCTATGTGTGTTAATAGGGTATAAGGTATGTACTGTAGGTATGTGATTAACTCGTGGATAGAACAGTTACATGACAGATAACACCATTTATAACTATAGGTAACGCCAACAAACTTGACAAAAATCTCGATCCCTGACCTATTCGTAACTCAAAAGGACCTTGAGCAAACTGGCTGTAAATATCCACACCCATTTCCTGCTGGACTCTTCCCAAATGGTAGAAATGTCAGCCCGATTGCCTTCATTTATTTTGGGTTATAAGAAGTTAAGGGGGTCCAGATTATTGTCAAGTTCGCTGGCGCTACCTATAGTGTATTCACGCTAACCTGGCAGAAAATTGGTAACGGCGTCTTTCTATACTGCCAATACTGCCTTTCTTTTTTCTGTTTATATATATATATATATATATATATATATATATATAATACAAAAAATATCCCCAAGACCTCCCTTCGAGATAAATATGTAAATTTTTCGGTAGAAAAATTCGTCTGGAATTACAGGCTCGCTATCGCTCGCCAGGAAATAATCGACACCTGAATGGCACGAAAGGTCTTTAATATTGACAAAGAAATGGGCGAAAGTCTTAAAATTTGAGAACTAATGGGACTAAAGATGAAAGAGAAGGGGGTTAAAAAACAAGCAAATGCTTCTCCTTAATGGGGCCCAGTGGCCCACCTCGTTTTTTTTCTCTCTCTCTGGGTTGTATCCATTTGGCCTTTTACCCCCATCCAGGTTTTGATTTTTTCCTGGCGAGCGGGAGGGAGCCAGCATATTTTTAAAAATATGTTTTGACAGCAGGCTAAATTTGTACATTTTTCGATAGCAAAATTTCTCCGGCGAAGCCTGATTTTTCCATACAATACAGGCTCGCTATCGCTCGTCAGGAAGAAATCGACACCTGGATGGGGATAAACGTCTTAAAACATAAGGCTGAATGGATACAAGTAAGAGAAAGAGAGAAAAGGAGAGAACAAAAGCCCCCCCCCCCCCCACACACACACACACACACACACTATCTGGAGCTACGTCTTAAAGGTGGGGGTGCATGGGTTGAGGTAATCATGGAAAAATAATCGCCAACCTGCATATAATTATCTTGTAAAATGCAATGTCACTGAAATACTTATTAACAATGGTATAAAGGATTTTGCGGATCGTCTATACCGGGCCTGTCACGTCATAGTGACGTCACACCAGTATCCTCATCCTGGACTGGATAGTGGACTTATACTCCTGTGACGTCACAGGCCCGGTATAGACTAGACGATCCACAAAATCCTTTATACCATTGTTAATAATTATTTCAGTGCCATTGCATTTTGCAAGATAGTTATGTACAGCTTGGCGATTATCATTCCATGTTTATCTCAACCCATGCACCCCCACCTTTAAGAGTTAGTATCATAGATGGTCTTAATTGTTGTTGTCGAGGGATTTGATGGCGGCAGCCATTTTCAATTAATGTATTTTTGTTTGCTCCCTAGCCTAAAAAATACCCCTCTGAGACCCCCCTCCCCCTTCAACTTAAACAAAACAAAACACACACAGTCCTCAGACCCCCATCGTGTTAAATGTGTATATTTTCGGTAACAAAACAAAAACATAACAAAACATAAAAATAAAATAAAATAAATAATCAAATATAAAAAAAAATATATATATAAACAACAAATAAAGGAGGTCCCCGCCGAATGCCGATTTCTCCTAACTTGCAGGGTCGCCTTCCCTCGCCCAGAAGAAAAATATACATCTTTATGGGATGAAGCGTTTTATAATCGTCAAACAAATGAGGTGAAACTTCTTAAAATCTGCAAACTAATGGAGTGAAACAAGGCTGGTGCCAACAGACCTGCCCTGCACCAGATAGCATTATTACGCTACTGTAAGTTAGGTAAATATCAGTCTTACCAAGGTCACTTTAAAAACATATTCTGGCTAACACTATGCAATTATATTTAGCTTAGAAAGTACATCTAGGAATCAAACAGGTAAAATGTGTCTCAGTTAAACCTATGAATTCCACAGATCCTTTCGAAGCTGATCAAAAACGTCTAATGTTTACCAAAACAAATCAATCAAAGCGCCATTTTATTAAAAGGGGTATTAAAGGTGAGGGTGCATGGGTTGTGATAAACATGATATAATGATCGCCAACCTGCACATAAATATCTTGCAAAATGCAAAGGCACCGAAATAATAATTAACAATTGTATAAAGGATTTTAAAGGGGAAAGAGGAGTGTGTGGTAACCACCGAGGAATATGTCTTCTAAGCGTAGTAGGGAAGGTATACAGTAGGGTAGTGATTGAGAGAGTGAGAGTGAGAACGGAGAAATGGATAGGCGACGAGCAGGGAGGTTTTAGGAAGGGAAGAGGATGTGTAGATCAGATTTTTACCCTGAATTGTGTTGTGGAGAAGTATCTGGAGAAGAAACAAAAGGTGTATGTTGCCTTTATGGACTTGGAGAAGGCCTATGACAGAGTGGATAGAGAAGGTTTGTGGAAAGTACTTAGAATATACGGAGTAGAGGGCAAGTTGCTGAAAGCAGTGAAGAGCATGTATGAGGGTGCAAAGGCGGCAGTACGTGTGGAGAGTGAGCAGAGCGAGTTCTTTGACCTGAATGTTGGTTTGAAACAGGGGTGTGTGATGTCCCCGTGGTTGTTTACTGTATATATGGATGGAGTTATGAAAGAAATACTATCAAGAGCAGTGGATGTTGGTGTATCGCTGAAAAGGGAGGGAATTGAGTGGAAGCTACCTATAATGCTGTTTGCGGATGATACAGTTCTGATGAGTGATAATGAATGGGAGTTGCAGGGTCTGGTAAATGAGTTTGGAACAGTGTGCGAAAAAACGGAATTTGAAGGTAAATACGGGGAAGAGCAAGGTTATGGTCTTCGAAAGGGGTGAAGTCACAGAGTGTGAGGTGAAGCTGAACGGTCAGGCTATGGAGATCGTCAACTCTTTTAAGTATCTGGGCAGTGTGTTGAGTAAAGATGGGACTATGGATGAAGAGGTGCGGGAGAGGGTACAACAGGGGAAGAGGGTTGTAGGAACGCTAAAAGCAGTAACAAGAAATAGGGTGGTCAGTATGGAAGTGAAGAAGTCCTTGCATGACAGTGTGGTAATCCCGACACTGACTTACGGAAGCGAAGCATGGACGTTGGTTGAGAGACTCAGACCAAGAGTGAGAGCAGTGGAAATGAATTACTTAAGGAGGGCGTGCGGAGTTACATGGAGGGATAGACAGACTAATGAGGAAGTAAGAAGGAGGTGTGGTGTGGAGGTAGATGTGCTGGAAAGTGTGAAAAGGAACAACTTGAGATGGTTCGGCCATATGGAACGTATGGAAAGCGAGAGAATGACTAAGAGGGTGTACGAGAGCGAGGTGGAGGGACAGAGGGGGAGAGGTAGACCGAATATGAGGTGGAAGGATGGAGTGAGGAAGTACATGAACGAAGGCGGTGCTGGTTGGAGGGAGGGGCGTCGACTGACTGGGGACAGAGGTGCATGGGGGCGGTTCGTTCGTGGCCACCCCTTCGGGGATCACGGCGTCAGGCAATAGATAGATAGATAGATAAAGGATTTTGTGGATCGTCTAAACCGGACCTGTGACGTCATAAGAGTGTAAGTCCACCATCCAGTCCACGATGAGGATACTTCTGCGACGTCCCAGTGACGTCACAAATCCGGTGTACACGATCCACAAAATCCTTTATACCATTGTTAATACTTATTTCAGTGCCATTGCATTTTGCAAGATAATTATGTGCAGGTTGGCGATTATTATTCCATGTTTAGCTCAACCCATGCACCCCCACCTTTAAGGGGAGAGTTTCACTTGACGGTTTGTTTTCTAGACTCCTTTCTCCCTCATGTTTAGCCCCATTGCTTTTGAGATTTTAAGACGTTTGCCCCATTAGTTTGGCGATTTTAAGAACTTTCGCCGAAGGCCAGTTCCTTAAAAAATTACAGGCTCGCTATCGCTCGCCAGGAAAAAATCGACACCTAAACGGCACGAAAGGTCTTAATATTGACAAAGTAATGGGGCAAAAGGTCTCAAAATCGCCAAACTAGTGAACGAACGTCTTAACATCGCAAAACTAATGGGTTTAAACATGAGGGAGAAGGGGGGTCCAGAAAAAGCGAGTACCTCCCCCTTAAGCTTGTGCGTGTGCGTGTGTGTGTGTGAGTGTGTGTGTTCGTCAGTTGATAGGTAGGTAGGTTAGAAGGGAGGAAGGGAGGAAGGTAGGTAGGTAGGTAGGACGATTCGTAGAGAGGTAGGTAGGTAGCTAAGGACGGAGGTAGGTAGGTAGGTGGGTACGTATGTAGATAGGAGGGTAGGTAGATGGTAGGTGGGTAAGTAGGGAGGGGGGTAGGTAGATTCGTAGGTGGGTAAGTAGATACAGCGGGATGTAGGGAGAGATTGGTAGGTAGGTAAGTAGGGAGGGGTAGGTAGATTGGTAGGTGGGTAAGGGGGGAGGGGGTAAGTAGGTAGAGATAGCTTGAAAAACGCAATAATTGCCCCACTGCATAAAGGAGGGAGTGAAGCACTACCAAAAAACTACCACCCAGTAGCTCTAACCTCCCACATCATTAATGTTTTCCAGCGAGTCCTGCGAAGCAAAATCTCAACATTCATGGAGGCAAATGAACTACACAACACCGGTCAACATGGGTTCAGAGCGGGAAGATCATGTCTCTCACAACTTTTGGAACACTATGACAAAATTCTTAAAGCGCTAGAAGAAAAGAAAAACGTGGATGTCATTTACACCGATTTTGCCAAGGCATTTGATAAATGTGACCATGGTATAATAACCCACAAACTAAAAGCAAAAGGTATAACGGGAAAAATCGGACGGTGGATATACAATTTTCTCGTAAACCGAAAACAATCAGTAGCAGTAAACCAAGTCACATCTGAGCCTTCGGATGTCAAAAGCTCAGTGCCCCAAGGAACAGTGCTAGCGCCCCTTCTGTTCCTCATACTAATTTGCGACATAGATATCAACACCAGACACAGTACGGTGTCGTCTTTTGCTGATGACACAAAATTAAGCAAGATAGTAAACACACAAGACGACATGGGCCGACTGCAGGAAGACATGAATGTAGTGTTCCAGTGGACCAGGGAAAACAACATGCAATTCAATGAAGACAAATTCCAACTAATACGGTACGGAGATAATAATGGTGTTAAAGAAATTACAAATTACTTAACAGAATCTAACCACATAACAGAACGGAAAGACAGTGTGAAAGACCTTGGGGTATTAATGTCTGAAAATATGGGTTTCAAAGTACATAATCAGGTCAAAGTTGCGGCTGCGAAACGTCTAACGGGTTGGATTTTGCGTACATTTAAAACACGCGGTGAATTACCTATGATAATGCTCTTCAAATCTCTAGTGCTACCGCGGCTTGAATACTGTAGCGTATTAACATCCCCATACAAAGCAGGTGAAATAAATGACTTAGAGAATGTACAAAGAAATTTCACTTCGTATATAAGTTCGATAAAACAGCTACACTATTGGGAGCGTTTAAGAGCACTGAATCTGTACTCACTGGAACGTAGAAGAGAACGTTACCTAATAATATACACGTGGAAAATCGCAGAGGGTTTAGTACTAAACCTACATACTCCGATAGTCATGAAATTCAGTGATAGGAGAGGCTGGGAATGCGAAATCCCCCGGATGAATAACAGGGGTGCTATGGGCTCTCTGCAAGAGGGCTGGTTATCACACAGAGGCCCACGTCTCTTCAACAAACTCCTTCGGCGAGTAAGAGACATAAGGGACGTCTCGTTAGACAGCTTCAAGAGAGCCCTCGATGTCGAACTGCAAAAGTGCCAGACGAGCCCATCCTCTCAAGGGAGCGAGCTGTCGCTTCAAACAGTCTACTGCACCAAATCACCACCCATAACGAGGGGCGTCGCGCTCCTTGGTGCCGCTAGAAGAGTGGCGAACACATCAAAAGGTATCAAAAGGTAAGGAGGGTAGGTGGATTGGTAGGGAGGGGGTAGGTAGATTTGTAGGTGGGTAAGTAGTTAAAGAGGGAGGTAGATAGGTAGGTGGGTAAGGGTGGGGGTAGATAGGTAGGTAGGAATTCGAGTAGGTAGTTATGACATTAGTTAAATATCTAGATGACAGAACCGATAGAGGGGAGCATATATAAGATAGCGCAGATTGAGAGGTAAGGGGGTGGGTTGATTAGGAGGTAGGTATGTAGGTAGGTGGATAGGTAGAGTGGTGGGTAGGGAGAGAGGGAGAATGGTTGGTTAATGGGTAGGTAGAGTGGTAGGTAGGTTGGTTGGTTGGTAGAGAGGGAGGGAGGGGGAGGATGGTTGGTTGGTGGGTAGGTTGGTTGGTAGGTGGGTAGGTAGATTGGTTGGTAGAGAGGGAGGGAGGGGGAGGACAGTTGGTTGGTTTGGTGGGTGGGTAGGTAGAGTGGTGGGTAGGTTGGTTGGTGGGTAGAGAGGGAGGGAGGGGGAGGATGGTTGGTTGGTGGGTTGGTAGGTAGAGTGGTGGGTAGGTTGGTTGGTGGGTTGAGAGGGAGGGAGGGGGAAGATGGTTGGTTGGTTGGTTGGTGGGTGGGTGGGACGGAGGAAGATTGGTTGGTAGAAAGGGAGGGAGGGAGGGCGAGGATGATTGGTTGGTTGTTGGTGGGTGGGTAGGATGGAGGGAGGAAGGTTGGTTGGTTGGTTAGTTATTTGGTTGGTAGGTGGGGAGGTTGGGAGGGAAGAAAGGAGGGAGAGAGAGAGGTAGGTTGGGTGGTTGGTGGATGGGGAGGTGGGTTCTGCTCTCCAACCCAAGAATTTTAAAGTTGTTCAGTCTTCTATTCAACACGTGAACTCTGGAACTCTCTCCCTAATTAATTAAGACAACATCAAATGATGAGTTTAAAATGAGGGCAAAAATGGCACAAGACACAGGGGCCCTCACATTAGCTCACTGCTTTACCAATCAAAGATAAATATCAGATTAAATTAACAAACATTTTATGATGCCATAGCCCTGACGTATAGGTGGCCAGTTTCGAACATGTCTATGAGGTGTGTAGGCGTGGAAATAAACAACCAGGACCCCAGTTTGAGTTGTAGAAGAGAAAGATTCCTCGGTATAAGACATGATAAAATACGAGACATCACATCACTACTGTTTGACGAGGTGTGTCATGATGTGAGGAATGAACCTGACCTTCAGCCTTTAGACGGACAGTTGGTAGGTAGATAGCTAAGAAAGTAGATATGTAGGTAGGCAAGTTGGTAGGTAGATAGCTAAAAAAGTTGATATGTAGGTAGGTAAGAAAGTAGATATGTAGGTAGGCAAGTTGGTAGGTAGATAGCTAAGAAAGTAGATAGGTAGGTAGGCAAGTTGGTAGGTAGATAGCTAAGAAAGTTGATATGTAGGTAGGTAAGAAAGTAGATATGTAGGTAGGCAAGTTGGTAGGTAGATAGCTTAGAAAGTAGATAGGTAGGCAAGTTGGTAGGTAGATAGCTAAGAAAGTTGATATGTAGGTAGGTAAGAAAGTAGATATGTAGGTAGGCAAGTTGGTAGGTAGGTAAGAAAGTAGATATGTAGGTAGGCAAGTTGGTAGGTAGGTAAGAAAGTAGATATGTAGGTAGGCAAGTTGGCAGGTAGATAGCTAAGAAAGTTGATATGTAGGTAGGTAAGAAAGTAGATATGTAGGTAGGCAAGTTGGTAGGTAGATAGCTTAGAAAGTAGATAGGTAGGTAGGTAGATAGCTAAGAAAGTAGATAGGTAGGTAGGCAAATTGGTAGGTAGATAGGTAAGAAAGTTGATATGTAGGTAGATAAGAAAGTGGATATGTAGGTAGGCAAGTTGGTAGGTAGATAGCTAAGAAAGTAGATATGTAGGTAGGCAAGTTGGTAGGTAGATAGCTAAGAAAGTTGATATGTAGGTAGGTAAGAAAGTAGATATGTAGGTAGGCAAGTTGGTAGGTAGATAGCCAAGAAAGTAGAGAGGTAGGTAGGTAAATTGGTAAGTAGATAGCTAAGTAGGTATGTAGGTAGGTAAGTTGGTAGGTAGATAGGTAGGTAAGTAATAAGGTAAGTAAGTAGGTAGGTAGGTAAGTAAGTAGATAAATAGATAGGTAGATAGATAGCTAAGAAAGTAGATAGGTAGGTAAGTAAGTAGATGGGTATGTAGGTATGTAGGTAGGTAGGTAGATAGGAAGCAGCCTTGACTACTTACAAACAAACAAACAAACCGGCACCCTCCCCTATCTCTCTGTTTCTCACTCACTCTCTCTCTCTCAGTTTATCTCACTTTTACCTATTGTTCTCAGTCTATCTTTAATCTGTCTCTCTCTCTCTCTCTCTCTCTCTCTCTCTCTCTCTCTCTCTCTAAGCAAATTAAACTGGCTCAAGGTAGAAATCACTATCATTTGATATATTATAATAGCAGATCTAGCGAGGAAACTCAAAAATAAATAAATAAATAAATATATAGACCAAAAACCAAGCCCTACCCCCTTAATAAAAATAAGTGAAGATTGACAGACCTGGATGTGCCAACTTAAATATTGATGTCACCTATATTAGCTGAATTAAAAAGAATACAGATTAAACACAACCATTGATGTAATCAAAGTAAAACTGATGAATTAAAGGAATAGTTCTTCATTGTTAGGAAAGCATTACTTTAATAACAGCTACAAAAAATAGGAATTATTAGGATATGTCATTGACAGTGAAATGTTATACGTAAAGACCTGGGACTTTTTGCTACATGTTGGGACAGACGAGGGACATCTGCCTCGTTCATGTCTAGAGCAGAATAGTCAATTATATAAATAAGTAACACCCCGTTCTTAACAGTAATCATCAATTACAAACCCCAATGCACTTGAATAAACTAATGAAAGCATATGGTCCTCCCGGGATTCGAACTCGGGACACCACACCCAGAACATAAGCATATACATATTAGAAGATTAATAATGACAACCCCACTATCTCTTCTAAGTCTAGGAATACTTGTGACAGGTGAGTTTAGCTAATACTTGTGACAGGTGAGTTTAGCTAATACTTGTGACAGGTGAGTTTAGCTAATACTTGTGACAGGTGAGTTTAGCTAATACTTGTGACAGGTGAGTTTAGCTAATACTTGTGACAGGTGAGTTTAGCTAATTAGTTAGTCAGGTTAAGGGGGCCCACCTCGCTGTTTTTCTCTTGTTTTCCCTCTCTTTGGTTTGTATCCATTCGGCCCCATTCAGCCTACTGTTTTAAGATGCTTACCCCCATCCAGGTCTCAATATTTTTCAGGCGAGCGGTAGCGAGCCAGCATATATATAGTTTTGTTTTGACAGCAAGCTAAATTTGTACATTTTTCGATAGAAAAATTTCTCCGGCGAAGCCGGTTCTCTCCATACAATGCTGGCTCGCTATCGCTCGCCAGGAAGAAATCGACACCTGGATGGGGATAAACGTCTTAAAACAGTTGGCTGAATGGGGCCGAATGGATACAAGCCAGGGAAAGAGAGAAAAGGAGAGAAATATAAAAAAAAAAACCGGTGACCTCCCTTAAAGGCGAGAGGCCGAACATTTGATGAACCAATTATGTTATAAGGAAACTGATTATCACTAAAATATATATCACGGACTTTAGCATGATATACTGTAGTTAGCACGATCATATATATCACGGACTTTAGCATGATATACTGTAGTTAGCACGATCATATATATCACGGACTTTAGCATGATATACTGTAGTTAGCACGATCATATATATCACGGACTTTAGCATGATATACTGTAGTTAGCACGATCATATATATCACGGACTTTAGCATGATATACTGTAGTTAGCACGATCATATATAATAATTGAAGAGTAACAAGGCCCTGGATAATCCGGTTTTATTTTAATATTTTGTTTGAAATATTAGTATGACTTTGAATGTCTGTGTGTTTCTATCAAGCAATCTGTTTACGGAATGTACAGTATAATTGACAATATTATTATTATATTCTTCACTTTATTAACATACACCTTTCTGCCGACTATTAGCAAGATTTAATTATCTCTCTCTCTCTCTCTCTGGCTATTTTCTCTCTCACACTCACTCTCTCTCTGTATACACCTGTTACAAACAACTTAATACAAACAAGGGCTCCCACCTCACTAATTTTACACACACACATAAACACACACACACACACACACACACACACATACACAAGATGATGAATACGATAAACATTCAACAATGAAGGTTTCATACATACACAGACCCTCTCTCTCTCTCTCACAAACACACACACACACACAGCAATTAAAGCTAAATAAACATAAATACACACACACACACACACACAAACAGACACACACACTCACACATATACACACACACGTAGGCTACACACAGACCATCTCCCCTTAACCCCTTCAGCACGATGACGTAATTCTCATCTTAATCTGGTTAGCATTAGACGATTCTTTAGTTCATACTCTACCTCTAGGACTCAAAGGGGTAAATACGATCTCAACAAACTCTCTGAATAACATAGGTCCTTCTTAAGGGGTAGTGTTGTTTTTTTTTTTTCCCCCTAGATCTCCATCAAGCTTAACAAAATACCCCTGAAACCCCATGGAGATAAATTTGTACATTTTTCGGAAGAAAAATGTCCTGGCCAAAGGCCGATTCCTCCAAGAATACAGGCTCGCTATCGCTCGCCAGGAAAAAAATCGACACAAAAATCGAACAAACGATCTTATAATCGTCAAACTAATGGAGCAAACGTCATAACATGTCATAACTAATGGGGCTAAACATGAGGGAGAGGAGTGCCCATAAAAACCAACCATCTCCCCTTAAACTAACTTATAACCAGAATCCAGGGTAAGAAGGCGTCATGGTGCTGAAGGGGTTAACAAAAATACCCCCCCCCCACCCTCCCTCGAGCCGGTCCCTCCTACAATTGCAGGCTCGCTAAGTTAACAAGGGGAGATGGGTCGTTTTTCTGGTCCCCCTTCTACCTCATGTTTAGCCCCATTAGTTTTCAGATTTTAAGACGTTAGGCCTATTAGTTTCGCAATTTTAAGATCTTTCGCTCCATTTATTTATCAATATTAAAACTTTTCGTGTCATTTGGGTGTCACTTTTGTGTTGGCGTGCGATAGCGAGCCTGTAATTTAATAGGGACCAGCCTTCAGCCGGGACATTTTTCTATCGAAAAATATACAACTTTATTTTGAAGAAGGGTCGGGGGTGGGGGGGGGGGGTAAGCTTGATGGTCTTATAACAGATATATAAATAAGAAAATCAATCCTGCCCATTTCTTTGTCTGTTTCAATGTCTTTCGTGCCATTAAGACATCAATTATGTTTTCCTGGCAAGCGATAGCGAGCCTGTCTTCGGACGCGGTATTGGTATGCACAAATGTATCTCGAAGGGGGTATTGGGGGTAATCTGTGTTTAAGCTTCATGGAGGTCTAGGGAGGAATACAAATATTAAGTTTCATCATTTTGATTATTTACTTATTACTAGGCATAGTTAACCCACATGAATTTGCATACACTGTGTGATTTATTGCATGGAATGAACACCCCTTCTCGGGAATTACGGCGTCTGAGAGAGAGAGAGAGAGAGAGAGAGAGAGAGAGAGAGAGAGAGAGAGAGGTATAAGGCTAAGGGTACAAAGGAAAGGAAATCAAGCAACAACAGATCTAGTGACCCTTCTAGGTTGCTTGTCCTCCAAAACACTGAGGATCAAGTGTCCAAACAGTGGTTTAGAGTGGGTAAGGGAACATTGGAAAGGGAATTACTGCCCTGGAACTAATGTCCGTGGCAGGATTAGGAAGTTAGTAGGGGACAGATGGGTTAGTAACTGAGGGGGGCATAAAATAAAGTTATTCATTTACAAACGCAGTCAGTCGCGGGTTTGATGCGAGATATTTGTCTAGGCGGAGTTTAAATGAATCAACGGTGATGCAGTCTATAACGTTTCGGGGAAGCCCATTCCACAAGTTGACAACTCGATTGAAGAAGAAATTCTTAGATTCGTGTGAGTTAAAAGATTTACCAATAATTTTGCAACCGTTTCCCCGCGTGTAATTAGATTGGTCGATAGTGAAGTACTTACTACAGTTCATATTGTCGATGCCTTTGATGATTTTGAACACTTGAATTAAGTCACCTCTTAATCTGCGCTGGGTTAATGGAAATAGATTTAATTCTCTAAGACGCTCTTCGTATGGTTTGTTCTTTAGGCTAGGTATCATTTTGGTAACTCTACGTTGAACTCGTTCTAGCTTGTTTATATCTTTTTGGTAATAAGGGCACCAGGATTGAACGCAGTATTCCAGAAGAGGGCGGACTAAGGAATTGTAAAGGGTTAGGATAACTTCTTTGGATTTATGTTCAAATGACCTGCCTATAAAGCCAATTATTTGTTTGCCTTCTTAACAACTTCTGAACATTGTTGACTCGGTTTTAGGTTACTCGATATTGTTACTCCCAGATCGGTTTCTCTGTTTACATTCTTAAGCTGAGTGCCATTCATCGAATAGTTGCTTTCTCATTTAGGTATCCGATATGTAGTACTTTACATTTATCCACATTGAAACTCATTTGCCAAATTTGGGCCCAACATGACAATTTATCTAGATTGTGTTGCATATCGTCAACTTGTTCTTTTGAGAATACGCTATTTGCAATTTTTGTATCGTCAGCAAATTTTGAGATTGTACAGGTGAGACCCTCATCTATGTCGTTGATGTAAATTAGAAAGAGAATTGGTCCTAGTACCGATCCCTGGGGTACCCCGCTACTTACATTGGTCCATTTAGATGCCTTACCGTTTATGACTACTCTTTGCTTTCTGTCGCTGAGCCAATTTTCTATCCATTTCAACACACCGTCTTCTATTCCATGCGCTTTTAGTTTAGTTTAGTTTAGTTAGTTAGGTACTACTACCTTGACCTACAACTCTGCCATCTCTCTCTCTCTCTCTCTCTCTTTCAGACGCCGTAATTCTCGAGAAGGGGTATTTATTCCATGCAATAAATCACACAGTGTATGCAAATTCATGTGGGTTAACTATGCCTAGTAATAAGTAAATAATCAAAATACATAAATACATCACATCACACAAAATACATAAATACATCACATCACACAAAATACATAAATACATCACATCACACAAAATACATAAATACATCACATCACACAAAATACATAAATACATCACATCACACAAAATACATAAATACATCACATCACACAAAATATCAAAACCTTTAAAAATAACGAACAAAAACCACATTACAAAAAATATATATAAAAGAATCAAGACAAAAACAAACTGAACAGATTACAACAAACAGTGGCAAAACAATAAAAATAACAAAAATACACACACAAAAAGTCGAATTTGTCGAAACATTTGGCATTTAGAGTCATTCATAAAAAATCGTGGGTCTCCTACAAAATAAGTATAATTATTATCTCTGAGTTAGCTGATCGGCGATTTGATTTAGCAAGGCAAAATAGCTCTGGGTTAGCTACAATCTATATTTTATTAATTTCACCACACCACCAAACACCTTCAATGAAATTAATGAAAGCATATATGTGATCTACCGGGATTCGAACCTGGGTTATCACACACAGATTTGTAGACACCTTAATCATTACACCACCAAGACGGTATTTATAATATATATAATATATATAAGATATATAATACATATACTGTATATATACTGTATATATAATATATATATAATAGCTCTGACTGGTGATAGGTAGGGTTCTGGGTTAGCTATAAGAACAAAACATTAATAGCTCCGACTCTTAGCTAGGGTTCTGGACAGGGCTCCCACAAATCATTCAAGGAAATTCCCCAGAGAAAACCCAAAAATTCCCTAGATCGAGCAAAATATTCCTAAAACTTGTATATGAAGCATTAAACATAATTTATCACATATGAAGGTTAGCATCAATACATATTGAATGGAAATTGTTCCTTTATTGTTATTTACATAAATAAAGCTCTATAATCACAGGATGTGAAAACGTTAACACTTAAAGAGCGGGGCCCGACTTAAGTCCGTATCTAAAAAGCAGCAAGTTAGGAGCATTATTAAGGCTTTTAAAGGGTTAAAATTGAGTGCAAATGGCCGGGAGCGCAGCAGGCCACACGTCCGACACCCAGGGCTTACCGCCGCCCACTGACTCACGCTCCCTCTGTTCTCGAGAGGCCGGCAGTGTAGCCAGTAGTGAGCGTAGCTGGAAAAAATATGCCGCTATACGCTAAACTCCCATGTTAGTGGTACCACTGCATGAAAACGACGGGTGCTACGTAGCTTGTTCTGGTCTCATTTTGAAGCTTGTAGCGCCAGTTTTTTGCTGAATACATTTCTTTTCATGCAGATACTAGATTGATCATTCAGGAGGGCCTGAATATGCCCAAAATAGCCCAAAACCCCCCGCTAGACGAGGGTTAATATCTATCTATCTATATACTTAGGCACATGCCCCCAGCTGGGAGGTGGCTGGCTCGAGACAGAGCCTGACTGGCGCCCGACCTCCACTCCCTACGACCGCGTTATCACTCATCTATTCACAAGCATTCTCCATTCATTCCTATTCATCACCACCTCTCTTGCCTGTTCTTCAGTCATCTCGCTTTCTTCCAACACTTTTTTCACACCATCTCTCCATCTCTTCCGACTTCCGAGGTCTTCCTCTCAATCTATTTCCCCTTGTTTCTGACTCATTTATTCTCTTTGTAAGCCTTTCATCACCCATTCGTTCAACATGGCCATACCAGCATTATGCAGCATAGCACCCTTCTTTCCACTCTGGCAACAGTACACTTAGCAAATAGGTCTAGGTTACCAATACAAAATCAAATTGGCCTAGGCCTTCCGGTACCAGCACAAACAGTGCTATGTTTAAAATAATTGTGTCTCTGGCAATTAGGCTACCTTAAAGAAACAAATCACTTTTAATAGGATTAATAATATTTTAAATTTCTCTACCAGAAGAAACGTGAGGAAGGAAGGCTTGGGTTAACTTCCTCATAGTCCTAACCTCGAGGTCAATGTCGATATTGAATGTGTAGGCTATAGGCCTAGGGTGCAGTTTTTTGCATAGATCACCCATAAAGGCCATAATCCCAAGGCTTTCCCTTCAGACTGATTTCTTGCAATAGGCAATAAGAATACATAAACAACTTGCTCATCACACGAACAAACTAACAAATACATAGAACTTACATATGTGCTGAGTAACTCCTGTCCTGTTCCTGGTCCGAGACCGTCAGACCACCACCACCACCCTTTACCAACCACGCCTTTGTATCGGCTACCCTGACAGCCTTCTTAATATTCAGCATGCATTTTTGTAGTTTGTGGTATTATTCAATTTCATTACCCCTCATAGATTATTTGTAAACTAAATTTTGAATAATTATTGGTAAATATGAAAAAAGTACCCAGCAAATCACTAAAACAGTCAAATTCCCTAAAATTCCCCAAAATTTTGCAGGTTCCTAGATTATTCCCTAAACCACTCCAAAAGTTCCAATATAGGAACAAAATCCCTAAAAGTGGGAGCCCTGGTTCTGGACTAGTTAAATGATTAAGCAAGTATAATAGTGGTTATATTTTGCTCAATTACTACTACTATCACCATCATCACTAATACTGTCACCATCATCACTACTACTATCACCATCATCACTAATACTGTCACCATCATCACTACTACTATCACCATCATCACTAATACTATCACCATCATCACTACTACTATCACCATCATCACTACTACTATCACCATCATCACTAATACTGTCACCATCATCACTGCTACTATCACCATCATCACAACTACTGTCACCATCATCACTACTACTACTGTCACCATCATCACTAATACTATCACCATCATCACTAATACTGTCACCATCATCACTACTACTATCACCATCATCACTAATACTATCACCATCATCACTAATACTGTCACCATCATCACTACTACTATCACCATCATCACTACTACTATCACCATCATCACTAATACTGTCACCATCATCACTACTACTATCACCATCATCACTAATACTGTCACCATCATCACTACTACTATATCACCATCATCACTAATACTATCACCATCATCACTAATACTATCACCATCATCACTAATACTGTCACCATCATCACTACTACTATCACCATCATCACTAATACTATCACCATCATCACTAATACTGTCACCATCATCACTACTACTATCACCATCAGCACTACTACTATCACCATCATCACTAATACTGTCACCATCATCACTACTACTATCACCATCATCACTAATGCTGTCACCATCATCACTACTACTATCACCATCATCACTAATACTATCACCATCATCACTAATACTATCACCATCATCACTAATACTGTCACCATCATCACTACTACTATCACCATCATCACTAATACTATCACCATCATCACTAATACTGTCACCATCATCACTACTACTATCACCATCATCACTACTACTATCACCA
Source organism: Paralithodes platypus (assembly GCA_032716605.1). NCBI lineage: Eukaryota > Metazoa > Arthropoda > Malacostraca > Decapoda > Lithodidae > Paralithodes > Paralithodes platypus. The sequence continues at coordinate 46,559,558 of CM064568.1, read as the reverse complement.
TCATCACTAATACTGTCACCATCATCACTACTACTATCACCATATCACTAATACTATCACCATCATCACTAATACTGTCACCATCATCACTACTACTATCACCATCATCACTAATACTATCACCATCATCACTAATACTGTCACCATCATCACTACTACTATCACCATCATCACTAATACTGTCACCATCATCACTAATACTATCACCATCATCACTACTACTATCACCATCATCACTAATACTATCACCATCATCACTAATACTGTCACCATCATCACTACTACTATCACCATCATCACTAATACTATCACCATCATCACTAATACTGTCACCATCATCACTACTACTATCACCATCATCACTACTACTATCACCATCATCACTAATACTGTCACCATCATCACTACTACTATCACCATCATCACTAATACTATCACCATCATCACTAATACTGTCACCATCATCACTACTACTATCACCATCATCACTAATACTATCACCATCATCACTAATACTGTCACCATCATCACTAATACTATCACCATCATCACTACTACTGTCACCATCATCACTACTACTATCACCATCATCACTAATACTATCACCATCATCACTAATACTGTCACCATCATCACTACTACTATCACCATCATCACTAATACTATCACCATCATCACTAATACTGCCACCATCATCACTACTACTATCACCATCATCACTAATACTATCACCATCATCACTAATACTGTCACCACCATCACTACTACTATCACCATCATCACTAATACTGTCACCATCATCACTAATACTGCCACCATCATCACTACTACTATCACCATCTACTACCAGTCACCACCACCACCACCACTACCACACACACACACACACACACACACACACGGTCATTACAATACTACGACATCCCCCCTAAGTACAAAGGAGTACAAAGGAAATCAAGCAACAACAGATCTAGTGACCCTTCTAGGTTGCTTGTCCTCCAAAATACTGAGGATCAAGTGTCCAAACAGTGGTTTAGAGTGGGTAAGGGAACATTGGAAAGGGAATTACTGCCCTGGAACTAATGTCCGTGGCAGGATTAGGAAGTTAGTAGGGGACAGATGGGTTAGTAACTGAGGGGGGGATAAAATAAAGTTATTCATTTACAAACGCAGTCAGTCGCGGGTTTGATGCGAGATATTTGTCTAGGCGGAGTTTAAATGAATCAACGGTGATGCAGTCTATAACGTTTCGGGGAAGCCCATTCCACAAGTTGACAACTCGATTGAAGAAGAAATTCTTAGATTCGTGTGAGTTAAAAGATTTACCAATAATTTTGCAACCGTTTCCCCGCGTGTAATTAGATTGGTCGATAGTGAAGTACTTACTACAGTTCATATTGTCGATGCCTTTGATGATTTTGAACACTTGAATTAAGTCACCTCTTAATCTGCGCTGGGTTAAAGGAAATAGATTTAATTCTCTAAGACGCTCTTCGTATGGTTTGTTCTTTAGGCTAGGTATCATTTTGGTAACTCTACGTTGAACTCGTTCTAGCTTGTTTATATCTTTTTGGTAATAAGGGCACCAGGATTGAACGCAGTATTCCAGAAGAGGGCGGACTAAGGAATTGTAAAGGGTTAGGATAACTTCTTTGGATTTATGCTCAAATGACCTGCCTATAAAGCCAATTATTTTGTTTGCCTTCTTAACAACTTCTGAACATTGTTGACTCGGTTTTAGGTTACTCGATATTGTTACTCCCAGATCGGTTTCTCTGTTTACATTCTTAAGCTGAGTGCCATTCATCGAATAGTTTGCTTTTTCATTTAGGTATCCGATATGTAGTACTTTACATTTATCCGCATTGAAACTCATTTGCCAAATTTGGCCCCAACATGACAATATATCTAGATTGTGTTGCATATCGTCAACTTGTTCTTTTGAGAGTACGCTATTTGCAATTTTTGTATCGTCAGCAAATTTTGAGATTGTACAGGTGAGACCCTCATCTATGTCGTTGATGTAAATTAGAAAGAGAATTGGTCCTAGTACCGATCCCTGGGGTACCCCGCTACTTACATTGGTCCCTTTAGATGCCTTACCGTTTATGACTACTCTTTGCTTTCTGTCGCTGAGCCAATTTTCTATCCATTTCAACACACCGTCTTGTATTCTATGCGCTTTTAGTTTTAGCAGTAAACGTTTGTGGGGAACTTTGTCAAAGGCCTTTTGAAAATCAAGGTATATAATATCTACAGCTTTACTCTCATCGTAGAGGTTGAGGATATCGTGGAAGAAGTCTATGAGGTTTGTTAAACAGGAACGTTTTTTACGAAAGCCGTGTTGAGTATCTTTAAGTATGTTATTTCCTCTAAGTGATTTACGAGTCTGTCTCGTATGACCGTTTCTAGCATTTTACATACAACTGAGGTTAAGCTAATTGGACGATAGTTACTGGGTAGGGATTTGCTGCCTTTTTTTAATATCGGTGTTACGTTGGCTAGCTTCCACTGATCGGGCATAGTTCCAGACTGCAAGGATTTATTGAATAGTAATGTCAGTGGTTTGGAGAGCTCATCCTTAGCTTCCTTTAGAACTCTAGGCGAGATTGTATCAGGTCCAGGCGTTTTATTTACCTTGAGTTTATCTAAACAATTCAATACTTCTCTCTCTGTAATGGTGATATTGCTTAGAACATCTGAATTATCAATCTGAATCGGCGATGGTGTAGGGATATCACTGAGGTCTTCTGTTGTAAAAACTGATGCAAAGAAGGTATTGAGGGCATTACTCATTTGTACTTCGTCTTTGGTGTATTCTCCATTTTCATCGACTAACGGTCCAACAGTTGAAGTAACTATTTTTTTCTTTCTGATATAACTATAGAATTCTTTCGGGTTTGTTTTACTTTGATTCGCAATATGTAACTCTAAGGTCTTTTTACTTTGCTTAATTAACTTTTTGGCTTTGCGTCGTAGCTCTACAAATTTCAGCCGTTCTTCGTCAATTTGTGAGGATTTTAATCTATCATTAGCAAATTTTTTAGCAAGCAGGCAGTTTGAATATCTTTATTCCACCATTTGGGCTTATTATTATGGCCTGGACGCCGTATTTTCGATGGTATGCAGTCTTGCACTGCTTTTAGGTAAGTGGCTTCGAATAACTTCCAAGATGTATTTATGTCGTTATTGTGAATTAAAAAGCTCCAGTCAGTTTCTTTAAACATAGCTCTAAGTTTATGGAAGTTTGCTTTCTTGAAATTAGGGACTTTTTCGATGCTACTATTTGGTTCGTTACTAGTAAACTTTAAAGTGAAAGTTATCGTACGATGGTCGCTGTTACTGAATTCATCACCAACATTCAAATTCTCTATTAATTCTTCTTTTGTTGCAAGTACAATGTCAAGAACGTTATTACCACGGGTTGGCGTTCGAACAAATTGATAAAGAGAACTCTCTTGCAAGTTCGTATACAAGTCATGTCCGGAGTGTGAAGTAAGAGTATCGCCCCACTTGGTCACAGGTAAATTAAAGTCGCCAAAAATTACGGTATCTTGTGAGTTACTTACATCTGCAATTTGTTCGTAAATTTCTCGGTCAGTTTGCACTGACACTAATGATAGTATAGGTAGCCCAGAGCCCTACTATGCTGAATCAGACCTATTACACCATTACACCATCTTGTAACTATTATAATGGACTAACACCATCATTTAAGGCCAGATTTCTACTTGAGGGATTTTTTTTCTGAACCCCCTTTTCCCTCATGTTTAGCCCCATTGGTTTTTTAGATTTTCAGACGTTCACTCCATTAATTTAGCGATTTTAAAAACTTTCGCCCCATTTCTGTCAATTCCAAGATATTTCGTGCCATTTAGGTGTCTATTTTTTCCTGACGAGCGACAGCGAGTCTGTAATGTAAGAGGAATCGGCCTTCGGCCGGAACATTTTTCTACTGAAAAATGTACAAATCTAACTCGAAGCCCACCGGGGGTCTTAAATGTGTTTTTGATTTTATTTTTGATTATATTTTTTGTCTTTGTTTATTTATTTAGTCTTTTTTTAAAGCTTGATGGAGGCCTAGGGAACAAATTAAAAACATCCCCATAAGTTGTAGGTATCCCGAAGCCCTACTACTACTACTACTACTACTACTACTATGACTATCACGAGTCAGACCTATTACACCATTGCCAGGTAAAATGCCAAGGAGGAGGAGGGGTCGATGGAACCTCAGCCAAATGTACAGTCGCTGGCAAAAGTTGAGCGCACAGCCTATTAGTCCAATTTGTGTCACCCGGCGAAAATTTAACCCTTCCTTTTAACCCTTTGAAGCTCTGACGCGTTTTGGTAGTTTATTTTGGGTATCATTGGACGATTTTAGACAGCTTAAGAAGGATCTGTGGGAATTATAAGGGTAAAGACTATCTCACTTAACCCTCTGACTTCCATATACCCTTCCTAATCTGCATAACATCGTCTAATAATAGCCGGAAAAACACAAAAGAAATGCGTATTGGAGCTTGAAAGGGTTAAGTTATTTTATTCAGCTTAAAAGCAATTAAAAGACTTCGAACTATCCCACTTAACCCTTTTGACTACCACAGATCCTTCTTAAACTGCACAAAATCGTCTAAATATAGCTAGAATAAAGTTTAAAAGACGTCGCCGGTACAGAAGGGGTTAACCCTTTCTGTACCAGCGACGTTGGTTGTGTGTTATTCTGGCTTTATTTAGACGATTTTATGCAGCTTAGGAAGGCTCTGTGATAGTTTAATGGGTTGATTGAGATAGTTTGAAGCTTGATACTTGGTAGAGAACCTTCTCAAGCTTAATAGAATCGATTATTCGAAGCCTTATAATTGGTAGACATCCTTCCTAAGCTTAATAGAATCGATTATAGTTCGAAGCCTTATAATTGGTAGAGATCCTTCCTAAGCTTAATAGATTGGATTAGTAGTAGCCAGACTAAAGTAAAAAAGATGTCAACGGTACAGATAGGGTTAAATTCCTAAACAGACAATTTCTGCACTACTGACCAGGGTTCGAGTCCCGGCCAGGTCATAGCACAATAATCATAATGCAGAAAAATCTTCATAATCAACAAAATATTTCGTTACAAAATTTTCCTAATGCACTACCTAGTGACGTCATGGACTAGACAAATATTTCGATCTTAACCCTTTCCCTGCGGGTGACGTTCTGGAAAGCATAGGCAATTTACAGCAATTTCCAGGCTTTAAAAGCTTGTAAAAGCCGTATAAATCGAGTGTCAGTGGGCGGGAGCGTGAGGAACCTCCGCCCGACCCTCAGAGCAGCTAGCCGCTCACTGAGGGAGACTGTGGTCTTGCGCGGCTGTCTCAACAGAGTTGCCGAGCGAGCGAGAGCTAATAATAAGCAAGTTTTCCCGAATGTCTATGGCAATGCTGTGGGTGAACCCCGCCACCTACGAAGCTCGTTCTGGTGTCATTTTGAAGCTATTTACGCCTAGTTTTCGGCAAAATACAGTTCATTTAATGCAGATACTTGATTAATCATTCAGGAGTGCCTGAATATGCCCTAAATAGCGCAAATAAGCCTGCAGAGAAAGGGTTAAGGGAGCCCACCTCGCTTTTTTCACTTTCTCTCCCTCTCTCTTTGGCTTGCATCTATTCGGCCCCATTCAGCTACAGTTTTAAGACGTTTATACCCACCCAGGTGTCAATATTTTCCTGGCGAGTGGGAGCAAGACAGCATACATATTTTTTTGCTTTGACAGTAAGCTAAATTTGTACATTTTTCGATAGAAAAATTTCTCCGGCGAAGCCGGATATTTTCCTGGCGAGCAATAAATCGACACCTGGATAGGGATAAACGTCTTAAAACAGTTGGCTGAATGGGGCCGAATGGATACAAACCAGAGAAAGAGAGAAAAGGAGAGAAAGATAAAAACGAAAAAAACGGTGGTTAGAGGTCCTTTCTAAGCTGAATGGAATCATCCATTAGTAGCCAGCATATAATGGAAAGGACGTCACCGGTACTGAACGGGTTACCCCCCCCCCCAATAACTGCAAATGAATAACCTCCCTTAACCCTTATTTAGCGGGCTAGGTGGTCTATTTGACCGTACCGCCCAGCGTTTTTTTTTTACCCTAAATAGGGTTGTTTATGTGATCATTTTCATGCCTAAATAAGACCCAGAGCGTAAAACAAGTATCTATCCCTGAAAGGGCATAAACAGAGCTTTCCAATGACACCCGAACCATCCTTGTACGACCACTGGTTCTCTTGCAACGATCGTGCAACACGAGTGCAAAAACCCTGAAATAAGGTAATTTCCTTACATAATTCCCTGTGTAGCGAGTGAGAAAGGAGGGGGGAAAGTAGAATACAGTTCAGTATGTCCATGGTGGTCGTGGGGACCGGTTATAGCGTTGCTACGCTCGTCCCACCGCTCAGCTCTCTCTCTCAGTAACATTACGTGCTGAAAATGGCGCTCGACATAAGTTGTGAACCGCCACATAGTCCATATTTATTTCACACGACATAAGTTGCGCGCCGCCAATTAAGGGTTAAAGGGGACCCACCTCGTTTTTTTGTATCTTTCTCTTCCTCTCTCTTTGGCTTGTATCCATTCGGCTCCATTCAGCCTACTTTTTAAGACTACCCCCATCCAGGTGTCAATATTTTAATGGCGAGCGGTAGCGAGCCAGCATATATATATTTTTGTTTTGACAGCAAGCTAAATTTGTACATTTTTCGATAGAAAACTATCTCCGGCGAAGCCGGATTTCTCCATACAATGCAGGCTCGCTATCGCTCGCCAGGAAGAAATCGACACCTGGATGGGGATGAACGTCTTAAAACAGTTGGCTGAATGGGGCCGAATGGATACAAGCCAGGGAAAGAGAGAAAAGGAGAGAGAAAAAAAAAAAGCCGATGACCCCCCTTAAAAACTGATGAATTTGAGGATGAAGTAACATATCCAAGTATTCCTCGGTTGTTTTCAGTTATACACTATACCAGCTTTTCTGTATTTGATCTCATAATATTGTCAAAATTACATCTTTCTCCCGATTTATTTACACAAAACTGTTCCAAGGGGACACCGACTGCATTTTTGGCCTATACATTCATACATTCACACATTTATACATTCACACATTTATACATTCACACATTCATTCATTCATACATTCACACATTTATACATTCATACATTCATTCATTCATACATTCACACATTTATACATTCACACATTCATTCATTCATACATTCACACATTTATACATTCACACATTCATTCATTCATACATTCACACATTCATTCATTTATACATTCACACATTTATACATTCATACATTCATTCATTTATACATTCATTCATTTATACATTCACACATTCATTCATTCACACATTCATTCATTTATACATTCACACATTTATACATTCACACATTCATTCATTCATACATTCATTCATTCATACATTCACATTCATTCATTCATACATTCACACATTCATTCATTTATACATTCACACATTCATACATTCATTCATTCATACATTCTTAGTTTCCTCGCTAGACATCCCTCAAACTTAGAAAAACATCCCCTAGA
>CM064568.1:46530741-46550741 GCA_032716605.1 Paralithodes platypus | reverse complement strand
GAGGAACACTGATTATTGTAGTAGCGATAGAATAGCGAGAGAGATGCAACAATGCGGCGAAGAGAGAGAGAGATTGTAGAGAGTCGGTGAGTGGACGGGAGTTAATGATATGAAAGGCTTTCCTTTCAACTTTGTCTAGGAGTGCTGTGTGAGAGGATCCATCAACAACACTTTGACCAGCATCTCAGGAACATCACTTGTCAAGATTGCTTACTTGTTTGCACACTGCGCAGGTAAGCGAGATTCCCCAACAAACGAGACAAACTACTGCTCAATTAAGCCCATATAATGCCTAACTTGAGCATGCTGCCCTGACATGGATATCCAGTGCAACCAAACAGCTATGGAGAATGGATAAAGTAGATCAACGAACCCTGCAGCTAGATACTGGCAATAACCACCCACTCAGGACATGATGCCACTGGACCCTCTGGAGAATCACCAGGACATTCCAGCATTGGTGGTTTATCACAAGGTCGAGACTGCTACACCCGGTCAGGTTGAAGCTATCCCTGTGTCGAGAAGAGATAGGAATGGTGCTCTCCAATAACCAACTTGTGAAGGTGCCATGGTTCTACGCCAGCCACCACCAACAGATATACACAATAATTTTACACATGACTATAGGTAGCACCAACGAACTTGACAATAATCTGACCCCTTAACTTCTTGTAACTCAAAACGAATGAAAGCAATCGGGCTGACATTTCAATCATTTGGTAAGAGTCCACCAGGAAATAGGTGTGGATATTTACAGCCAGTTTGCTCAAAGGTCCTTTTGAGTTACGAAGAGGTCAGGGATCGAGATTTTGTCAAGTTCGTTGGCGCTACCTATAGTGTCTCCAGCCTCAAGAACCGATTCACAGCGACCCGTGCAACAGCTGCCTACACAACAGGTGAAGCTGAAAGCCCACATGTGGCGTGGGACCTTTCCCACCCCATTGATGCTGCTCACAGTGTATACGTCTTCACAAATTAGTATATAATATATTTACTTAACCCATTCTATACCGACGACGTCTATGTAATTGTATTCTAGCCAAATGTAGACGATTTTGTACAGTTTAAGAAGGATCTGTGATAGTAAAAATGGTTAAGTGAGGTAGTTTGAAGCCTATTAATTGCTGGAGTCCCTTTTTAACTGAATAAAATCGTCCAATAGTAGCCGGATTAAAGTTAAAAAGACGTTGCATATACAGTAAGTGGTTAACGTCACTTGTAACTTTAAACTTTAGACAGTAAATGTACGGTACGTTTTTTAGAATAGGGCCACGATAATAAGTAGCTCTTTAAGGGGAGGTTTTTAGTTGATTCCCTAGACGTCCATCAAGCTTAAAATTACTCCCCCTTGACCCCCTTTCAAGATAAATTTGTAAATTTTTCGGTAGAAAAATTTCCCGGCCGAAGGCCGGTTCCCCTTAAATTACAGGTTCGCTATCGCTCGCCAGGAAAAGATCGACACCTAAATGGCACGAATGGTCTTAAAATTGACAAACATGGGGCCAGGGTTTTTAAAATCGCCAAACTAATGGGGCAAGCGTCTTTAAATCTCACAAGCAATGGGGCTAAACATGAGGGAGAAAGGGGTCCAGAAAAAAATCCCTCCAGTGGATATCTCCCCTTAAGCCTTACGCATTGTATTACCCTATGTAGTATGCTTAACTATGAGAGAGAAAAAAAAACAGAGAGAGAGAAAGAGGGAGAGAGTGAGTGTGTGTGTGTGAGAGTGAGAGTGAAAGTGAGAGTGAGTGAGGGAAGAGGGAGAAAGTGCGTGTGTGTGTGTGTGTGTGAGAGTGAGTGATAGTGAGAGTGGGTGAGGGTGAGGGAGGGGTTAGTGATATAAGAGAGATAGCCTATGTGAGGGGGGGAGAGCTAAGGGTAGCAGCTGAAGAAGAAGAAGGAGGTGGAGGAGGAGGAAGGAGGAAGAAGAAGAAAAGGATATTGTGGTGATTAAAAAAAGATGGGATGAATATAATTAATACAATAACAAATATATATATAATTATCTATCTATCTATCTATCTATCTATCTATCTATCTATCTATCTATCTATATACTCAGGCCCAATCCCCACTTTTCCTATTGTTTTTTTTTTTTTTTATAAGCAGAATATTTAATTGTCCTTTTTCGAGACAAGTACGGAAGAAAAGAAGTTGAATTTGTTATTGAATCTGCTCCGTTGCGAGGCTAGATTGTTTGGATTTCCGGTCACCGGCTTGTTTTATCGTTCTCTCCTTTCTTCTCTTTCCCTGGCTTGTATCCATTCGGCCCCATTCAGCCAACTGTTTTAAGACGTTTGTCCTCATCCAAGTGTCGATTTCTTCTGGCGAGCAATAGCGAGCCAGCATTGTATGGAGAAATCCGGCTTCGAAGGAGACATTTTTCTATCGAAAAATGTACAAGTTTAGCTTGCTGTCAAAACAAACATTTATATCTGGCTCGCTACCGCTCGCCAGGAAAATATTGACACCTGGATGGGGGTAAACGTCTTAAAACAGTAGGCTGAATGGGGCCGAATGGAAACAAGCCAAAAAGAGAGGGAGAGAAAGAGGCAAAAAGCGAGGTGGGCTTCCTTAAGGGGGGAGGGTTTATTGATTGGTCGAATTATTTATGTATTGATATTTTTTTAATTTCCTCCCTAGACCTCCATCAAGCTTAACAAAACATCCCTAAAATCCACCTTCTAGATAAATTTGTACATTTGTTGGTAGAAAAAAGTCCCGTTCCTCCTAAATTACAGGATCGGTATCGTTCACCAGGACAAATTTGACACCTAAATAGAACGAAACGTCTTAGTATTGACAAGGAAATGAAGCGAAAAGTCTTAACATCGCCAAAGTAAAGAGCCAAACATCTTAAAATCTGAAAACCAATGGGGCTAAACATACGGGAGAAGGGAGGCCAGAAAACCCAACCACCTCCCCTTAAGAGGACATGGGCTGTTTGTCTGGCCACCCTTCTTCCTCATGCTTAGCCCCAATAGTTTTTATGACGTTCGGCCCATTAGTTTGGCAATTTTAATACCTTTTGCCCCATTTCGTAGTCAAATTTAAGACCTTTCGTGCCATTTAGGTGTCGATTTGTTCCTGGCGAGCGATAGCGAGCCTGTAATCTTAAGAGTAACCGGCCTTCGGCCGGGACATATTTCTACCGAAAAATTTACAAATTAATCTAGAAGGGGGATCTGATGGATGTTTTTTTAAAGTTTGATGGAGGTCTAGGGAGGAAACTAAACAAAATAATAAATAAATGAAAAAATCAACCAAAAAGTGAACAATCCCCCCTTAAGTAGAACAATAAAAAGTGAACAATCCCCCCTTAAGTAGAACAATAAAAAGTGAACAATCCCCCCTTAAGTAGAACAATAAAAAGTGAACAATCCCCCCTTAAGTAGAACAATAAAAAGTGAACAATCCCCCCTTAAGTAGAACAATAAAAAGTGAACAATCCCCCTTAAGTAGAACAATAAAAAGTGAACAATCCCCCCTTAAGTAGAACAATAAAAAGTGAACAATCCCCCCTTAAGTAGAACAATAAAAAGTGAACCATCCCCCCTTAAGTAGAACAATAAAAAGTTAACAATCCCCCTTAAGTAGAACAATAAAAAGTGAACAATCCCCCCTTAAGTAGAACAATAAAAAGTGAACAATCCCCCTTAAGTAGAACAATAAACAGTGAACAATCCCCCTTAAGTAGAACAATAAAAAGTGAACAATCCCCCTTAAGTAGAACAATAAAAAGTTAACAATCCCCCCTTAAGTAGAACAATAAAAAGTGAACAATCCCCCTTAAGTAGAACAATAAAAAGTGAACAATCCCCCTTAAGTAGAACAATAAAAAGTGAACAATCCCCCCTTAAGTAGAACAATAAAAAGTGAACAATCCCCCTTAAGTAGAACAATAAAAAGTGAACAATCCCCCTTAAGTAGAACAATAAAAAGTGAACAATCCCCCTTAAGTAGAACAATAAAAAGTGAACAATCCCCCCTTAAGTAGAACAATAAAAAGTGAACAATCCCCCTTAAGTAGAACAATAAAAAGTGAACAATCCCCCTTAAGTAGAACAATAAAAAGTGAACAATCCCCCCTTAAGTAGAACAATAAAAGTGAACAATCCCCCTTAAGTAGAACAATAAAAAGTGAACAATCCCCCCTTAAGTAGAACAATAAAAAGTGAACAATCCCCCCTTAAGTAGAACAATAAAAAGTGAACAATCCCCCCTTAAGTAGAACAATAAAAAGTGAACAATCCCCCCTTAAGTAGAACAATAAAAAGTTAACCATCCCCCCTTAAGTAGAACAATAAAAAGTTAACCATCCCCCCTTAAGTAGAACAATAAAAAGTGAACAATCCCCCTTAAGTAGAACAATAAAAAGTGAACAATCCCCCTTAAGTAGAACAATAAAAAGTGAACAATCCCCCATTAAGTAGAACAATAAAAAGTGAACAATCCCCCCTTAAGTAGAACAATAAAAAGTGAACCATCCCCCCTTAAGTAGAACAATAAAAAGTAAACAATCCCCCCTTAAGTAGAACAATAAAAAGTAAACAATCCCCCCTTAAGTAGAACAATAAAAAGTAAACAATCCCACCTTAAGTAGAACAATAAAAAGTAAACAATCCCCCCTTAAGTAGAACAATAAAAAGTAAACAATCCCCCCTTAAGTAGAACAATAAAAAGTGAACAATCCCCCCTTAAGTAGAACAATAAAAAGTAAACAATCCCCCCTTAAGTAGAACAATAAAAAGTAAACAATCCCCCCTTAAGTAGAACAATAAAAAGTAAACACTGCCCCTTAAGTGGAACAATAAAAAGAAAACAATCCCCCCTTAAGTAGAACAATAAAAAGTAAACAATCCCCCCTTAAGTAGAACAATAAAAAGTTAACCATCCCCCCTTAAGTAGAACAATAAAAAGTAAACAATCCCCCTTAAGTAGAACAATAAAAAGTAAACAATCCCCTCTTAAGTAGAACAATAAAAAGTTAACCATCCCCCCTTAAGTAGAACAATAAAAAGTAAACAATCCCCCCTTAAGTAGAACAATAAAAAGTAAACAATCCCCCTTAAGTAGAACAACAAAAAGTGAACAATCCCCCCTTAAGTAGAACAATAAAAAGTGAACCATCCCCCCTTAAGTAGAACAATAAAAAGTAAACAATCCCCCCTTAAGTAGAACAATAAAAAGTAAACAATCCCCCCTTAAGTAGAACAATAAAAAGTGAACAATCCCCCCTTAAGTAGAACAATAAAAAGTGAACCATCCCCCCTTAAGTAGAACAATAAAAAGTGAACAATCCCCCCTTAAGTAGAACAATAAAAAGTGAACCATCCCCCCTTAAGTAGAACAATAAAAAGTAAACAATCCCCCCTAAAGTAGAACAATAAAAAGTAAACAATACCCCCTTAAATAAAACAAAAAAAAGTGAACAATCCCCCCTTAAGTAGAACAATAAAAAGTGAACCATCCCCCCTTAAGTAGAACAATAAAAAGTGAACAATCCCCCCTTAAGTAGAACAATAAAAAGTGAACCATCCCCCCTTAAGTAGAACAATAAACAGAAACGTGGGGGAAGGGGGGAGAAATATAGAAGGAAGGAAGTTTGTGATATGAGAGAGAGAGAGAGAGAGAGAGAGAGACAGAGAGAGAGACAGAGAGAGAGAGAGAGTTACTGAGAGAAGTTTGTGGTATAAAATGGCTGTAGGTGGAGGAGGGGGGAGGGAGGGGAGGGTTAAGAAGGGGGTGTGATTATACTCTCATAGGGGGGGGGGGGGGTTGAGGGGGGTGTATTTTAAGCTTAACCCCATCACAATACTAGGCCCCGCTCTCTCTCTCTCTCTCTCTCTCTCTCTCTCTCTCTCTCTCTCTCTCTCTCTCTCTCTCTCTCTCATTATAGGCAGAATAGTATTATACTATTTTATTAAGGGGAGTTTCTCTGGATCCCCTTCTCCCTCATGCTTAGCTCTATTAGTTTTATATATAAATACGTTCGCCCCATTATATTAGTTTGGCCATTTAAATTAAAGACCCTTTGCCCAATTTTGTTGTCAGTTTTTAGACCTTTAGTACCCTTTAAGTGTATGTTTTTCCCTGGCGAGCGAGAGCGAGCCTGTAATTTAGGAGGAACCAGCCTGCGATCGGGAAATTTGTCAAGCAAAAAATGTACAAATGTACAAAATGGGGGTGTTTAATTAACCTTAATAGAGGTCAAGAGAGCAAAAAAAATATATAAAAAAAAAAAAAAAAAAAAAAGCATTATGTCCTTTTATAATCTACTTGGTATCTACCAGAATAATGTTAAAGGGAGAAGGAGGGAGGAGGAAGAAGGACGAGAAGGGAGGAGGAAGAAGGACGAGGAGGGAGGAGGAAGAAGGACGAGGAGGGAGGAGGAAGAAGGACGAGGAGGGAGGAGGAAGAAGGACGAGGAGGGAGGAGGAAGAAGGACGAGGAGGGAGGAGGAAGAAGGACGAGAAGGGAGGAGGAAGAAGGACGAGGAGGGAGGAGGAAGAAGGACGAGGAGGGAGGAGGAAGAAGGACGAGGAGGGAGGAGGAAGAAGGACGAGGAGGGAGGAGGAAGAAGGACGAGGAGGGAGGAGGAAGAAGGACGAGGAGGGAGGAGGAAGAAGGACGAGGAGGAGGAGGAGGAAGAAAGAAGAACGAGGAGGAGGGAAGAAGGACGAGGAGGAGGAGGAAGGACGAGGAGGAAGAAAGAAGAACGAGGAGGAGGGAAGAAGAAGAAGGACGAGGAGGAGGAAGGACGAGGAGGAGGAGGAGGAAGAAAGAAGAACGAGGAGGAGGGAAGAAGGACGAGGAGGAGGAAGGACGAGGAGGAAGAAAGAAGAACGAGGAGGAGGGAAGAAGAAGAAGGACGAGGAGGAGGAGGAAGAAAGAAGAACGAGGAGGAGGGAGGAAGAAGAAGGACGAGGAGGAGGAAGGAGGAAGAGGAAGGACGAGGAGGAGGAAGGGAGAAGGACGAGGAGCAGTTAGAAGAAGGACGAGGAGGAGGAGGAGGAGGGAGGAAGAAGGACGAGGAGGAGGAAGGAAGAAGAAGGACGAGGAGGAGGAAGGAAGAAGAACGAGGAGGAAGAAGAAGGACGAAGAGGAGGAGGAGGGAGGAAGAAGGACGAGGAGGAGGAAGGAAGAAGAAGGACGAGGAGGAGGAAGGAAGAAGAACGAGGAGGAAGAAGAAGAAGGACGAAGAGGAGGAGGAGGGAGGAAGAAGGACGAGGAGGAGGAAGGAAGAAGAAGGACGAGGAGGAGGAAGGAAGAAGAACGAGGAGGAAGAAGAAGGACGAAGAGGAGGAGGAGGGAGGAAGAAGGACGAGGAGGAGGAAGGAAGAAGAAGGACGAGGAGGAGGAAGGAAGAAGAACGAGGAGGAAGAAGGAAGAAGAAGGACGAAGAGGAGGGAGAAAGAAGAAGAAGGAATAGGAGGAGGAGGAATAGGGTGAGGAACAGGAAGGAAGAAGAAGGACGAGGGAGGAGGAAGGAAGAAGAAAGGATTAGAGGAGGTGTTGGCACGGTGCCTGCTCATTACCTGCCGCCTCACCTCCACTTCCTCTCCTCTTCTACCTCGTTCTTCCCTCTCTATTTCTTCTTCCTCTTCCTCTTCTATCTTCCTTCTCTATTTCTTCCATTTACTTCTTCCTCCTAGTCCTCCTTCTATTTATCTTTCTTTTTCTCCATTTCCTCTTTCTTCCTTTTATATTCCTTCTTGCTCTTCCTCCCTCTCTCCGTTCTTCCTGTTCCTCCTCCTCCTCTTTTTTCCTTCTCTATTCCTTCCATTTATTTTCCTCTTCCTCCTCCTCCTTCTTCTTTCTCTAATTCTTCTATTTATCTTCTTCCTCTATCTCCTCCTCTTTCCTTCTTCTCTTCTTCCGTCTCTTCCTCTTCTTTTTCCTCCTCCTCCTCTTCTCCTTCCTCCCGCTCCCCGTCCTCCTCGTCTTCTCCTTCCTCCCGCTCCCCGTCCTCCTCGTCTTCTTCTTCCTCCTCCCCTCCTCCTCTTCTTCTTCCTTCTCCCCTCTTTTTTCTTTCTCTTCCCCTCCTCCTCCTCTTCTTCTTCCTCCTCCCCTCTTCCTCTTCCGTCTCCCCTATTCCTCCTCCTCTTTCCCTCCTCCTCCTCTTCCTCCGCCTTTTTCCCTCCTCCTCCTACTCCTCTTAATCGACATCCTCTTTCTCCCTTCACTTCTCTCCTCCCCCACCCCCCTCTTTCTTCATTTAGCTTCCTTCTCCCGTTCTTAAATATTCCCTGTGACTGCTAAGAGATAAGGGAGATGGAGAGAGAGACCTAGAAACTTGTGAGGATGATTTATAGGCGCTTATCAGTGAAAGGGGGGAGAGAGAGAGAGAGAGAGAGTTACAACGAATATATAGTATCTCAGAGACCTTGCGGTCCATTCCGAGGAGATACTCGAAGTGGAAGGGGAGAGACTGTTTAGTGCACTACAGTCTTTACAGTGTGCAAAATACTATCTACTCTCTTCTTGAACTGCTCTACTGAAGAACAGTTTACACTTTCGGAGGGAAGTTTGTTCCAGGTAGAACAGATCGTATATGTGAAAAAGTGTCCACAAATACTAGTGCTAACCTTGTCAATTATAATTTCCATCTATGGTTCCGGGGGGGGGGGAGGGGGGGGGGGTTCTTCTTCTCTAGGCCTACATCAAAACCCTACTTGGCCAACTCTATGGCACTACTGATCAGAACACCCAATATTTGTCCAAGTCGGTCTCTTCTACATTCTTTCCCAATAGTGAATGGCCTGAATTGGGGCTTTGTTTACCCAATATGCATCACTAAGAGAGTTCAAGTGTAAAGTCAGTGAAAATAGGTTAGCCTAAACAGTAACCGGATGCGGAAATACCCTGAGCCGACCAGGCCAAGTGGGATATCTCTATTGGTCTAACTGGTAAGGTGTCTGCCTCATAACCCAAGGGTCGAGAGTTCGAGTCCCCACCAGTGCTTGATATTTTCGGGAGGCTATTCCCGCATCTAACGAAGTTTAGGTGTGCTGGTAAAATTGTTCAGATGGTTGAGAGTAAGATCGGAGCTCCATAAATCCTCTTTCGGGTATGGTGTAAAAACCAATTCCTACACAAGGAGTTACAAGGAAGAGTTAGTATCTCAAAAGACCTTGTGTTCTTATCCGGGGGGATACTCTAGGTGAACAGAGAGCACTATGCTAATTGTAGAATGTGCAAAGTACTATCTACTCTCTTATTGAATTGCTCTACTGAATAACTACAGTATATACATTACACTATTCCACTAGACTTCCTCAAAATCATTCGCAGGAGGAACTCCAAACCTCACGTAAGGAGGCCATAAAACACCTATGTACTGCTCTCTCTACTATCTCTAATTGGGGCAGAGAAAACCTTGTTACTTTCAATGCTTCCAAAATTACATTTCTCCATCTGTCTACTCGTCGCCCCCTTCCAGAAAACTATGACCTACTCGTCAACAACATACAAATTAACCCTTCATCTTCTTTTAATATTCTTGGTGTCTCTTTTTCTTCTGATCTCTCTTGGAAAGATTATATTACCACTCTTGCTAAACAGCTTCCCAGAAGCTGGGTGTACTCAACTGCCTCCGGGGGTTCTTTACCCCTGCGCAGCTTCTTGCTCTGTACATGGGCAGTGTGTCCATGTATTGAGTATTGTTCACACATATGGGGAGGATCCTCTAACATAGCACTTCTAGACAAAGTGGAAAGGAAGGCCTTCCGTCTTATTAACTCACGTCCACTCACCAATTATCTGCAGTCACTCTCTCTCCGTCGCAATGTTGCATCTCTCTCACTATTCTACCGCTATTACAATAATCATTGTTTCTCAGAGCTCTCTCAGTGTATACCACCCCCTCTTCGTAGAGCACGTAGCACCTGCCTTGCAACACAATACCACCCCTACTCTGCGCAGCTCTCCAACCCATGAGTAAAACTTTATTCTCAAGTTTTCTTCTATTCAACAGCTGAGCACTGGAACCCTCTCCCAGAAACAGTCTTGTCCTCTTCCTAAGACTTAAATTGCTTCAAAATCCATGTGTCCAGGCATTTTGGCTAGAACGTCCCTTGATTTTGGCCCTGTCATTCTTTGAACTCTGGGGGGAGGCACTCGCTACAGGCAGTTCTGCCTTTTGTCTCCCTCACTCCCATAGAAAACAAAAATACAACCTCAGACAGAAGTTTGCTCAAGGTAGAACATATCTTATAACATGTGGAAAGACTTTCACATATTCTAGTGATACATCTCTTCAACTCAAGGTTCTAAACATGGTTGAAAGTCGTATTCATATTGAGACTAAACATTTTGTTATAAATCTACGTTGTCGAACCCAATAAGTATTTTAAAGACATTATTATGTTCCTTCCAACAACCAACTATACTCCTAAAATCGATTAATGAAATTTACAAACACATGTGGCAGTCCGTGGATTCGAACCCAGGACGCTCACACCGAAAATCAACACCTTATGCATCGCACCACGAATACAGTTAAAGGATGGTGGACACTGCCTACGATTTATTATACAACTTCGAATCCTGCATATCAATCTAAGCATGTACACACATCCCAACTGCAACTCACGTAGGCTATGCATATGTGAATGGAAAGAGCAATTAATGGGGCCTTAACCACTAGGGAAGTCCTCTCGATAAATTACCCCTGAACCAATATCACTTATTATGTTCCTTCCAATAACCAACTATACTCCTAAAATCGATTAATGAAATTTACAAACACATCACAGAGCAGACCTCGTTATCGCAACGAAAAGAAACAAATAGTGCTCGAGAGAGAGAGAGAGAGAGTGTGTGTGTGCGTGTGTGTGTGTGTTTGTGTGTAAAATGAAAAACAGAAAGTAAATTATTGTCAAGGTATAATGGCCACTTATAATTAGTTTTATACATTAACAGGAATTATGAACACACAGACACACACACACACACACACACAAACACACATACACTCCCTACAATACACACAACATACGACATATACTTACACTGTTACACACACAAACACACACACACACACACATACCACATGTCTGTCAAATCATGTGTTTTTGTTTGACAAGAAAAACGACGTGTGACATCTCTCTCTCTCTCTCTCTCTCTCTCTCTCTCTCTCTCTCTCTCTCTCTCTCTCTCTCTCTCTCTCTCTCTCGCAAGCTATAACATTTCGAAGAGCAATAAACATGAAATTCATAGGGACCCTAAATGAAGAGGAGGAAGAGGAAGAGGTGGGGGGAGTGGAGAAAGAGGGGGAAGAGTGGAGAAGGAGGAGGAGGGAAGAGTGGAGGAGGAGGAGGGGGGGAAGATTGGAGGAGGGGGAAGAGTGGAGAAGGAGGAGGAGGGTGAAGAGTGGAGAAGGAGGAGGGGAAGAGTGGAGGAGGAGAAGGAGGAGGAGGAGTGGAATAGGAGGAATACAAAGGAATACAAAGGCCTTACAAACAGCAACATACCTATTGGTCCTTAAGGGGGGTGACCTGTTCTTGTTCTGTCCTTTTCTATCATTCTCTGGCTTGTATCCATTTGGCCCCATTCAGCCTACTGTTTTAAGACGTTTATCCCCATCCAGGTGTCAATTTTTTACTGGTGAGCGGTAGCGAGCCAGCATATTTTTTTATTTTTGTTTGACAGCATTGACAAAAAATTTCGATAGAAAAATGTCTCCGGCGAAGCCGGATTGCTTCATATAATGCTGGCTCGCTATCGCTCGCCAGGAAGAAATCGACACCTAGATGGGGATAAACGTCTTAAAATAGTTGGCTGAATGGGGCCGAATGGTTACAAGCCAGAGGAAGAGAGAAAAGGACAGAAATAAAAAAAGCAGGTCACCCCCCTTAAAGGCAGTTTGGATATCTACACTACTGGGTAAAGAAAATAATAGTAAAGCAGAAGGCGCCTCCTCCCCACCCACCACTCCCTCCAGTTTACGCTGGCGTGGAAACGCCATATAGTCGGTTGTCGATAGTGAAGTAATCACTTACATTTAGGTTGCTGAATCCCTTAAAAATCTTGAAAACCTCTATTAGATCACCTTTCAATGTGCGTTTGGTTAGGCTAAACAAACTTAGTTCCTTTAGACGCTCTTCGTATGGTTTGTTTCGTAATTTAGGTATAATTTTTGTGACTCTGTGTTGCACTTTTTCGAGGAGAATACAAAGGAGTACAAACTGCAACAGACCTATTGGTCCTTACGGGGCAGTTTGGATATGTTTTGTTTTTGTTTTTTCTATGTGAGTGAGGGAGACAAAAGGCAGAACTGCCTGTAGCGAGTGCCTCCCCTAGAGTTCAAAGAGTGACAGGGCCAAAATCAAAGGACGTTCGAGCCAAAATGCCTGGCCACACGGAATTTGAAGCAATTTAAGTCATAGGAAGAGGGAAAGACTGATTCTGGGAGAGGGTTCCAGAGCTCAGCTGTTGAATAGAAGAAAGGCTGAGAATAACAATTCACTCTTGGGTTGGAGAGTTGCACAGAGTAGGGGTGGGATTGTGTTGCAAGACGGGTGCTACGTACTCTACGAAGAGGGGGTGGTATACACTGAGAGACCTCTGAGGAACACTGATTATTGTAATAGCGGTAGAATAGTGAGAGACATTACGGGGAAGAGAGAGAGACTGCACAGAATTGTTGAGTGGATATGAATTAATGAGACGGAAAGCTTTCTTTTCAACTTTGTCTAGAAGTGCTGTGTGAGAGGATCCTCCCTACACGTGTGAACAATTCTCAAGACATAGACGCACTGTGCCCCTACAGAACAAGAAGCTGCGCAGGAGGCGGTTGAGCACACACTGGGACGCGGTTTTAGCTAGAGTGATAATATGATCTTTCCAAGAGAGATCAGAAGAAAAAGAGACACTAAGAATATTAAGAGAAGATGAAAGGTTAATATGTATGTTGCTGAAGATTTTCTCTGCCCCAATTATAGATACTAGAGAGATCAGAAGATAGGAGTTTTATGGCCTCCCTACCTGAGTTTTGGAGTTCCTGCTGTGAATAATAATGTGTAAGTGTAGTTGAATAGTGTAATGTAGAGTTGTCAGCATATGAGTGAAAGGGGCTGGAGGTGCAGTTGAGAAGATTGTTAATGAATATTAGGAAGAGAATTGGAGATAGGATAGAACCCTGAGGAACACTGGAGTTGATAAGTTGGGGAAGTGAACAGTGGCCATCCACAACCGCAGCTATGGAACCGCCGGAAAGGAAATTAGAGACAAAGGCACAAATGGAGGGATAGAAACCGTAGGAGGGTAGTTTGGAAATAAGGGATTTTTGCCAGACTCTATCGAAGGCCTTCGATATGTCTAGCGCAACAGAAAAGTCTCACCGAAATCCCGAATGGAGGATGACCAAGAGTTGGTAAGATAAGAAAGATCACCAGTAGAGCGGCCCTTAAGGAAGCCATCCATACTGGTGGTCTGATAGGTTATGGGAAGATAAATGCTTAAGAAATTTTGAGGCAAGAATACTTTTAAAAACTTTAGAGATGCAAGAAATGAGAGCAATTGGACGATAGTTGAAGGTTTGAGAGCGGTCACCCGTCTTTGGGACAGGATGAATGAGAGTGAACTTCCAGCAAGAAGGGAAGACGTTAGAGGATAGACAGAGACGGAAGAGTTTGCCTAGGCAGGGGAGTCAGCATGGAAGTACAGTTTTTTAGTACAATAGGAGGAACACCATCCGGTCTGTTCGCCTTCTTAGTATTATGCCCAGAGAGGGTGGAAAGTACATCCTTGGGAGAGATTATGATGTTAGGCATAAGTAGGAGTAAGGGGGGTGGAGAGGGAGGAATATCACCGGAATCATTTCTTTGGAGTTTTTAGCAAAAGTGTTAGCAAAATGTTCAGCTTTGTCAGAAGAAGAAGTGACGGTGGTGCCATCAGAGTGGAAAAGAGGAGGAAAAGACGAAGAAGAAAAATTGTTGGAGAAGTTTTTGACTAGATGCCAGAAGGCTTGGGAAGAGCTAGAGTTGGATAGTTCAGTGCATTTATTAGTAATGAAAGAATGTTTGGCGAGGCGAAGAACAGATTTGGCTTGATTCCAGGCAGAAACATAGGAAGTATGAGATTCTTGAGTTTGAAGGCGGCGGTACCGTTTTAATGCTTCCTCCGTATGGACAGCAGTAGAGCAAGCGTGAGTAAACCAAGATTTTTTTTGCATTAGACTGAGAGAAAGAAAATGGAATGTATGCTTCCATGCCCAAGAAGATTACCTCGAAAATGCTTTCAGCACTCTCCGAGGGTCACCGGCCATGGAAGCAAAAGTAATTCCATCGGAAATCAAAGAAGTCCTGCCGAAGAGCCTCCCAGTCGGCAGCCCCAAAGTGCCACAAGCGCCGTCGACTGGGAGGATCGGGTGGCCGTACCGGAGAAATAGGACAGGTGACAGAGATAAGTTTATGGTCAGAGGAACCCAAAGGAGAGAAAAAATGTATAGTATAAGCAGAAGAGTTAGAAGTTAGAAATAAGTCAAGAATGTTGGGCTGATCTCCGAAGCGATCCGGGATATGGGTGGGTTGCTGGACTAACTGCCCTAGGTCATTTAAGATAGAAAAGATGTAGGCTTGTTCACCAGGTTGGTCAGTGGAAAGAGAGGAGAACAATTGGCCCTGGTGAACGTTGAAATCTCCTAGGATGGTGGCCACTACTTCGAGGATCACGGCGTCAGGCAATAGATGGAATGGATAGATCTTGAAGGAGGGTCTTGAGGGGTGATTTTTGTAAAGCTTGATGGAAGTCTAGGGAGGAAACTAACAATATGATAAACATATACATAAATGAGCATATAAATCCCCCGTTAAAGATTACACCAGCACCTTACAACAATATTCAGGTGGTATAATAATAATAATAATGATAATAATATTAATATTGTATAATAACTTTAGCTGCACCACAAAGCCTCACCATTTTCTCCTACTCACACCCTCATTATCGTAAACTATCTAGACACAAAATGAGAGAGAGGACTTAGATAGACATAATTCACACGACCTGATTTAAAGTTTGGTGGGGTTTGTGCTGAAAGTTTCTCTCTCTCTCTCTCTCCTTCATCTTTGCTATCCTTTCCTTCCACTTTCTCTTAGGGTTGCTATCTCTATTAGGATTAAGTCCTGGTCACCTCGCAGGGATCGTAAGATCTGTGTGGCCAGTGTATATATGTAAATCTATGTAAATCTCTCTCTCTCCTCTATGTACACAACTATCTCTCGGTTATAATAGTTCCCTTCCATGGTGCTAATTCCTTAATATAATATAATATAATATAATATAATATAATATAATATAATATAATATAAGGAGGTACCGTAGTGATTATTTTTTGGTTTGCTTACTTATTTTACGTAATAATTTTATAGTAACCTAGCTAGATCTCCATGAAGCTTATTAAAACACCCCCTAGACTTCCCTTCAAGATAAATTTATTCATTTTTTGGTAGAAAAATTTGGCCAGTTCCTCTAAGATTTAAACGCTCGTTATCGCTCGCCAGGAAAAAATCGACTCCTAAATGGCACGAAAGGTCTTAATATTGACAAAGGAATGGGGCAAGATATCTTTAAATTACCAAACTAATAAAACGAACGTCTTACAATCTCAAAGCTAATGGGGCTAAACGTGAGTGAGAAAAAACAACTGCCTCCCCCTTAACCGTGCTGACTCCCTGCCTAGGCAAACTCTTTCGTCTCTGTCTATCCTCTAACGTCTTCCCTTCATGCTGGAAGTTTGCTCACATTCAACCTGTCCCAAAGAAGGGTGACCGCTCTCAACCCTCCAACTATCGTCAAATTGCTCTCATCTCTTGTCTTTCTAAAGTTTTTGAAACTATTCTTGCTTCCAAATTTCTTAAGCATTTCTCTTCTCATAATCTGCTCTCAGATCGCCAGTATGGCTTCCTTAAGGGTCGCTCTACTGGTGATCTTTTTTCATATCTTACTAACTCTTGGTCATCCTCCTTTCGGGACTTCGGTGAGACTTTTTCTATTGCACTAGACATATCGAAAGCCTTCGATAGAGTCTGGCATAAATCTTGAATTTCTAAACTACCCTCCTTCGGTTTCTATCCCTCCATCTGTGCCTTTGTCTCTAATTTCCTTTCCGGCCGTTCCATAGCCGCGGTTGTGGACGGCCATTGTTCACTTCCTCACCCTATAAACTCCGGTGTTCCTCAGGGCTCTGTCCTATCTCCTATTCTCTTTCTAATTTTTATAAATGATCTCCTTAACTGTACCTTAATTCCCATCCATTCATACGCAGATGACTCAACCTTACACTACTCCATTAGTTTTTCAGAACGCCCCAGCCAGCAATTCCTCAATGACAAACGTAATGAAGCCATAGAACTCTTAAATTCTGATCTAAATACTATTTCCAATTGGGGCAGAGAAAACCTTGTTAACTTTAATGCTTCCAAAACCCAATTTCTCCATCTATCTACCCGTCAGGATCTCCCAGCGGACTATCCCTTATTCTTCAACAATACAAAAATGAACCCTTCATCTTCTCTCAATATTCTTGGTGTCTCTTTTTCTTCTGCTCTCATTTGGAAGGACCATATTACCAGTCTTGCTAAGGCAGCCTCCCAGAAGCTTGGTGTGCTCAACCGCCTTAGGGGGTTCTTTTCCCCTGCACAGCTTCTTGCTCTGTACAGGGGCATAGTGCGCCCTTGTATTGAGTATTGTTCACATGTGTGGGGAGGTTCCTCTCACACCGCTCTCCTAGACAAAGTTGAAAGGAAGGCCTTTCGTATCATTAACTCCCGTCCATTCACCAACTCTCTGCAGTCTCTCTCTCTCCGCCGCAATGTTGCATCTCTCTCGCTATTCTATCGCTACTATAATAATCAGTGTTCCTCAGAGCTATCCCAGTGCATACCACCTCCTTTACGTAGGGCACGTGGTACCCGTCTTGCAACTCAATCCCACCCCTACTCTGTGCAACTCTCCAACCCAAAAGTGAAACGTTACTCTCAAACTTTCTTCTACTCAACAGCTGAGCTCTGGAACTCTCTCCCAGAATCAGTCTTTCCCTCTTCCTATGACTTAAATTGCTTCAAACTCCGTGTGTCCAGGCATTTTGGCTCGAACGTCCCTTGATTTTGGCCCTGTCACTCTTTCAACTATGGGGGAGGCACTCGCTATAGGCAGTAATGCCTTTTGCCTCCCTCAATCACATAGAAAAAAAAAAAAAAAAAAAAAAAAAACCCTTCTGTACCGGCGACATCATTTTAATTTTATTCTAGCTATATTTAGACGATTGTGTGCAGTGTAAGAAAGATCTGTGATAGTAAAAAGGATTAAGTGAGATAGTTCAAAGCCTGTTAGCTGCTGGAAGCCCTAATTAAACTAAATCAAAATAAAGTTAATAAGACATCGGCGGTACAGAAAGGGTTAAGGTAGAGTGTTAATGGATGGCCGATGGAGAGTGTGCTGCCAATAATAGTGTGTGTGTGTGTGTGTGTGTGTGTGTGTGTGTGTGTGTGTGTGTGTGTGTGTGTGTGTGTGTGTGTGTGTGTGTGTGTGTGTGTGTATAATGTACGAGGACATTAACCCAGGCCCTTATATATTATTGGGAGGTGTAAGGTGATAGTGGTGGGATTTCTAGGCCGCCGGTGCAAGTTAATGGAGAGAGAGAGAGAGTGTGAAAGTGTGTGTGTGTGTGTGTGTGTGTGTGTGTGTGTGTGTGTTCACCTATTTGTAGTTTACAGGAATTGAGGTGCGCTCGTGTTGTCCTGCCTCAGTTTCTATTGCCTATCCAGTTTACTTTTAAATTCGTGGATATGTCTTGCTCCTACAATCTTTCGTTACATATTACCAGTCTTGCTAAAACAGCTTCCCAGAAGCTGGGTGTACTCAACTGCCTCTGGGGGTTCTTTTACCCCTGCACAGCTTCTTGCTCTGTACAGGAGGGGGGGGGGGGGGGGAGTGGAACGTGTACAATAAGTTCGTGCTAGTTTTGGGGAAATAGGTACGTGGAAATAGGTTGGAAATCCTTCGAACTTGTTTCCCACAAACCAATTTTCCGATTTTGAAGATGGACTTGGAAATAGGATCGTGTGTAATATTATAACATTTAGTTGGAAATACGTACGTGGTAACAAGTACGTGTTGATAGTGCAGGGTTTCAAACAGGTACGTGTTGATAGTGCAGGGTTTCAAACAGGTACGTGTTGATAGTGCAGGGTTTCAAACAAGTACGTGTTGATAGTGCAGGGTTTCAAACAGGTACGTGTTGATAGTGCAGGGTTTCAAACAGGTACGTGTTGATAGTGCAGGGTTTCAAACAGGTACGTGTTGATAGTGCAGGGTTTCAAACAGGTACGTGTTGATAGTGCAGGGTTTCAAACAGGTACGTGTTGATAGTGCAGGGTTTCAAACAGGTACGTGTTGATAGTGCAGGGTTTCAAACAGGTACGTGTTGATAGTGCAGGGTTTCAAACAGGTACGTGTTGATAGTGCAGGGTTTCAAACAGGTACGTGTTGATAGTGCAGGGTTTCAAACAGGTACGTGTTGATAGTGCAGGGTTTCAAACAGGTACGTGTTGATAGTGCAGGGTTTCAAACAGGTACGTGTTGATAGTGCAGGGTTTCAAACAGGTACGTGTTCGAATTTCTTTCCAAGTAAACGTCAGTAAGTTCGAAAAGGCCCAAAAATATGTTGTTAGAATTATGCTCGAAATGTTCAAGTTTGAACTAGGTTCAAAAAGTGCTAACTGGAATTATGTTGGAAAATATCCATTCGGTATAAAATGCACTATCAACACGTACTTGTTACCACGGACGTATTTCCAACTAAATTATGTTATATTACATACGATCCTATTTCCAAGTCCATCTTCAAAATCGGAAAATTGCTTCGTGGGAAACAAGTTCGAAGGATTTCCAACCTATTTCCACGTACCTATTTCCCAAAACTAGCACGAACTTATTGTACCCGTACCACTCCCCTCCCCCCCCCCCCCCCTCCCCTGTACAGAGCAAGAAACTGTGCAGGGGTAAAGAACCCCCAGAGGCAGTTGAGTACACCCAGCTTCTGGGAAGCTGTTTTAGCAAGACTGGTATCATGTCTTTCTAAGTGAGATCTGAAGAAAAAGAGACACCAAGAATACTGAGAGAAGATGAAGGGTTGATTATTGTATTTTGAAGTATAAGGGATAGACCTGTGGGAGTACTTGCAGATAGATATATGGAGACATTGCGTTTTGAAAGCATTGAAAGCAACAAGATTTTCTCTGCCCCAATTGGAAATGGTTGATAGATCAGAAGATAAGTGTTGTATGGCTTCATCACGTGAGGTTTTGAGCGATTGCTTGCTGGGGCGTTCTGAAAAACTAGTTGAATAGCGTATAATTATGCAACTGTATTCGCCATTGGAAAAAACTCAAAGTATCAAAAGAGTACCATCTCAAATCACCCATAAATACAACCAAATCTTTCATATACTAAATACAAAATCGTCCAATGATAGCCAGGATAATAGAAAGAAACACGTTATATCAATGTTCAGATTGTTCATTTTCTGTTCAATATTAGCCTTCCAAACCCTTGAGGTAGTTAGTTTATGGATGGTTGATGGAGAGGCTGCCAAGAACAGTGTGTGTGTGTGTGTGTGTGTGTGTGTGTGTGTGTGTGTGTGTGTGACAGGCCAACCACCCACACTTTTATTATTATATGGTGTAAGAGAGTAGTGGGATTCCTAGGTACTCGGAAAAAGATAGTGGAGCAGAGAGAGAGAGAGAGAGAGAAGGGGGAGGGGGGAGAATGTGTGTGTGTGTGTGTGTGTGTGTGTGTGTGTGTGTGTGTGTGTGTGTGTGTGTGTGTGTGTGTGTGTGAGTTGAGTGTATATTTGACACTTAATTTATTAACCCAACTCAACTTATTTGTCTGTGGATATTTTCTGACCGACATCGCGTGCTAATGGGACCATCACATACAGTACATATTAGCCAATCTACCAAATATACTCTGGAACTCAATGTCTCTGTCTA